>OW029937.1:10232500-10832500 GCA_932305915.1 Agriopis marginaria
CCTTAACCACTCGGCCACGACTGCCATGGCAGAGATGGCGAAAATGTTAACAATAATCCAAAGGCAAACCTGATTTTCAACATTGTTTTTTTTCTCTTGAAAAGATTTTGGTGTAACACATCTTATACATTTACCAATATCATGTTTAATCTTTACATAGTACAACATTTTCAAGTTTTATTAAATATCATTATATAGGTAGGTAAGTAACGAGTCAAACAAAACTCTATTTATGCCTCTCGTAAAGTCTCCACCGCTTTACTTGGACATGCCCTGGGGCCTTACGGACAACTGCTATTGCGGCACCTAATCCACTCAGTTTGAAAATCACGCGACCGCAAACCGTATCTGGGCGTGATAAGGTTCACTCCGTAAGGTTAACGTTAAATCCGCTCAAATGGAAAATCACGCGAACGTGAACCTTACCGTGCCCAGATACGGTTTGCGGTCGCGTTATTTTCCAACTAGCGGATTTAACGTTAGTTTGATACCGCGTTAGCAGTTGGCCGTAAGGCCCTTGATGTGTTTACATCCAATATGCCACCTTTCCTTATCTCCCTTTTCTGCCTGATCTGAGGTTCCGTAGACTTTGAGCTAGCTTCATTGGGTTAATTAGTATCATTTGACAAACCCTCTTGTAGCCAATATTCCAAAACAAAATCTACGCCTCTCTCTCCTACCATAATAGAAGGAGCATTGGTATTACCACTGGGAACTACAGGCATTACAGAAGAATCTATGACCCTTAAACCTTCTATACCGTACACTTTCAGTCTTGGATCCACCACTGCTGTTGCATCCCAAGCAGGTCCCATTTTACACGTCCCCACTGGGTGGTAAGTCGTCGATGTATATGCCATTGCTAAGCAAGCTATGTAATCATCTGAACCCCATCCGTATCCTTCACAAGGTTCCAATGGTTCTTTATAAAAATACGCCCCTCGTTCTTTAAAAGCTGCAGTATTCTCTAAGCTTAGAAGAAATCTTACTCCTTTGATGATTGCTGCTAAATCACTGTCTTTTCCGAAATAATTTGGCTCAATTATCGGGTGTCCGTAGATGTCACTCGCGTTCAAACATAGACGACCTCTGCTTTCAGGAGGCAAAAGCATGGCCCGGACCAAAATTCCGTTATAGAAAGCAGATGGAAATATTGAAAGAGACTTGTACAGGGATGGATCCTTGATGTACTCCTGCCAAGATTCTACTATATCTTCTTGGAATTGTATATTTGGCGCTCGTAAACTAGGATCTGTCTTCATAAAAGCTACAGAATTTACAGGCCCGTTCCCTGATAGAGGTCCATCTTTGATATCCATCTTTTTATAATGAAACAACGATTCAATAAGCTGTTCTTTGTTCACGGTTGTGGCTGTTTCGTTTGGTAAAACTATGAGTATGCCGTCAAACGTTGGGTGGTCATGCAAATTATAGCCTACAGACAAATCTTTCACGACTTTTATCCCTAAATTATCCAAATGATCTTTTGGTCCGATACCAGATTGCATTAAAATCATTGGCGAACGTATAGGACCAGCGCTTATGATGACTTCCTTCCTTGCTGTGGCTATGTAAGATCTACCATTTCTGTTATATCTGACGCCATAAGCTTTGTTTCCGTTTAAGAGAATTTCTACGACAAGTGAATTTACTTTAACAGTTAGGTTCTTGCGTTTGTACCTTACAGGTTGTATGAAAGCCTGGTTAGCCGACATTCTTTGTCCGTCTTGAGAGAAGGCTTGAGCCTGCATGGTGCCAACTTGTTCTTCTCCATTGAAGTCACGTATAGGTAGACCAGCTTGATTGTAAGCGTCTGTAAGCATGATGGAGGGTATGTCGATGTATGGGTATCTGGATATGGTCAATTCTCCATCGACGCCGTGGTACTCTCGGTTTTGGTTTTCAATGTTGAGATTCTTTTCTGACTTCTTGAAGAATGGCAGGACCTGTCACGAGGTTAGATATGAAAACAAACAGATGGTGTACATGCACGTAATAGTATTATGTTTATCGTTCGAGATGAACTCCTCATAGTAAATGCTTACGAGTTTTGATGAAGTGAGAAGAAATATGAATAAATTGAGTTTTATATTAGTTTACTATTTACATTTACTACTATAGGGTTCATTATAAATATCAGTCCACGATATAGACCTCTCCCAGCTCCCACAATAACTTCCTTAACCCGATCTTTACGTTATCTTCTTCTATAGTTATCACTCCATCGAGTATTTAAGTCACAGGATTTATGTCCTATTAGAGAGGTAAAACGTACAGGAAAGCATTAGAACGATTTCATATAAATGTTATATAGTGGGGAAATAAATTTAAGTATTCTATTGCAGGCTCAAGGAAAAGTGTGGTGACTCCCGCTCCGGCTCGTTCCTGGTGCAAAGGTTGGCCATTGCCATCCAACGCGGTAACGCAGCGAGTATTTTGGGTACCTATGCGCCGGGAACGGTCAGGGGTGGGTTATTTGAATAGTTATTAGTTTAGTTGTTAATAATTTGACTGAGATTTTAAAAATGTATTTTATATTATAAAGAGAAATAAACGAATTTAAATATATTTCTATTGCATTTCATATTTATAAGTTACATCTAAAATCTGAATCCATAATGTCTGTAAGTATAACTTACATCTCTGTAACTCCATCCTTCGTTGCCCATATCCGCCCATGTGTCATAGTCCAGTTTGTTTCCCCTGACGTACGCCATAGAATTTACAGAGCTACCTCCACCCATTACACGACCTCTGGAACGTAATCAAAAGTAAATATTGGCATTCTCCAAAATCCTTGCTACGCAATGCTGCACAAGCTCCGGCAGCCTCACTCAAGAGCAGCCTTTCTCAAAGCGGGCGATAACGCCCCCTTGTGGCCCCTGCAGGCCTAAAGGGGGGCGGTAAGAGACCCAGAAAAAAAACGGGTGCGTAGTGTAGAGAAACTACTGCGCTCAGGTTTCAAATTAACTCTTGCGAGTTATAGTAAAAGTCTCGTTTAGAATTAATGTTTAATCTCCGCCAATATATCTCACAATAATTGATTAATTTAATTTGAAGTTATAGTGGTTTTTAAGTAGGTGAAAAAATGGGGGCGCTAAAAAATAATTTATTCTCAAAGTGGGCAGTAGACAAAATAAGTTTGGGAACCCCTGCTCAAGAGCCTTATTTTCTATTTGCCATTTTCGACAACACCGTCACTTTGCATGACATGTGATTTGTGCCTTGCCAGTGTTGCCAGTCACTCTTAAAAAGCTATCTTAATTATTTCCGTACGTGCGCACCTCTGGTCGTTATTCTGGGAACAGCTCTTCAATATGCAAGAACACGTGGTCTAATATCTCACAAAAGTAACATCGATAGACTTACGTAGGCCACACGCATCTCTGTTCCTCATGCGCAAGACAACTCTTCCCGTTGGGATGGGTCTGGTACATCCACATGATGTTGGTCCCGATCAGACCGGCCGCAGCTGCTGGCATCAGGGTCACGTCAGGCTGTTCTGGGCCGGCCTCTAGGAGAAGCACCTGGTAGAAAAGATAAAAAATAAGATCAGAACAAATAAGTTGAGCTGCCCGTTGGTCCAGTTTTTTTTTTTCACATAAAATGGTACTTCAATACATTTTGTCGACCCTAGCCACCAAACTGAGCGCTAGCCCGTATCTTGGTGGATAGTTCCTTCCGATTTGACTTAGGTCAGAACTTTGTATAATGTATTGTTTTTTAGTGCAGATTTAGCAAAATAAATATTCAAAATTAAATATAAATTACAATGGATTGTCCTTATTATTTGATTTAACTTAATTTAACTTAATTGAACAATTCTTTTATTAACTACTAGCTGTTGCCCGCGACTTCGTACGCGTAGACTAATACATATAAACTTTCAAACCCCTTTTGTCATCCTTAATTCGGCCCTTCCGTAAAATCCTTTCTTAGCGGACCTCTACTCCCCATAAGGTATCTACCTGCCAAATTTCAGCTTCGTAGGTCAAGTGGTCGGCGATCTTCTAGCATACGTGACACACGTGTTGGGTGAAGCTATCGACCAACATGATGGGGAGGGCATAGCGGTCTCTTTAGACATATCGAAAGCCTTCGATAGAGTATGGCACGATAGTCTATTAAGCAAGCTTCCTTCTTACGGCATTAGCCCTGGCTTTTGTGCTTGGATTGCAGATTTTCTGAGGGATAGGTTAATTCGAGTAGTTATCGACGGCTGCTCGTCTGAACTCATGGCTATCAATGCCGGTGTCCCACAGGGATCAGTTCTTTCTGCAACCTTGTTTCTTCTGCATATCAACGATTTGCTTGTTTCAGGCATATTTGGTTATGCAGATGATAGCACCGTTGTGGAGAGATACTTCTCCAGCGCACGAGCTCGGGCTTCTGACACACAGGCCCAAAGAGAGGCGATGATTTGTCGCGCAAACTCAACCCTTGAGGCAGTATCTCAATGGGGTGCTGCTAATTTGGTTGAGTTTAAACGGACCTTAATCTCGGCCACTCCAATATTTCAAGGAGTGCCAGTTCCGTATAATGATCAGTTAGAAATAATCGGGCTACAAATATCTTCTCTTAACTTCGGTCGCTTTATTGATTCGAGAGCCAAAACTGCTGCAAAAAAACTTGGTATTCTATCCAAGGTTAGGCAGTTTTTTACATCTGCCCAACTGCTTAACCTTTACCAAGCGCAAGTGCGGTCCTGCTTGGAATACTGCAGTCACTTGTGGGACGGCTCTGCTAAATACCAGCTCGAAGCATTGGACTCGGTAGAGAGACGCGCCATTCGTCTAATTAATAACGAAGCGCTGGTTAAAGGAAAGATGCCGCATAGCCTCCTGCACAGGCGGAAGGTGGCTTGTCTGTCCATTTTTTATCGCGTTCATTTTGGAGAATGTGCACAAGAGCTGTTTAAGCTGATCCCGTCAACCAATTTCCGCCATAGGTCATCGAGGCGGACATTCCATCCTTACGTCGTGAACTTTGGTAAAGTCCGCACGCAGCGTTTCCAAAATTCCTTCCTAATACGAACTGCACAGGAATGGAATGCGCTTCCTGCCTCGGTGTTCCCTACAAGGTACAACCTGGGTCTCTTCAAGACAAGAGTGAATAGGCATCTCATGGGCAAGCGTGCTCCATCTTAGACTGCATCGTCACTTACCATCAGGTGAGTTGTGGTCAAACGCTAGCCCATTTCATCATAAAAAAAAAAAAAAAAAAAAAGTGGTTTTCGAGATTTCGTGTTTAATGAGTGAGTGAGTAGATAAATTTCGCTTGTATAATAAAGTATGTATATGTAGTGAACCTGCCTTCTGCGCTTGGGGGCGTGAAACATTCATGTGACGAACATTTGTGTTTGTCTATATCTGGGTGATAATATCGCTCAGTTGGAAAATCGAGCGAACGTGAACCTTATCGCGCCCAGATACGGTTTGAGGTCGCGTGATTTTCCAACTGGGCGGATTGGGTGCCGTAATTAGCTGTTATCCGTAAGGCCCCTTCGTCACTTCGCGATTTCATCACTGCACTAGCTGCTACCGCTAGTGTCCGCTAGAGAGCACATCCCGATTTTTTTATTTTATTATTAACCTTTACTGTACCACTCCTGGGCAAAGGTCTCCTCCATTTCTTTCCAGCCAGTGCGATCACCCACCAGACTTGACCACTGTATCTGGAACGTGTCGAGGTCATAGCGCCAGCGTTTTCTAGGCCTGCCTTAGCTCCTTCGTCCGTTTTCAGGCACCCACTGAGTGATCCTCTAACATCCCCATATTATAGGTAATTTATGTGTGGAAATCACACACTTTGCAATTTTTACGATCTCTCTTACCTTATTTTCTGCCTGCAATGTGGAATGAGTCCTACGGTATTTCCGAGAAGCTACGTCTCTTCATAAGGCGACTTTGGCTCTCCATGTTTCTGATCTACAGACTACTAATGTAACTAATGTCTATTTGTAACTAGCTTCCGCCCGCGGCTTTGCCCGCGTTGTTCTAGGGAAAAATTATGGAGTGCTCAGCAAAAAGCTTTATTTTAGGATGCTACTAAATACGTTTTATGTATTTCATCCTGGATATTGATGGTCGGTAGGTACACGGTGCTTTATGAGCAGGAGATCTAAAGTTAAATTCCTGGCCTGGCTGGGCCGCTTGCAGCCCAGCGAACCACGCGACCTAGAAAGTTTTTTTTTCTTTTTTGTACGTCAATTGTGCTTGACACTCGCCCTCGCGGGCCGCTTGCGGCCCAGCGAACCACGCAACCTAGAAAGTTTTTTTTTTCTTTTTTGTACGTCACTTTTGCTCGACTGGTTTTTTATTATCATAGAGTCTTTTGAAAGTGGACATTCACATAACTCCCAATATATCCTAAATACAGTCTGTCAGCATCACAAAAAAATTACTTACCTTAAATTTTTCATGTTCAGTCAGTCTACTGGCAACAACGCATCCCGCCGAACCCGCTCCAACGACTATAAAATCATACTCTTCATTATCTTCCTTTTGAAGTTTGTCATAACGGTCTTCAATTCTGCCGAAATCTCGATAGTTATCTTCTACTGGGCCTTGTTCTTCTAGGCGTCTCTGTATTCTTCTGTCAGCTGAATCTCCGAACAGTTGTACAAGGATGCTGAGGTAGACGTGACCGAAGTATGAGCAGGCAGCGAAGGTGGCGTTGGGTGGACATCTTTCTGTTAGATTTACTGGCTCCCATACCATGATTTCACTGAAAGGTAAACAAGAAGTTAAAAGAAGTTTGAAGTGAAGAACACTCCGCGCTTTAGGTATGAAGCTACAAGAAGCCGACTTGTCGGACTTGCCTCGCGATAGACAGAGATAACGCATCAAAAGTTACACGATAGACAGAGAGGCAATATCTAGGTTAATATAGCTGTAGGTTATTAACGTTCGCACGTCCTGCAGTGCAAGTACCGTACTTTATCGATGGTCAAATTTGACAGTTGTGGTCGTCAAATTCGATAAAATGCCATTTGAGCAATATTAGCTATGATCGATTCTATGGAATTTTAACGAATTTGACGACCGATAAAGAACGGTACTTGCACAGCTGAATTGCTACTTTATTGCCTCATAGATAGAGTCCTTATTGATTTAAATTTCTTTGCAGAGTAAACTTTCTGCTCTCTGATGGTGTATTCTGTGACAATTCGAAGATGAGCGAGATATTCTGTGAGCAACTCGCTCGCGCATTGCTATATTCACCTAGAGAGCCACTCTCTTTCTATCACGTAGCTCCATCTCTCTTGACGCGGCACGTGTAACGTTAGGGTTGTCTTCTTGATATTTAAATACATATTAGTATTTACTTACCAGCTATGTAGCCAAGACTAGAGAGTGTAAACAAGACTAGTTATAATGCAAGACTGCATCATTTAACTGCTAATAATAGGGGTAATTGTATTCTTATACCTCTTGATAAACCAGAGATGAATTAAGGGCAGGGGGCGTACGCCTATACCGTATCGTCACTGTTTTAAGGGTCCTGTATACCCTCTGCAGCTCTCTCGCTCGCACATTTTCACATTATTGAAGATATAAAATCAATGAGTGTGAATTTCCAAAAAGTAACAAAATCATGTCATGGTGTCTATCGTAACATTACAAACAAAGAAATGTTTGCTTCGATATCTTGTAATTTGACGGAATAAAATGACATGAGAAATAAAAATCACTTGTTACCATTTTACTGTGTCAAATTAAATAATATCAAATTGACAATTTCTTTGTTTGTAATGTTACGATAGACACCATGACATGATTTTGTTAGGTTTTGGAAATTCACACTCATTGATTTTATATCTTCAATAATGTGAAAATGTGCGAGAGAGAAAGCTGCAGAGGGTATACAGGACCCTTAAACAATTCTTCTGTTTAGGTGATTGCGAAAAGTTGCGCAACCGCAAACCAATGGCAATAATTCTAACCACTTGACTGCTCATGCATCCTTTACCCCGCCGTAAGCCAAAGGTTCTAAATTTCAACCTAAACCCTAAACTATTTCGAGCGGGCCAATCCTATAAGGCGCGAACTCAGAGCAAATAAAAATACAGAGAGACTACCGCGAACACGACAAGTGAAGCCACTTTTTGAAACGTGTGCGTAGTCGACGTTTGTGTCGTGTAATAAATCATCAAAATAAGTGATAATATAAATACTTAAGTGTGGAAATATTCCATCCTTCTTCTTATTTACTTTTCTGTTGTTTTTACAGTTCTTAACACTGTAAGAAGTCATTGTTTCTTTTTAAAACGGATGTTTTCAGTACGACGTTCTGACAAGAAATTCACGTAGTTTTGAATGCGTATGCGTGAGTCGTGTATTTATTGGGAATTCACGTTAGCAATTTTGGCGTTGCTTTGGCAGTGCGCCGTAGGGACTCGATATTTTTATTTGCTCTGAGGGCGCGAATTGAATGAATGACTTTTGAGTCTAATAACAAGCGTCGAGTCGCGTCGAGTCTCCAATCACAAGCTGCCCCCCGCGACTGACGTGGCTTCATTTTACAATAGGGAATTTTAGCTACATGCGCGATCAAGTGGCGCAATTATCTTTGCCGCAAACCGTATCTGGGCGCGCAGTGGGTCACGTTGGCGTGATTTTTCTCAAGTACTTAGATAAGGCTCCTGTTCCAAGGGGGCAAGTTTCGCCCCCCTTCGGTACGTCTCTGACTGACATAACTTTAACAAGACTGCCGTCGAAACCTCATTTACAATTATCACTAACTGAAGAAGTACAACAAGTTAGCTATTTTAATTGTTGCATGAAGCTAGATAAATTGCTTGTTTCCTTTTTGCATGAAACAGCGTTGTTTTAAATTAGTAATTATTTACAGTATATCTTAAAATTTTAACGCGATGGTTACATTACAATTGCAACCATACTAATTAAGAGAAGGTAACCGCTCTTCGCACTCGTATAATATTTTTATGAAATTCTACTATATAAAAATTAGTCGGGTTTTCCTTCCTGACGCTATAACTCCAGAACGCACGAACCGATTTCCACGGTTTTGCATTCGTTGGAAAGGTCTCGGGCTCCGTGAGGTTTATAGAAGTCATCTGGTGGCGAAACGGAGTTCGCCGGGTTTGCTAGTATTTTATATTATTGTAGGTACCTACTTACTCAAATTTGTATGAAACTAGTGACCCACCTCGGTTTCGCACGGGTGTATTTTACATTCGAAGCCTGGGCAGGTCGCTAGTTATACATATAAACCTTCCGTCAAAAATTATCTAACTGTTGGTGTTGCGTGGTTTATGAGGAGTTAGCGGTTATAATACAGACAGACATATGCGGAAAGCTATTTTAATTTATACTATGTAGAGATAGAGATGAGAAAAAGAAGTTAATTACAGATAAGATCAGTGCCATCCAGCACCATGTAGATGCACTGCTCTTACTTCATACAAAGCGATCAAGTCATAGAAAAATCGAGCACATAAGGGATGGGCCGCAGCGTGTCGGGGCATATCGCATTTCCATTTTATATGAATTATAAATTATATATATTTCATATAAAATATATGAAAACGATTTTTGCGATGCGCCCCGGCCCGTTGCGGCCCGTCCTAATTGTGATCATTTATATCTCCTTAACTTGCTCCCCCTTATTTTGTCTATTTATTTTGATCATCAAGTAGTATAGGTAAGAATATGTATGTGTGTGCAATACGTGTTCACCTCGCTACCTTAAATTTTTGGTAGACTTTTTTCGGTACTAACACGACTTCAAGACAAATCCAAGCAGAATGAAATAAGAAAACTCAATTGAAAAAACTCGTACATAGGCACACTGGTTCGATTCTAATACTGTCTCTAACATTTATAAATATCTGGGACATTTTTGCACACACGGTCATCTGACCCCAAACTAAGCAAAGCTTGCTGCCAGAAACTGATATACGTACATATATATTTTTAAATACATACTTAAATAGATATTAACACCCAGACATAGAACAAACACAAATGTTCATCACACAAATGTTTGTCCTAGATGGGAATCGAACCCACGCCCCCAAGCACAGAAGATAGGTTCATTAACATTTATGTTTATTTATGTAAAGAAAATGAAAAAATAACATGACCAGCGAGCGCGTAATGAGGGAAAGCGTTCTTACATGCTTATTTCTGTTTATCTAAATATGTCTTCGTAAATAATTATATGTCGTTACAAATTTCGTGTAGTTTGTACTTATTTTTTTATTTTCTAGGTCGTTTCGTCTACTGCAAGTCTACATTAAACGAGGTTAATAGGGTAAACGATCCAAAAACTAGATATAAATATGTCTGTCATGCCGTTCGTTCAAGAGTTACAGTTCTGGGTCAGAACTTCAGTTAGTTCAGGGCGTGTTCAGTTAAAATGGCATCGATTCTGCAGTGCAAGTACCGTTCTTTATCAAATGTCAAATTCGATAAAATGCCATAGAATCGATCATAGCAAGTACTGATCAATTGGCATTTTATCGAATTTGACGATCTCAACTGTCAAATTTGACTATCGATAAAGAACGGTACTTGGACTGCTGATGTACTCTAAAATAAACTAAATTTCATGATTCTAGGTCAACTAGAAGTATTATAGATTATAGGCTTTAATTTCCTTGTGAAATCGCAAAATATGCGAAAATATGCGACATAAACGGTCATATCTTTTGATCGCGTAAACTTACAAGTTTGATTTTTTTACAGCTGAAAGAAACTATAGTATTGAGTATTTGATATAAATTTCAATTTGATATCTTTACGAGTTCTTAAGAAAAAAGGGTCTTGAAAGACGGACAGACGGACAACAAAGTGATCCTCTATGGGTTCCGTTTTTTTCCTTTTGAGATACGGAACGCTAAAAAACATACAGTCTATTTTGATAACCTCCTCCATTTTGAAGTCGGTTAAAAAGATTGTCTGCAGAGTGATTTCGACTAACGGCATCAAGCCTGATTTAGGCCTGATGCGCTCGCACCCGCCACGCCACCTTACCATATATCTCCCTTTTTTTTCTGATCTATGACGAAGGTACCTACACTAAAGGCATAATAGAAACAACTAAAATCTCTTGAAGACGATGCGTAGTACAAGTAGCAAGTACCTACATGTTGCAAGTAGCTACTAAGCATCGTATTGCTTAGTGCAAGTGGCAGTGGTAGTAAGTAAGAAAAGAAAAAAAAAGTATTGAAAAGTAAAGTTTTCAATAAATTTACATATCAATATTATCATCTTGGAGCAGGAAATAGCATTGGTGGAAAATTCTAGGCAATATTTTTTTTTTTTTTTTTTGATATTGACTTGTAATGTTGGCCTTTTGGCCTCTACAGATGGACCGGACTAGTAAGCGAACGCAGAGTGCGTTCGGCATAACTTGATAAAAGCCAACTTGAAAATTGGGACGTCCTTTTATAGACGTAGAGAAATAATCAATTATTGGTTAAAATTTTGGCATAGACATAACGAAAGTGTGTTTGTGTGTTCCTTTTTCACAAGCCCCGCACCGCAGCAGTTTCAGCAAAGGAATATATCCTACTATTAAATAGTGCGCCATCTAGCGTCGAGTAGGTGGTATTATCAGTGTCAAAACGCTAGTAGTGAAGCCAAAATGCAAGATGGCGCTACCAACACAACCCAAACATCTGAAGAATTGAATATTAAAACATAGAAAAAGAAATAATTTCTTATTTATCCACATAGAAGTATTATAACAATATGTTCCACAATTATAATTATATTCTGTTAGGGCCAGCCAGCGGTCGCTCACAGGCATGCCTAATAGTGCTAACAGACGTAGATTTGGTTGACCGAACGCCGTCTGACCAACGAGAGAGAAAGAGAGGGAAGTATCATATTCTCACTCTTTCTCTCCCGTTGGTCTGACGGCGGCTCGGTCCAAATCCAATGCCGATAGATGCCGAATTGCAATTTTACATTGTGTTCAGAATCACTACTTTAAACTAAAGCAGCAAATTATTTACAACTTCAATGCATAAACGTTGATACGCAAATTTGTGTAAAAATTTTGCTTACGAGAATAGGTAATAATTATCACGTGTGACAAGACAATTTTCTATAAAGAACGTCTCCCACTTTTCCTTTTTAATTTTTTCTTTATTGAGCTTATCGAGCGTTTATGTGGTCTCTCTCTGCTGCTAATTTCTTCTCGATGCATAGTCTGCCTAGTATTGGTATAGTAGATAGATAGATAGGTAACTAGGTGTAAAAAGGTGAGAATAAAAACAGGGTTATCCATAATATTGTTTTATTTAATTTTCCATTTGCTTACATTACAAACTATAAAAAATCTTATGTTCCTCCCGACGTTACTCATACAATAATACAATTTCATAGTTTTTTTGTGATTTTAAATTTTCTTCTAAGATTTAATTAACATGATAAAATATGCCAAAAATGGCGATACGGCATTTTTAAAACACACGCAAGTAATTTATATAAAGGTAATTACTATTGTTAAAATATATTCTGCCGTATATGTATTTACATGCATTACTTTATCATTCAGAAAATTCTCACAAATTCATTCGCAACTTTTTCACAGTAGAAGAAATTATACAATGTCCACAAAGCGGACGAAGTTCATCTACTGAACACTAGATGGCGTTAAACGCCGAAGTCAGACAAAATTACCGACTAAGGGCAAAAAACCGACTTAGGGCGGTTGTAATTTTTTTTTTCCATCAACGAAATTTTCTTAAGTATTTTCACTTCTCAGGAAGCTTAATGACTGGCATCTGCGAGTATCCCCAATTAGATTCACAGTGTTCAATCAAGTCTTTTTCGGCGTCAGAAAATAATGATAGATCAATATTTTCTTTATCATATGGATCGGTGTAGGGATAGTGGACCAAAACGCAGCTGAAGTCGATTGCCGTAGTTCGGCAGCCGAGAAGTTTTCGCATTTTATCCTCTGAATCTACCTGTGAACAAAAGAAAAAATAAATTAGTACTGCTACTCAACAATAGATGTCAGAGCAAAATAATTATAAGACTAGAATCGCCTAAAAAAAAGTGATATTTATTATTTTGAGCAAGATTTACATTCAGACGTATGTCTCAACTATGAAGATTTTTAATATATTGGTAAATTCTTAGAATAATACTTACTTTGATCACATAGATGCCGTTCTCAACGCAAAAAGCCTGGAGAAGGACTTCTTGCATGTGCGTCGCGCTGTCACCAGGCGGCGCCTCTGCAGTTAAGCAGAAGAGCGCACCGTTGCTGTTGCTGGAGAGGTGCTGGATGGCGGGCAGAAGGCCTACGGTGAGGCGTTTTTCCACACACGCCCTGCGCAGCACAGATTTGATGCATTGGCTTAGTGGGCTGCAACAATAGAGAAAATTCGTTAGATACAAATTCTGAGTACAAAAATTTTGCCTGTGTAGTGATTTGAACCTTGGTATCCGGCTTGAATTTTTATGGCGGCAAAGCACGGTGGCGTACAAACTTTTTCTTGCAGTGTTGTAGCAAACACAAATAAATCAATCAGACTTATTTCTTTATTAAACTTATTCAATTGAAAATAAGTAATTGAAAGTTTTGAACTAGTTTAATTGGCCATTGTAAAAGTAATAAAAAATAAGTTATTAAAATACCTAAAATCAACAATAGAATGGAATTATAAAGTAAAAATAAAAACTTCAAATCGACAAAAAGGTCATTGCACTTTGACATCCAACTTCATGAGTGGGAATTTTCATCAACATCGTGTCAACATCGTGATAAAATCTAACAAAGCTAAAATTTGATTTTTCGATAACAATATTGCACCATGTTATAAAATAATTACCTTTTAGCAGCCATGCCGCTGAAGGTCTCAGTTTTCACAGGTATCACCGATTCGTTGTACATCTTGGATAGTTTAATACTCTTGAGGTGAATGTTGTCACAAATACTTTTCTGCACTTTCCTCGTTGTAGGAATTTTCACAGAATACACTGGCACTTCACACAAACAGCCAAATATTATGCAATCCACAGGCTAGGCGCTCCAACTTGGTTATCACACGATATGTCACAACTATTTCACACACTCCGTTTCCAAAACCGACGTGCTCTCGCTTCGAAAATTGGATGAAGAATGCTTGATTTGGCGACGCCACTTCCATTTATACTGTTTGCACACATGCGCCATTTTGTTTGGTTGTGTGCGTGGCGCCCCGCTCAGTGTCTATGGAGTTTCCACGAAATACACTTGTATTTTCTGTCGTGTGCGTGATTTTTGTCGGTGTTTCCTGTAACTATAGGACTGTTATACAGCAGGTACGTGTGTGTGACTTGGAATAACGTGAAGTGCTGCCAGTTCCAACGTGTTTCCGATTAAAGCCACTGGCGACTGGTCTACCTCGCCCCCCGCACATCACAGAGGTAAGGATGTCAGCGGGGAAATGTCATGTTAGTCTGGGTTAGTAGTTATGAGGTTATCGATAGCAATGCGAGATATTTTGTTAGTTTGGAATTCCCATTCGGTTTTTACTCGATCAGAGGAAACGGACCGCTGCAATGCAACTCTTTTGTAATTTGGGTTTATTTACGTTCACGGATGTTGAACGGAAACTTTTTTAATGCAGTTGAATTCGGGTGAAGGTTGGAAAGATTGACGTCAAAAATGACCCAATTGAAATTGGGCTTTTTGAGTTACCTAGTTACGGTACTTTATTTACTTGTAGTAAACTTAAGAAAGAGAATTCGAACGCATTACTCTACAACTTCATAAGTTATTTTTAATAAAGCACTGGAATAAATTATAAACTTTTAATTTGATTTGACTTGAGAAGATAGTGAGAAAATAACGAACACAAGCTTTTGAGCAGGTTCTTCGATCATCTCTACATCTTGTCTTAAATTATGTAATAATTTATTAGGTAAGAGGAGTGTTTATTATTTATTTTTATTATTTTAGTTGTTCTCAGGGGCGAATCGAGGATTTCATTTTGGGGGCCATTCTGACATTTCTGACAAGGTTCGAAGGAATTCAATCGAAAAATTGAGTCGAATGTATGGAATTGCTAGGTTTTTTGGGGGGGCATGGCCCCCATGCCCTCCCCCCTCGATCCGGCAATGGTTGTTCTAGTCTCTGGTATTAGGTATATATAAAATAAAATTCTTATTATTTTTGCTTTTCATACTAGTTATGATGATTTTAGTCTTCCTACTCTACTTTTTAAATAAACAAAATGTGAAGAGGTAAAAATGTTCTAAATACCTATTACAAAATTGTTGTTTAATTGAATGCTTTCCTTATCAAATATTATACCTATTTGGCCCGTAGATGCGCCATAATCTGGAATGGGCACGATCTTCAACCATTTTAGACGACGTTTTGTACCTACGTTATTGTGCAATGTACCTACGAAGATATTTGAAGGACAAGGCCAAAGTTCATCAGTGGGTTGCTGTCTGTCTGCAGATTAACCTTTGGACCGTATTAAAATTTAAACTGTTGCATGAATTTTGAAATAAAAACCAGTTTTTGGCTGATTCAACATTTGGAAACCTCGCTTGTATTATGCTGTAAATTGTAATCGATGCTTAGAATTTGGAATCAATACAAAAAAAGAATTAAGGTATTTATTTGATAACAAATATATTCATCATTGTATTAAAGTAACCCAAAGGTACCTACAATTTGTGTGACTCATGATGCATCCGCGAGAACACCATACTCAGACCAGCTGATAGGAACAACCTATTGAATATGCAGAAGACGAGTGAAAGATGGGTGGTGATTCTTAGAAGGTATCATGTAATATTAATACATGGAACTGCTACGCATTACCAAAGTCCAGATTAGTTTGTAAGTATTACAAAGTAAATTATCTGTTTTACTAATGAGTGCAGTTGTAGGACATTGACTTGTCTATCTTGCTTGATTCTCATCTAGATCTCAGCTAACCCTCTGACCCAGACTTTACTGCACTAGGCATAGAGACATTGATCTCTGTGAAGCAAAGATAAGAAGCAGATGCGCTATTTATACAATGACTAGCTGAATCCCGCGATGCTACCCGCGATGTTCTAGATTTTCCGCATTTTTTGGAGGGAAAAGTACCCTATGTCCACCCGTATGATGTACTCTATCATTCTGCCAAATTTCGTTAAGATCGGCTTATCCGTTTAGTCGTGAAAAGTGAACAAACATCCAGACGGAGAGACAGTTACTTTCGCTTTTATTATATTAAGGATACAGACAAAAGTTCTAAAAGAAAAAAGGAAGACAAGATTTGATAAACTTTGTGCAGGGCTTGAAAGTGGAGTGATAATTTGTATAGAAGTGCTTAGTTGAAATTTTATGCAAGGAACTGAAGATTGACCTCAACGACGTACATAGAGAGTCCTACGTCTGACAGTGGTTATACAAACACAGAAGAAGACGATTGCAATTGCTCACGGCTCCACCATTATTCCCTCAAGTTATCTATAGATCTATCTAAATATTCGAACTTATACTGGAGTGAAGCAGTTCTTATCGTTAAATTTGTACGCAATCTGCTTGCAAACAATTATTTTAAATTTCATCATAACATTTCCATTGTTTATTTTAAGCGAGAATTTCTTTAAATAAAACATCGAATATTTGGTTTTGATCCTATTTTTAACAATAGTACATTAACCTTTATTTGCACATCAAAAGAGTCAAATGTTAAATTCGCAATAATATCTATAAGGACAATGACTTCAATGTCAGTGTCCCACGTGGTTATAACCTCGTGAGCCAAGTCAAAGCACTTCATATTTACTTGCCTTTTCTTGTTTTTGCTAAGTTATTGCTATTCATGTTTAAAGTTTGGTATCTCGATTGATCTTTGTTTGTAGACTAGGGTAAGACTTTTCTACAGCTAAGTGGATACCTATGCTGTGGTTTTAGGCCACTGGAAGACCCCCGGCATTGTGAATGGTGATTGTTAGTATAGGGCAGATAACCGAGACCGGGCTGAAAACAGATTCTTGCCATCTGAAACAATTAATTGTTCAGTTAGAAGTGGTATTTTGCGGTGATCTATTCTAAGGTTGCCACGAAGCCACGAGCATTAATTACATAGATAGTTTATGTAATGACAATAAACTAAATATTATATAATAATAAGTCTTACAAAAAAGCGTGTCATTATCATTAAAAGCGTGTCATTATCATTCATACCCCATTACATAACCACGTGGCGGATCGTTGAACTGAAGCGTGTTTACGATTTAATCATTGTTTAAGCACATGACAAAGGCAAAAACATTGTGCAGTAGCACTTTGTTTACAGATAACTATTTTATGATATTAAATATGCTTATCGGTATAAAACTGAAATAGATTAGAATAGTTCAAGCCATGTCTCACGATTAACGCGATAAGAACTATAATGTTCATAATCGTGTAATACCTTCCTATGAAAGATTTGCTGTTACTAAGGACTTTACAGAGGGAGGCCTTGGTCCTACAGTGTATGTTTAATGGCTGCTGATGTGATGCTGTTACTAAGTACCCATTTTGGCCTTAATATTTCATTTGAGTAGACACGATATTATTGTCTTGATTTTAATGTCTTTTTTTACTTATCTTATTATAATGGTGATACACCATAATAATCTGCGTATTTTCTCGTTTTGACTATACGATAAATGAGTGGAAACTTGTTTCAAAATGACAGATTTAATATAATAGAAAATAATAATATTTCCATATATTTGGCAGCGTCGGCAACGTATTTGTAATATATCTGGTGTTACAAGTGTCCATAGGCGATGGTGATTGCTTACCATCAGGCCCGTCTGCTTGTTTGCCACACACACCCACACACATCACCAGCCATTAAATGTCCACTGCTGAACAAGGCATCCCTCTTAGAGAGGGGTGTTGCCATAATCCCCACGCTTGGCAGGCGGCTTGGAGATCGCAGTACGTTCACCGTGTACTAACAGGACGCTGCTGCCCATCCTCCGGTGGTTCTGGTCGCAGTTTTAGGACATACCCGGGTCCCGGGGCTTGTTTGCCATTTGCCACCCATGGCATAAAATAACTCTAATTAAAAAAAGCAATAGTCACAAATATACGCATTATGTTTTAAATATCAAACTGGGGTTATTCTCAGCTGCTAATTATTGGAACAAAACAATTAGAGATAAATCAAAATTCCTATACTGGATTATCCAGTTCCAACAAGTTTATCGCTATGTTCGTTATAATACAATGTTTTATTCTTTATCCTACAATAATGTATTGTATTGTTATTAAAAGTATTATTAACAATTACTTTACGAATTTGTATCTATTAATCTGTTTTGATTATATTTTACTGCCTTGTTAGTTACATGTGTTTTAACTTCTATTTGCCCAGTCCTGGTCAAGGTTTTCCCCCCAAATTCCAAATACTGAGGTCATCCGTCATATTGGACCCCTCTTTCTGGAAAGTGTTATTCATCCCGCGAGGGTTTTCTCGGCCTGCCTTGGCTCCTCTGTCCTCTGTGTCTCTCCTCTCGTTTCCAGCCACTACGAGATCCTAAAATTACGTTGCAGAAAAACATACTTAGAAAATAATATACATTTTTGAATTAGTAAAAATAGGGCGAGAATCAAAATTCTAATGCAAAAGTTAGCTAACTGCATACATAATTCTATGTTATATTATGATTGCGATTCGCGCTATTCCAGTTACACTGTAAACTCTAAACTTCCCATACTTCCCGTTAGTAACAAACACTAAATGGACACATAAAAAATGGTTGAAAAAATAACGTGCATAAAAATCAAAAAAATAATAATGCGAATAATAGTTTCTTCGCTTATTAAAAACACATTATCACGTTTTAAATGTTTATCGGGACTTATCACGTATTATTTAATATAGGTAAAAAATATGTACCAAATATGTTTTGTGTATGTGTTCAAATCGCGAAAGTTTAAAAATTACTACATTATCACGTTTTTAAAAATAGATACTTGCGCTGTTTTGTCACTCGGTGATCGAAAGAGATTTGAGTGCATTTTTGCCTTATTATAATTATGTAAATTATTATTATAGTAAATTTTAATGTTTTAATTGTGAACCAACAAATTTTATTTTTGACCGTAGATGTAAACGTTCATACTTAGTAGGTACGTACGTATTTTAGTTTATTTACCTTATGTTTTATTATTACAAAATATTAGAATTAATTACTTACCTACTAATATAGTTTGTTTTAGATTATTTTGACGTAAAATCCATCCGATAAGAGATGCCCATTTCCTGAGTAACTAGGTATTCCCCAAAATTGTATCGTTTTCAAAACACAATTAATTATAACCGTCAAACTATCTATATCCTGCAGGAATAATACCTACTCATTTGGGATTCCTGAAATTATTATATAGGTACCTGTCTAATCTACGTACCTATCTATCTATCTACTATCAATGAAATTTTTTGAATCCTCTTCTAAGATTTTTTAAATGGCCTTCACGGGACCCCTGTCAGATATGAAACATGACGGCATAAAAGAGCGTCATATTGTTTGCCGTCACGTCACGGCATACGATTCGGTTTTACTACCAAGGCACGCCAATAGATTTTTCACACCAAAAGAAGCAAAAATGGGTAAAACACCAGACCCCTTTTCCCCTTCCCCTGTTTCCCTTCTATGCTAAAGTAGGTTACTCAAACTTTTGAAATAAATATCTTTTAAAAGTTTTTTTTTTTTTAATCGAAGGGCCCAGATTATCTGTCAGGAAACAAGGAAGCTGGCAGGTTGTTCCAATCCTTGGCCGTACGGATTAGATACGTAGAATCGAAACACTTGGTACGTATCCAAGGAAAATCTACAATGTATGGGTGGTAGTGGGCCAATATTCTATTTGTGCTGCAGTAGAAATGGGATGGAAGGATAAGGTTTTTTTTAATATAGAATAAGTGGCAAACAAACTACGGGCCATCTAATGGTAATGGTGGTCGCCGCTGCCTATGGACACCTACAATACCCGGGGCATTGTCAGTGCATTGCCTACCTTTGAGGACTCTATTCACCCTTCGTATGAAGCAGTCCAAATTATACTTCGGAGGAAAAACGGAAGGTGGTAAGCCATTCCACAACTTACAGGTACGTGGCAGAAACAATCGATCAAATCGAACAGTGCGAGACTTCCACGTATCTATAATGTGTGGATGGCATTTCTGGCGATGGCGGCCGGTTCGGTGGTAAAACTGGGATGGAGGGATAAGGTCAAAAAGGATGGTTTTTTTCTACAGAAGAGCCATGATTTTTGTAGTGCTAACAGACGAGACGGACATGGTTGGACGGCGACATGGTTGGAAAGAAAAAAAATTCTCGTTTGCGATTGCCAGCCGGGCCCCGCAAGCCAGGCCCGTGGGGCCCCGTAAGCCAGGCCCGTGAGGCCCCACAAGCGAGGCCCGGCTGGCAAACACCACGCCGACAAGGCCAGTCCGACCCTGCTATCTAAAGTTTTCTACAAACATTGCGATCACAATCATTCGCCTGAACTATAATCGATTGGATTTCCACGCGAGATAACGCGTGCGTGACCTTAGTTATCGACAACGCTTTGCAGGGTACGTAGCAACTGGTGTTTAATCTGCGAGGGTCAGGGTCAACAGGGACGTGCGTTTATCGATAAATTAGGAAGCTGTTTTGCCAATTTTTACCCTAATAAATTTGTACAAATAAAAATTTATATGTTATTAGTATTTATTAGGTTTTCGTGACACATTGAGAATTTTCTCGCGTCAATTTTACATTATTTAAATCAGGTTGATATCCGGTGATCTCTTCCTATTTTTTTTTTCATTATTTTATATAGACTCCAAATAAAATTATTAATGTGGTTCATGGACATATTTTTTTATAACTAAAAATTACTTTTTTACGGTAGATACCTAACTCCATAGAGCACGGGTATAGCCCAGGAAAGTTAGGGTCTGACCCGGAATTAAATTTAAACGGCAATTTTTTTTCGGATTATTATTCTAGAGCCAACCTCTCGTATAAAAACACAAAAATTAAAAAAAAAGTGTTTCGGAAACATCCCCAAATTTAACATTTTGCATTTAATTGAAATTATCCCGATCTAAAAATGCTAATGGGATAAAACGTTTTGCACATTTGATAAAATCACAGTAATTAATTATTTATTTAAAAATTAAAAACTTTTATTAATGGCAAACGTTGTTAGGTCACAATTTTAGTGTCAAAATTAAAAACTTAAAATGATGCTTAAGCCATAATAGCTAATGGAAATATTTTTTGTGATTTACATGTCGCCTAACATCTAGAACATAAAAATTTCATAATTAAAATGTCTACCCCAAAGGAAATAGGTATTTTACCTCAATTTTGTATTTCCACGTTTTATGCCTCGACCAAAAATGCTAATGGGAAAATTTCTTTTTAATTATTTCATTTTATACATTTTACAACATAAAAAAGTAAAATTAAAAAAAAAAACTATACGGAAATGACGAAACATAGATATTCCTAACGTCCACATTGCGATATCGTCTCTACGGCGCGGAAATAATGTCTATTTCAGCTTGCGCGGCAACGCGAGGTCAATGGGCGCCGATATGTATACCTATACCTGGAGCGTTAGTGCAATCGCGTATGGGACAGAACAAATAGGTAGGGCTTATCTAGAACCAAAAAATAACAAACGACGATATTGTACATTTACATATTAGGTTTATACCTACCTAATGTAGTTAATCAATTTTTCAACTAATAGTAAGTCATTTCAGTTATGAAATGATAGTTTGAAAATCAATAGGTACCTACCTAACGTATTTTTTGTAACCCTCGACCATATTATTGTACTATTATTTATTCTGTGCCTTGACGCAAAAAGGGGTGTTATAATTTTGAACACTATGTGTTTGTGTGTCTGTATATTTGGTCGGGGGTTTTTAAACTCAATAAATACCTAGTTTGTTTCAGTGAGTATTGTACCTACGTAAAATAATATAAAAACATTTTAGGTACCTACCTAGGTAGGTATTTACCTATTACTATTGATACTAAAAAAAAATTACTACAAAAATACGAAGAGTTGATCGATCGGCTACTTTATTACGTAACTCACGACCGGTTATTTTACCGTAAATTTTGCAATCGCTGTTGTCAAACGTCCAATTTTCAAAAATATGCAGAGCTTTTGAAAATCTAATGTCTGGGAGCACGTGTGGGGAGGTTTTTTTTTATAGCTGCTGCGACACTTTGATCGTTGATATAGGGTAGGTTCGCCGGTTTCGCGACCACGTCCTAATTCCGACCATTTCGCATACCTGTGGTATACAGGGACAAAAAATAAGATACTTGACAGTAACACATCTAAAAATATACTTTAGTGGCTACGTAAATATGAACCCTACGCACATGCACACTCCTCGGGCTAACTCAAGCGTTTGATGAATAATAAAAATGTAAGTTTGTGGCTCGCATCAAACAAGCAAAAACACGCCATTTTGTGCAAAAAAATAGTGCAGTGCTGATAATTTCACGGTAAGTTTTAGCTACTTTATTATACTTACCAGTTTGTCATTGTTTGTGAATGTCTAGTTATTTAATTGCTAAACCCGTTTACATGTTATTTTACCGAGATTTATACTAATAAACAAGTAAAAAGCGGTGGTCACATAATTTTAATGTATGCCGACGACGTGGCCGCGCTTGTCACTGCTCCCACAGTGGATGAACTGGAGGCGAAACTGAACGAGGTGAGCGCACAGTTTGACAGTTGGTTTAGAGTCAATGGGCTGGCTCTAAACTTAAAAAAGACCAACTACGCTCACTTCAATCTGTCGGGAAGAAAACCGCGAAGGCTTAAAGTGCTCGTGAATGATATCGAATTGACACAAACAGAAGTCACAAACTTTCTCGGGTTTGAAATCGACTCTGTGTTGACTTGGGAAAATCACGTCCACAAAATATGTGGTAAAATTGCTAGTGCTTGCTATGCGCTCCGGCGTGTGGCGCGAGTAGTATCGGTGCAGGTGGCGCGTATGTGCTACTTCGCGACGGTGCACTCGCTGCTACAGTACGGCGCCGAGCTATACGGGAACGCTGCAGAGTGGGAGCGTGCGTTCCGTATGCAGAAAAGGGCCGTACGAGCCATAGTAGGCATTAGGAGTGACCAAACTGCCAAACCACAGTTTAAAAAATTAGGAATCCTTACGCTGCCCTGCATTGTCGTACTACAAGTGGCGTTGTATGTCAGGAAAAATTTACATATGTACACGGCGTATGGCGACCGTACTCGACGTGCAGGGCAGCTTAAGCAGGTTCCTAGGAACCTGGCTAAGTCTGACAAGCTCACTCATGTTATGGGACCGACGATTTACAACAAACTGCCAAGTGACGTCATTACCGCTCCCAACCTGGTGCGCTTTAAATATCGGTTAAAGCGCTGGCTCGTCGATCAGACGTTTTACAGTTTCAAGGAGTTCCTTGAATTCAAAATATAATATAATTTAATATAGCGTACAATATTGGTAATACAATGAATAATATAGAATAAGTAATACAATATTAATAATTAATACAATTGTTAGTATACCATTGTTATTTTTTGTAATTAGTACTATTATTATAATTTTTTGACATGTAAATAATATTTACCAAATAAATGAATATGAATATGAATATAGACAAGCTCTTTCTTAGAAAAAGCTAGATTTAATCTAGGGGGTCGGAAACAAGCGTATTCCAGTCAATAAAGTCGTGTCTTGTTTACAAGTAAGGTTTGAAAAATACCTTTTTCTGTTTTTAAATTTAGAACCTTGTAAGCACATTATTTATATATTTTTTTACATCGGACTAGGCTAACGTTTGACCGCGATCTCGCCTGATGGAAAGCGATGTTGCGGTCGAAGATGGAGCACGTTTGCCCAGTAGTAACTTATTAACCTTAGACTTGAACACTCCAAGATTGTAATGCTTTTGAAACACAGACAGAGTTCAGTGTGGAGGTTAAAGGGGGAGTCCTATGTTTACCAGTGGACGTCTTCTGGCTGATGATGATGATGATCCCTTAAGAATAAAACATACTGACACCAAAAATTATTCGTGTTAGAAAACCATGCCAGCCTTAAAAAGCACGCTAGTATTCGACTATTTTTGTTTTTAATAAACAAAAATGGTGTATTCAATGTTTTTTTCTAAGTGATGGTTAATTATGTAAAAATCAGTAAAAGTTAATTTCAATATTCTGTAAAAAATATCATTATAATGAACACAATTTCTTTTAACAATGTTATTATGGTCGAAAACCGAATAACCTCGATTCCGTTTTCGACCAGTAAAAACTGACTTTTATTCAAAAAAGTAAAAAAAAAAACTCCTGTTTTCCGACGTTTTAGTGGTGCTTTTTTCTCCTAAGATCATAAGATAACAGGCCAGGTAACTTCAGGGGGTGCGAAAATTCACCGGCAGTTAGGCCGCTACCACCCCTAACGAAATTTGGCCTGGCAACGCACAATATTCGCACGCTGAGGACCGACGAGAAGATCGCCAAGCTGGAGAAAGAATTGAGCAAAATACTATGGACTATCTGAAGTCCAACGAGAGGGAGAGGATACTATAGTTCTGGATTCCAGAAACATACTCTTCTTCTGGGAAGGAGAGCGAAAGTTCCAGGATGGTTTAAGTTTTCTCATCCACAGGTCACTCATCAACAACGTGATTAAGGTCGACAGTATGTCGAGCAGGGTAGCATACCTCATACTCAGAATAACCGATCGTTATTCACCGAAGGTCATACAGGTATATGAGCTGACCTTGACATACCCTGGTGATGAAGTAGAGACGTTTTATGAAGAGATATCCAAGGCCATAATATATACCTCCGAAACATACTTCATCGTTGTTATGGGTAACTTTAACGGAATATAGATGTGATAAGATTGGGGTCATAATAGTATTGGTCTAGACAGCGGAATCTGAGGGGGCATCGGCTGGTCGACTTCATGGAGAAGAAGGAACTCTATTTGATGAACTCCTTGTGACCATACAAGAAGTGGACGTGGATGAGCCTGGATGGTTCGACCTAAAATGAGATCAACTTCATCATGAAAAGACCAAGAAGCGAATATTCTATAATGTCTCCGTGATCAGCAAGGTGAAAACTGATAGCAATCACCGTATTGTCAGAAGCCCATTGCATATCAACGTCAAGCTCGAGAAGTCGCGTCTGGTGAAGTCCACGCTCCGTCCTGGTCATGCCCAAATCCAAAACCCCAGACTTCCAACTAGAACTGAGAGCTGGGTGTCCTATCGAAGGTGCGACGGTATTTCACGTCGGAACAGTTGCTTTCACTGTATCAAGCACAAGTTCGGTCGTACATGGTGTACTGCTCTCACCTTTGGGATGGATCAGCTAAGTATCAGCTTGGGGCGTTAGAGTCTATCGAGAAGCGTGCCAAGAGGCTCGTCGACAACGAATCCCTGGTTCAGACTTCAGACTAAGCTCCTTAGTCTTGAGCATCGGCGCAAAGTTGCTAGTCTATCGGTCTTTTATCGAGTACATTTCAAAGAGTGTGCATCGGACCTTCATGATCCCTCCCTCCTGCCCATTTTTCTATCGGACTGCCAGAGCGGGCACAAAAATCGACACCGATTTATGGTTGGTATTCCGAAAACCCGTACGAAGCGCTTTGATTCCACTTTTATTGTGCGAACTGCTAGTCTGTGGAATGCACTGCCTGAATGGGTGTTCCCCGTGGGTACAATCTGGGTGTCTTCAAATCACGAGTGAATCGGTTTCTTGTAGGCAAGCGTGCTCCACCGTAGACCGCATCATCGCTTAACATCAGGCGAGTTGGCGGTCAAGGGCAAGCCTATTTTTAATATAAAAATAGAACTGCATAATCGCTTCCAGGGCCTTGCCGAAAGTGGAGCTATGGTCAAATTAAATGATGGGCTGGTAGAAACTATCCAAGCATTGGGGAGCAAGTTCATTAAATCCCACGTCGGAAAATACCTCAGAAGCTCTCAGACTAAACCATTAAGCTAATGGGAGACCTGACTGAGATCAGACTGCAGTCTTCAGCTGATATGTCGGAATATGGCAAACTCAATGGATGAATCTCGAAATGGGTGCGCCACGATTTGCGTTCCTATAATACAAGATGTATTAGGGGTGTATTTGTGAAGAACTCGTCTATTGGGCTTATATAAAAGCCAAATAATGGAGCTGAAGATCGAGGATGGCAGTATCATTTCGTCAAAGCCAGAGTTGTGAGAGAGCACGAGAGGTTTTACGTACACCTCGACACGACAGCCTATTGCCAGTACAGCTCAGGACAAGAGAGCTACACTGACCCGACACTACACTGAGGAAATCCCAGACATCAGCTTTTACGAGATTAGAATAGCTCTGAAACAACAACGCGCCAGGTGATGACGGAATCACGACAAAACTACTGCGAGCGGGTGGAAAACCGGTACTTTTATTCCTCCAGAAGTTGTTTAATTTTGTCATACTCGAACATACTCGAAGTTACTACGCCTGAACCATGGCTATGGATGGTTGTGCTCTTCTTCAAAAAAGGGTTATAACACCTTATTGATGAAATATAGATCCATCTTACTCTGGAGCCATGTGTACAAGTTATTCTCCAGAGTCATTACGAACTGTCTTGGAAGCAGGTTTGCTGACTTCCACTCTCTCGAACAAGCCGGTTTCCGTAAAGGCTGGAGCACCATAGACCACATACACACAGAAGAATCCAACTCTAATGGGCAGCGTTCGAGAAATTGCGTGATAACTCGTCCAAGATACCACAGTGCCTAAAAAATACCACAGTGCCTAAAAAAGGTATTTTGACCTGATGACATATGGTACCGAGACGTGGTCCTAAACTGTGTTGGCCATTAGGAAATACTCTAAGAGTCACAAAACGGGAAATGGAGAGGCTATGCTCGGAGTATCTTTGCCCGAAAGAATCCGGAACGTGGATATTCGCCAAAGAACCAGAGTTACCGACATAGCTGTTAAAATTTGTTGAAGTAGCAATGGGCAGCCCACATCGCTCGAAGAACCGATAACCGATGGGAAGAAAGGTTTTTGAGAGAAGACCACGAACAGGAAGGAAGAATCAGCGTAGGTGAACCGACGATATTGTGAGATTCGCGGGCAGATGTCAGGCAGTCGTTTAGTGTAGAGGTTAAAAAGGTGGAGGCCTATGCTCAGCAGTGGACGTCTTCTGGCAGATAATGATGATCATAGGCCTCCCCCTTTAACCTCCACACTGAACGACAGATGATGATGATGTTTCTCAATAAATAAATAAATACGTACATAAAAACATTTGTTGACTTGTTTTTTCATTGTCGACAGTTCAATTTAGAGAGTGGTCGAAAACTGGTAATTAGGTGGTCGAAAATAAAATTTTGTGGTCGAAAACTAGAAAAATCAATATTTATGGCTATTGATCAAAATATATAAAAAATGGCAGGGCGCAACTAATAATTTTTCACATTTTAATAAACTAGAGGATGTAAGAATGTTACTTCAGTAGGTTAATGTCTAAAAACGACACTCTACCTAACATTTTATTTAAGCTTTCCAAATTAGAAAACTTCACTCGGTCGGAAACCGGCGAAATCACCTTATGTACCACGACACTTTAGGTATATGTAACGAGCGACAAGCTTTTTGTGGTGTCGATGTCGCTAAAAAGCCCATCATCACGTATTTCACTCACTTATATTATTTTTATCAAGCCTTGTGTACCAATATTTGCCGTACCTGAACTTAACGCGCATTTGCATATACGACATATTTGAAATTCCATTTTTCCAAAATCTAAAACGCAGCTTGTTCTTTGGCCATCTTGAAACAAAATGTACACGCGGCTGCACAAAACAAACGGAGTGAGCGAACGAGTATACCTACGCATCGACAGTGCGACGGCCGCACGCCTCGCACGACCCGCCTTCACCCCGCGATCGTCCTGCGCTTCATACCTACCACAAATATCATTCATTTTATATTACTTCCAATCATTGTATTTTTTTAATTATTATATACGTAATTCCGTTTAATTATGCTTTGTATAGTTAAAATAAAAACCATCCATTAGTATTTATGGCTAAACGGTGATTTCAGTTTTTATGAATGCGGCTAAATCCCTTAGTAAATTATTTTAATTATGATAAAGAATAAAAATACTATTATTTCTAAGGCTACACACACTTATAATATGGAGTTAATATTTTTGGCTACTTAGAAAACAATTAAAAACACGTTATTATTTTTTAATGATTAATCCAATAATATTTTTTTTTAATTTCGGTGTAAATTTATATTATTAAATAATAGCTAATAGGTAAAATTAAAATCAGCCCATTAGTATTTTTAGCTAGTGAGTTTCAAGCCTTCCGGGAGTTTTAATTTTTTTTTCTATGTTCCATACAAAATTTTGGGATCAGACTATTTTATACTATTTTTTGGTCAGTAAATGGTACCAACTGTAATTTAAAAGTTCCATAATTAATTATGTCCGACCTCTCCATACTAAGTCTCCCCCGTTTACTGGGCTATAGTCAAAATTTGCCTCCACTTCAGAGCTGTTATAGTCTAAATTTCATAAAAAGTTTACATTTTACCTGTAAGTTTTTACAATAAAAAACTCCAAAATAAACGTTAAAAACAGTTTAAAATACCGTTTCACCTAAATCGGAAGCATCCTCCTCAAACCGGTCAGATAACATATAATGCAGATGAGATTTCACAATTCGCGTGACGATTGTGAAATATACCTCTACTTGTGTTTTTTCTTATCGCAATTATATCTGCAATATGCTGATATAGTTTGCATAGATTACGTGGCCAGACAGTTTTTTAGGTAAAACGTTACATATAGATACACGTGCACAGACAATATAGTGACAAAATTGATAGTAATAGATATAGTGACAACGTGCTTATAGATAGACTAGCGGTCCGCCCCAGCTTCGCACGGGTATAGATTATAGCCTATGTCACTCGGGGATAGTGTAGCTTCCCAACAGTGAGATAATTTTTCATTTCGGTCCAGTAGTTTCGGAGCCTATTCAATGCAAACAAACAAACAATCAAATCTTTCCTCTTTATAATATTAGTATAGATAAATAAATCTCTTTATTGTGCACACCACGAGTTACAAAAAGTGTGATAAGAACGGACGTACCCGATAAAACAGCTTAAAACCTCTGTTTTTTTTTTCTCGTGTTTGATTAGTTAGGCACTCCGCAATCGTTAGAAACTTTTTTTTAATGCCATAGGTGGCAAACAAGCAGACGGGCTGCCTGATGGTAAGCAGTCACCGTCGCCTATGGATACTTGTAACACCAGAGGCATCACAATTACATTGCCGACCCTTTATTATTAGGCTTGCGTTTGACCATATCGCCTGGGTGGGCCCCGATTCTACTATTAAATCAATTGTTTTTAAATTGCAATTGTGTTTTTTTTTTATTATACTTAACGAGGCTAACACTTATGAAACTTAAAGCATTAAACAACTGTCAATTTTGAGGCAAATCTTAAAAAAAAACAATTACAATTTAATAACAATTAGTTTAGTAGAATCGGGGCCCTGATGTTACGGTTCCTTCCATTGCTTATTATTCCACAATTATCCAGGGCGAAATACTAGACGTTGCGCTATATTAGAATTTCCCAGAAGTTCTGGGAAATTCAAATATAGGCATCGATTCTGATGTGCTCTAAACTAAATTAAACAAAATTTGACAGCAATAAAATTGTTGCCATCCTTCTCCCACATATTAAAATGAAAATAGTGGCAGATAATTTTAGTCCTGTCAGATTGCTTTAGTTTAGTAAGTGGTATGACAGAATCGACGCCAATGGATGTTTATCGACGTTTATCGATAACTATATACGGAAGCACAACACTATTTGCCCTTGCTCGTGACCTAATAACGAACGAGTTCATTTATGCCTCCCTTAAGTACTTACCTAAGCACGGTAGGCTGTGGTTTTTAGCTGGAATTTGAGTCTAATACCTAGCCTTTAGAGCCTAATAGAGCCTTTATACCTAAGTTCTACGGATCACAAAACACGAAGTTCTGGGAAACTCACAACTTTCCTGTAACACAAATATTTTTTTATGTGACAACAGTAAATAACAGTTTAATCGACTCTTCTTCGGTTTCCATGAAACGTATCGATTTATTGGTCAGGTAAAATAATAAACTGGCATGTTTTGTATTATGTTACTGGTCAACATGGAAAAAACATGTCGGCTCGTTGGATTATTTTCCTAAACTTGTGTATTTTCGAGTGTTAATGTGTAGTAAATGGTGAATTAATATTTATTAAGTGCTCGTAAACGTGCTCGAGTGTGGTCAAGTGATATAACGAGGTGAAACATGTCTTTTCGTGTTGTTTCCAAAACTCCATAGGAGCCTGTTGTAAATCTCCACACTTTACAGGGGCGTGAGTTTGACTTGACTGTGACTTACTTTGCTTAACTCTGACTGTGACTATGACTTGTTTGACGCTTTTAATACAATGTAAAATTGTTTAACATTACGACTAAAGGACATTGAATCCACGGTCATGAAAATTTTAACAAAAAAAAAAAACAAAATGGCAATAAGTAAAATGCTAGAGAACGTTCTTCTAAAAATTACATACTACCAATATGTATTCTGGGATACTACTGACTAGATTGACGAAGCGACCCAAAGTCGGTCCTGAGCTCCGATACTAAGTCGCAACTTCCCCCTTTTGTGTACTGTCTCCTAAAAACAACATACTACTTAGGCACTTATTAGATTAACGAAGAGACCCAAAGTGGTTCCTGAGCTCCGATACTAAGTCGCAACTTCCCCCTTTTGTGTACTGTCTCCTAAAAACAACATACTACTTAGGCACTTATTAGATTAACGAAGAGACCCAAAGTGGTTCCTGAGCTCCGATACTAAGTCGCAACTTCCCCCTTTTGTGTACTGTCTCCTAAAAACAACATACTACTTAGGCACTTATTAGATTAACGAAGAGACCCAAAGTGGTTCCTGAGCTCCGATACTAAGTCGCAACTTCCCCCTTTTGTGTACTGTCTCCTAAAAACAACATACTACTTAGGCACTTATTAGATTAACGAAGAGACCCAAAGTGGTTCCTGAGCTCCGATACTAAGTCGCAACTTCCCCCTTTTTTGTACTGTCACCTGAAAAACAACATACTACTTAGGCACTTATTAGTTAACGAAGAGACCCAAAGTGGGTCCGACACTAAAAGACGCAACTTTCTCCTGAAACAAAAAAGAAACCTAAATTACATACATTTTAGTTCTGATTTTTGTTGGACCAATTCTGGTGGGACTGAAACTTAACTTAAAATTGCACTAAATGCTAATGTTTTAGCTTTTCCTCTCTAACTCTCTAATCACCTTAATTATCTTTCGCAACTAGACCTGTCTGCTTACGCACTGGGGTTAACCGGTATATTAGCTAATATACATATAAGGCCAGGTCCACACCGTAGCCAGTAGCAAGATTAATTAGTGGCATTGATATTCATATTATCCTAATAGTACTAACAGACGTGGGCTGACGGACCGCCATCCAACCAAGTCCGTCTCGTCGTATTTAGGATTGCCCTAAAACCGCCACAGTGACAGCCTTTGTCTGACTAAGAGCTCCGAGTTAAAATTGAGTACACCCGAGAGTACCACACCACAACCACACTGACCCTAGCCAAACCGAAGTGTTAACATTCCCCCCCCCCCCCCCCCCCCCCTACTGACGAGACAGCGTAAAGCCGTAGATTCCACCGGTTGCGGTGTGGCCCATGCCTAAACGAATAAATACGATCACCTCCCGTAAAATCAATATTTTAACACGCAGCGTGTTATTTTGCCACCGTTTTGTTGCTTAGTCATCATGAAAACGCACATTGAGTTGCATAATGTTGTTTTGTAGAATTATTAATGTTTTTTTGATAAATATTATGAAGTAAGCTTTTTTAAGAAAACATCGTTAGGAAACCTGCATACGTACGGAGAAGGAATTCAATAGCGTATGTGAATCCACCAACCCGCACTGGACCAGCGTGGTGGATATGTCCCAATCACCCTTTCGGGGGAAGGCTAAAAGTCCAGCAGTGGACTGTTAAAAGGCTGATTATGATGAAGCTTTTTTAATCTTTACGAATTAGAGCAAAATACATATTTAGTAAAAACATATATAACTAAGAAAAAAAGCTTTATTTAGAAATAGCCTGACCAATCACTGTTAAAGTTATTATGCATGCTTTCTACTTCGCTCTAGAAAAAAAGTTTATTGCAAACATTTTTGATTGCATGAGTAACAATTTGAAAAACCATTTGAGAGATTAATTTACACTATAAATATTAATAGTTTTAAAGCTATTTTATCTTAATATATATAAATCTCGTGTCAAAATGTTTGTCCTCAATGGACTCCTAAACCACTTAACCGATTATAATAAAATTCGCACACCATGTGCAGTTCGATCCAACTTGAGAGATAGGATAGTTTAAATAATTATATAACTAGCGACCCGCCCCGGCTTCGCACGGGTGTAATTACGGGCGGGTCGCTAGTATATTATATTATTTTTATTTCGGTATAGGAGACCCAAATACAAATTTTTCAAGTTTTTTCTATTTGGCATTTGAAAATGTATTTTTGATCGAAGTTTTTGGCGCGTACTCAAGTGGATATTTGCCTAAGCAGCCCCCGCTAATTGCCTTGGCAACTTGCTGGGATGCGTGGGTTTTACCTACGAGAACGATTAGTTACTAGCATAGGTATTACCCGAATTTCAGGAAGTAGATATTACTGTATAATTGGCACTACATTTTATGTAAATAACTGAATAGGTAAGTCGATACATATATTCATAAGGATAACCAAGCAGTAGTTAGGTAGGCAGTATTTTTTATCAATAGTGTAGCTAACCCGACAAACATTGTCCTGTCCTGTCCAAATTACAATACCTATTTTGTTTGAATTATGGTTCACACAAAAATCCCATTGAAAAAAGCACTTTCAGTTATACCCCGAACTTTCCAATATTCCAGGCAAATTTTCCAATTTTATTTTTATTTTGATCAACCCCTTCATTGTGACGAAAAAAAAACGGAACCAAAAAACAAAATTTTTGGAAGACTAACGAACAGCACTTGATTTATGATTTATTATTCAGAATTTATATAATTATGCATACAGATAGGCTTGCGTTTGACCACCATCTCGCGTATTGGTAAGCGACGATGTGGTCGAAGATGAAGCACGCAGACTTAGAAGATACCTATTCACTCTGGCCTTGAAAAAGCCCAGATTATATCTCTCAGGAAACAAGGAAGCCGGCAGGTTGATCCAATTCTTGACTGTACGGATTAGAAACGTAGAATCAATTTTGTAGGTACGTACCCGAGGAAAATTCACAATGTATGGGTGGTAGTGGTCAACTTCCTACTAGTTCATTGTTCCTGTAGGATACCGAGTAAAACCGCGGATCGCAGCTAGTTATGTAAATAAACATACAATTATTATTGTAATCAAATTAATCTATTCAAAGAAAATAATTGGTAATTCCATATTTACAAAGATTATGATTAAGCTAAGATAATTTCTTAAGTAAACAAAGTCAAGGAAAATCCGATACTAAAATGTTATAAATAGATAATTTCTCACTATATTCATGAATCATTGAAATATGTTCAGTTCCTTATCTACCTATACCTAAACATCGATACACGTTCTTAATGTATGTCAAATAGGTCGTCAAGACCACAGACATATATACCTATAGACCTATACAGGCTAAGTAGACTTCACAAACGGTTCAAACTGTATGAAAACTAAGCGTGTCTTTTCGTACCTAAAAGTAAAAGAAATATCTTTATTCTGTCAGCCAACTCTATTTGCGGTATTCTTACAACTCAGCAGTGCAAGTACCATTCTTTATCGATCATCAAATTTGACAGTTGAGATCGTCAAATTCGATGAAATGCCATTTGATCAGTACTCGCTATGATCGATTCTGTGGCATTTTATCGAATTTGACGTTCGTTAAAGAACGGTACTTGCACTATGTATTGCACAATTACCCATTTTCTTTTCAAACTGAGACGTGTTGTCGAGGCACTGATTGAGCAGGCTGATTTTAGTCGGACTCAATGTATTGGAAATATGACATGCAAGGTAGGTCGACCTGTGGCGTCTACTTGGATATAGGTCTGCGGTCAAGACATTTAATGCCCTAGTAATATGTACGAACATTTTGCTTAAAGTGACTATGTATTATACCGTAGCTTGTCCTCTTATCAGTCTGATAGAGGAATGTTCTTTGATAATCAAATAAACTGATTATAAAATTCCAATCAATGTTAAACTTTATTTTGTTTGAAATAAGGTTTATTGGAGGTGTGTTTTATAAATTGCGCCATAATGTTAAATTGTTTGTATTTGATGGTTGTATCTTTTATGGGCTGTGTAGGGTTGAACCGTCGATATATTGGTGTTGCTAAGGCAATAAGAGGGTTAAGGCACTTGCAGACGAAACGTAGTATAAGTAACAAGTAGAAGTAGCAAGTAGGAGTACAGTAAAGTAAACGTAAAGTAGCCAGTAGCCACTCGCGCGGTGACGCGCACAACTTGCGTGCAAGTACGTACTCGCACGAGTTTTCGAACGAGACGTACGATGCGCAGTGGGCTTCGCGTGAGTAGACCGGGGAAACGAAGCTGCACTTGCGCAAAGACTAGCGCGAAGTGCTACTAAGCACACCGTTGCAGAAGATGTGTAGTAGGCAGTAGGCACTTGCTACTTCTACTTTTTACTTGTACTACGCATCGTCTGCAAGGGCCTTTAGCGTCAGATTTACCTGACTTCAAAATAAGTTCATCAATGCGACTATACAGGTGACAGGAACGGACTAAGCCGAGAAAGGGTTATTGTAAACATCATTATGAACAACATTTCATCATCATCATAATCAGCCCACTTGCAGGAAAAACTGTTTAAAAATGAGACTTGCTAAAAAGATTCATTATATAATAGTGCACTCAGTGAGATGTAATAAAAAATATCTTAGAGTGCACTATACACTCTATATAGTACATCAAAACAAACAAGTATAAGGCTAATAATAAATAAGGAAATAATTTGCGAAAAAAAAATAGCCGTTCTATATAAAGCCAGACTCGCTCTTGGCAGGTTTTATTTATTAGGTATATCCATTACTCAAACTTGATTGCTTTTCATCATCATCATCATCATCATTTCAGCCATAGGACGTCCACTGCTGGACATAGGCCTCCTCCATCGATCTCCAAAAGGGCCGGTTGGAAGCGGCCTGCATCCAGCATTTCCCTGCGGTCTCTTTTAGGTCGTCTGTCCATCTTGTGGGTGGACGTCTTACGCTGCGCTTACCAGTCCGTGGTCTCCATTCCAGAACCTTTCGGCCCCATCGGCCATCTGTTCTGCGTGATATGTGCCCTGCCCACTGGCACTTCAACTTGCTAATCCGGTGGGCTATGTCGGTGACTTTCGTTCGTCTACGGATCTCCTCATTCGGATTTTCGGATTGCTTTTACCTAGGCTTATTCCATTATAGATACAGTCTATTATGTCTTCTGTGATACAGTGGTAACGGTAGTGGTCGGCAACGTAGATGTGAAGTATCCATAGGCGACGGTGATTGCTTACCATCGGGCCGCCCGTCTGCTTGTTTGCCATCTAATGCATAAAAAATGGTCTGAGCAAGTGGTCAGCCCTAGAAGTGGCGTCTGTCTGCATTTCATCATATATTTTTTTTATCAAAGTTGTTTGTACAAAAACACCTGAATATAAGTACTATACGAATTCGCATGCAATATAACAGCGACACGAGTAAGCCAATATTTGCTGATTTCATTCTGATGTGATATACCATCAGTTTTATAACAACGCAAAAACCAAAGGTCGATAACATTGCATTTAGGAAAATTGGGACTGATTAGGGATCAATTATTATTATTTGTCTTTAGACCTTCAACGGTCTATGGGCAGTCTAACTGTATTTGTAGTTTTAGTATTAGCTTGTATTTTGTTTCCATAATAAAAAAAATATTAATAAAAAAAAATTAAGTGTATTGAACTATCACGGTTGTTCACTACAATATGGTGATTGAAGTGATGATTGACAGGTGATTTTTTTATATTGTTAGGGTTCCGAACCTCAAAAGGAAATAACGGAACCCTAATAGGATCACTTCGTTTGTCCGTCTGTCCGTCTGTCTGTCCGTCTGTCAAGACCCTTTTTCTTGAACGCGTAAAGGTATCCTTTTCCTTTTGAGGTATGGAACCCTAAAAATGACAGAAGCAAATAACCGATAATAAGAAACGATAAGAAGCGATAATCTGACCTACTTACTGACCCCGTTGACTGGAATATTTCTTTCAACGGGTTTAAACTATTAACATAGCATAACAGCGACTCAGGCTTGCGTACTGAGGGTTCCGTACCACCACAAAATACAGTAATTTTTGTCAATTTTAAAAACCAACTTCAAAATTAGTAAAATATGGCTTTACACACACTCACGCCCATTATTAATTGGCAACTTACGCAGCATGCTGGCGGCATTACCACGCTGAATGGCAATGCTTTTGCGTTGAGCCAGAAAAAAGCCAGCATTTTCATTATATTTGTGAAAGCAAACCGAGATCGATTCCCCACACTAGCTGACACTGTAATTAGAAATCGACGCGACCAAGACAGACGGCGCGTACATGAAGGAAAGACAACCCTGATGCAAAACAGTGTAGTGTGCATGGGACCTCTTATCTACAATAAGATACCAAAGTCAATAAGAAATCTCAATACTCACTTATTTAAGAATAAATTAATTTGTAATTGATATAATTTATTATTATTTTTGACATAACATAGGTATTTTATAATTCTTTTTTTCTTTTCAACTTTTTATCTGTATAAAATTGTTAATTTAGATATCTATTCTATCTACTATATAAAAATAAGTCTGGTTTTCCTTCCTGACGCTATAACTCCAGAACGCACGAACCGATTTCCACGGTTTTGCATTCGTTGGAAAGGTCTCGGGCTCCGTGAGGTTTATAGAAGTCATCTGGTGGCGAAACGGAGTTCGCCGGGTTTGCTAGTTATTAATATTTAAACATTAGTGTTACGAGCGTAGTGCCATCACTCTGACATTTGTACGCCTGACCGGCACAACGTGATTTAGGACTATTTTTATTAATTTTAACATCTTTTGAGCATGAAAATGCACAAAAATTCGCATGTTGTATGCAAATAAATGATCTTTATCTTATCTTTATCTTATCTTGGCCAGGCTCTATAAAAGATTTTGAAAATGAAGTGTGTGATTTTTACTAAACAAAATACAAGCTAAATTAAAACCATAAATACAGTTAGACTGCCCATAGACCGTTGAAGGTCTAAAGACAATCCAAATGCTCAAGCCCACTACCAGTTGGCAGCGTACCCGGCATGCTGGCGGCATTACCACGTTGAATGGCAATGCTTATGCGTTGAGCCAGAAACACGCCAGCATTTCGGTCACGCGTCGCATTAACCAGGCGCTCTAAAAGATTTTTGAAAATGAGGTGAGCTCCCGGTCCCCAAGGGCCCAATGTGATTTTTGGAAGTGAAGTGAATCTCGCTGTCCCCAAGGTTACCAATGTGTTACAAGTCAACATGACATTTAACAACGTGTTATCGCGAAAGTTTTAAAGTGACACAAGAAATTAGTGAAAGAATATCATGTCACCCATCACGTAGATACCAATTACCACGTCCACGGATTTGCTAACGAGGCCAAGAGTAGGCCAAGGCATTCTCTCACGTCGGACCTCTGTGACCACGTGGCTGATTGCACAAATACTAACTGTATAAATGCTATTGACGTATTTAAGAGCCTTGACGCATCCTTGTTTGACGTTTTGTACATCATCATCATCATCATCATCAGCCAGAAGACGTCTAGTGCCACAAGTGGCGGCTTTATAAAAGCGATCTCTTATAGGCAACCATTGGATGGAAAGAATCTAAAGACTCATAAAAACGAGGACTTTTTTCGCTGTTAATTGTGCCTATGTTAATAATGTAAAGAGCATACTTAATCCTCGGTTTAGTTCCTAATTACATACTAATACCTGCAAAATGTGGAATGAGCTACCTTCTACGGTGTTTCCGAGAAGCTACAACATGGAGTTCTTCAAAAGGCGAGTTAATCGAATTCTAAAGGGTCGGCAACGTATTTGTGATGCCTCTGGTGTTACAAGTATCCATAGGCGACGGTGACTGCTTACCATCAGGCAGCCCGTCTGCTTGTTTGCCACCTATGGCAATAAAAAAAAATCTAAACTGCGCATTGTTGTTAAAACACTCGTCAGGGACTTTTGCGAGGAGATAAACTGGATTCACCGATAAAGACAGCGGAAAAGAGGAAAAGGAAGCGGTTGCAAGATAACGAGAGGGTAATACCCGAGATCTCGCTGGGAAGTCCCGATACTACCGAGAGGGAGAATTGATATTATAATGGGGACTCCCAATTATACAGAAAAAGAAACACAATTTTACAGGGAGTCCCGGCTGACACGATATAGTATTTACGAGGGGACGTCCGAACTCTACGTATATACTTATATATTCAAATTCCAATTATTTATCTCATCATCATCATCATCATCATTTCAGCCATAGGACGTCCACTGCTGGACATAGGCCTCCCCCATCGATCTCCAAAAGGGCCGGTTGGATAATTATTTATCTATACTAATATTATAAAGAGGAAAGATTTGATTGTTTGTTTGTTTGTTTACATTGAATAGACTCCGAAACTACTGAACCGATTTGAAAAATTCTTTCACTGACGGGAAGCTACACCATCCCCGGGTGACATAGGCTATAATCTATACCCGTGCGAAGCTGGGGCGGACCGCTAGTTGAGAATAAAAACGGACAAATTCCACTAACTTTTATCTCACATACTGTTAAACTAAAATAGATTTCCTAGTAAAAATAGGTATAATATTATAAAATTACTAATATAATAAATACAACAAATTGCTGTAAAAATATGTCAACATGAAATTAGTATGTCATACAAATTGTCATTACAATACAATACAATATTACTTTATTACACACCGAAAATACAAATGAAACTTAAACTAACATAAAAAACAAATATACGGCAGTATAATGGGCGGCCTTATCGCCTAAAGCGATTTCTTCCAGGCAACCTACTCATTACATTCATTACTACTCTTTGGTCATTATAGTTATCGGCTTTTTTGCCCCTGTCAGTAGAGGGGAAACATACTGAGTCTATGCCCCTGTCCACCCCTGTCCCATTGATCAGTTAAATTTTCACATCATCATCATCATCAGCCAGAAGACGTCCACTGCTGAACATAGGCCTCCCCCTTTAACCTCCACACTGAACGACAGCCTGCCTTTTGCATCCACTGGATGCCCGCGACTCTCACAATGTCGTCGGTCCATCTAGTGGGAGGCCTCCCTACGCTGCGTCTTCCGGTTCGTACTACCAACTAAGCCAAAAGGAGGTCATTGTACTCATCATTCTAAACAACTTTTACTATGAGACCAACCCTGAAATAGCGAAAAAAATCAGGTTCATGAATTTTCTTTGAAATTTGAACAGCTGATATTTTATCGCGATTTCAGGATTGGTCCCATAGTAAAAGTTGTTTATAATGATGAGTACAATGACCTCCTTTCGACCTAGGACAGTCTATATGCGTAACCCTGTAAATCTACATAAGGAGACCGTTTTTCACGAGGAAAATGCTGATTCTATGGTACAGGGAAAATCCCAGTTTTATATTTGTTTAGTTTTTCATCGTTTCCAAAAACATTGGAAAGGCCGATGACAGTTAAAGGAAGTGGTCAGTTCCACGCTTTAGATACAATGACTAATTTCTTAATTACTAGGTAGATAGATAGGTATTTAATTATATTAATTACTTGATTCGCAGTCAAGGAAGGCCCAAGAAACGCTGGCGTGACGATCTTGACTCATTCCGGAGAGGTTGGCAAGAGGTGGCGAAGGACCGAGATTTATGGAAGGAGATGGGGGAGACCTTTGCCCAGCAGTGGGACAGTATAGGTTAAAAAAAAAAAAAAAAAAATTACTTGATTCCCCGTCAGTTACAATCTGGGTGTCTTCAAGTCGTGAGTGAATCGGTTTCTTCTAAGCAAGCGTGCTCCATAGTAGACCGCATGGCGGCCAAGCGCAAGCCTATAATATCTCTTCTCTGCTCTATCTTCACTACATAGTATACGTAAATTAAAGTCGCTTTCCGCGTCTGTCTGTCTGTATGTCTGTATGGCCGCTAACTCCTCCTAAACCACGCAACGGATTTTGATGCGGTTTTCACCATCAGTTAGATACATTATCACGGAAGGTTTATATATATATATATAACTAGCGACCCGCCCCGGCTTCGCACGTAAATTACTCCCGTGCGAAGCCGGGCGGGCGGGTCGCTAGTATATAATAAAATAAAATTGTCAGGAGCGTTCAAGTCACGCATGGTAGGGTTCCGTTGTATTAGAAATTAGTTTCCATATTGTATAGTTTATAAACTAAGTTATAGAATTAGAATAATTTGACTAGAAGAATATAAAAGACTTTACTGCACAAGCATTTCCAACGAAGCTCGGTGGAGTTAGTCTCGGTGTTTTTTCTTGTAATTTCTGGTATGAGCAATAAAGAGTTATAGGTATATCTATCTTTCTGAAATGATGTGTCTTGATAGTTTCTAGTAGTTTTACTTTTTGACTTTATTATTATTCCTTAGTTAATCCACCGTAACATTACATATTCTGTGAAAATTTCAACTGGCTATCTATTAAAGTTCGAAAGATAGAACCGTTTTAAGTTAGGAAGGACAGACAGACAGCGTAGGGTCCCGTTTTCAGCCTTTGGGTACGGAACCTTAAAAAGCTTGTATATTTGTATGATTTTGATTACAAAGACGATATATTCTAGCGTGCTCTTGGAGTGTAAGTAATTGACCATAGCGCTTGCGGTAACTGCATTTGTGGTTAGTTTAAATGTAAACTTAGCAAGCCACATAATTCCAATAAAAACAAAATGTTTCATCAGACGACTTATGCGTTATTTCATAATAATTAAAGTAGCAATACAATATATAACTGATAGTATTGTTTTCAAACAGTGACTCAACTTGAAGTCTGTAATTATGTCAAGTTTGATACCTATTCAAGAGTATTGAATCATCAAGAACTTCTGCATTAGCCTTTATTTGTTTACATACTACAAGTATTAATTTTTTGTTACACGTCTAAGACTCCTACCCCCTTACTAATAAACGTGGAGTAGCCTTGAAATAGTTACTTTGTCTTTTTCGATCGAGTTCTAAATTTTGTAAGAGAGAAAAAGACAAAACACTGCGTAAGTAGTCTAAGATTACTCTACGCTTAGACGTAAGACTATCGTATGGATCTGCCTAAAATCAAGCTAGCACCGAAAAACGTCTGTCAAAAACTGAAGGTGGCGAGGTAAACACGTATTGCACAAACTGACATATTCTTACTAGTTGTACTAACGCACACTTCAATATTGAGCGACACACAACTGCAAACGAGGTACTCAAAATGTAAACGAATGTACATAGGTTATTGGTTCTTCGAGCGATGTGACCTGCCCATTGCCACTTCAACTTGCAAATTTTAATAGCTATATGTTGGTGACTCTGGTTCTTCGGCGAATATCCTCGTTTCGGATTCTATCGCGCAAGGAAACTCCGAGCATAGCTCTCTCCATTGCCCGCTGTGATAACGAACGTAGAGGAATCATCATCATCATCAGCCAGAAGGCGTCCACTGCTGAAGATAGGCCTCCCCCTTTGACCCCCACACTGAACGACAGCCAGCCTTTTGCATCCACTGGATGCACGAGACTCTCACAATGTCGTCGGTCCATCTAGTGGGAGGCCTACCTACGCTGCGTCTTCAGGTTCGTGGTCTCCAGTCAAGAACCTTTCTTCCTCATCGGATATCGGTTCTTGATAATAAAGAGTAGGTATCTTATTATGCTTAATTTTTTTGCTCTGTTTATACATACGGGGCTTACGGGGTGTAAGGCTGCCTTCCGATTACTAAAAGACCATTAAGTGATATGGCCACAGTGTCACATACGGTCTTTTAGTAATCGGACGGCAGAAGGGGAACACTCTCGAAACCAAAAGAAAGTAATTGTACTCATCATTATGAACAACTTTTACTATGCGACCAGCCCTGATATCGCGAAAAAAATATCAGCTGTTCTATAGAAAACGGTCATTGACACTCGACAAAATGTATGGAACATATGGTTATTTTTTTCGCGATTTCAGGGTTGGTCCCATACTAAAAGTGGTTCATAATGATAAGTACAATTACTTTCTTTTGGTTTCGATAGTGTTCCCCTTACACCCCGTATATTGCAGCAGACTACAGTTTGATCAGGGTTTAGTTAATCAAGGCTATGGGGACTCCATATCTCGTATCAACGTGTGCAATCACAAAGCACGTTCCAAGATAACTGTTATCAGGAACGTCATCGAACGTGACACTGTCCTGTCCATCCATCTGTTGAATCAACTTACTATTTTCATCATCATCATCATCAGCCAGAAGACGTCCACTGCTGAACATAGGCCTCCCCCCTTAACCTCCACACTGAACGACAGCCTGCCTTTTGCATCCACTGGATGCCCCCAACTCTCACAATGTCGTCGGTCCATATAGTGGGAGGCCTCCCTACGCTGCGTCTTCCGGTTCGTGGTCTCCACTCCAGAACCTTTCTTCCCCATCGGTTATCGGTTCTTCTAGCGATGTGGCCTGCCCATTGCCATTTCAACTTGCAAATTTTAACAGCTATGTCGGTGACTATTTTAAACCATCTAATTTACAAGTGAAGCTCGATTTTTAACAGACCGTATAAAGAGGTAGGTTCCTCATCCGCACTGTTTCAAAAAACTTTGTACGTCGATTACGCCGGCATCTGCAAACCAAATTGCGTGTTTTTTATCAAGTAGCTGAATCTTTTTCGGCAGTCTCACAAAAATTTCATTACTTTTGGCTTAGTACTTAGCTTTTAAACCAGCTCCAATCTTCTAAATATACAAAAATTAATCCTATTGTGTATTAGGTATATGTCGTAGCTTCTCAAAAATATCGCGGAAGGTAGCTCATTCAACATTTTGCAGGTGTGGGGCAAGAAAGATCGTGTGAATGCACAGTTATGCAATAATTTCCTGAGGGTAAACAGTTCTTACTTCGCAAACAACAGAAGCTTCTCAACGTCCCAATGTGGGGCAATAGGAAATACGAATAAACAACGCCTCAATAACGTTTAAAGTTACGTTGTGGCAATAAGAACTTTATTAGCTCTGTTTCTTCTCACAACAGCATTTGAACAAGAATATATCGATTTTTTTAAACCCCCGATAAAGGGGCTGATAATCTACAACCGGCACAACTGATTTTCTTGAATCATAGCTAACACTCTAGATCAAAGTTATATGATTATTTACGGGATATTTACCGTGGTAAGGTTGTGTAATGAGCTCCCGATATTTCGGCGCAGTTACATGCACCATGTTCACGGGAAGACTGAAGAATGCGGGTGGTTGGTCAACCGTGATAGTTTAAAACAGTACTCTAGTTCAAGTCACTTTTGAAACAAAATAAACCGGCCAAGTGCGAGTCGCACTGAGGGTTCCATACCATGACAAAATAGAAAACCAATTTCAATATTAGTAAGATACGGTGAAATGGTAAAGAGGTCACCCAGGTAAGGAATTACCAGTTATAACTTGGTAATGAACTAAAATTTGACACTGACTCACACTTGGCCATTATTTATTATTTGTTGTTATAATTTAGAGTGTGTACTGAACATAGGCCTACCTTTTTGATTTCCACACTGAAGGACAGCCTGCCATCTGCATCCACTGGATGCCCACGACTATCAGAATGTCATCGGTATATCTAGCTGGAGGCCTACCTACGATGCCCCTGCATCTTACGATTCGTGGTCTCCACTCAAAAACCTTTCTTCCCCATCGGTTATCGGTTCTTCGAGCGATGTGGCCTGCCCATTGCCACTTCAACTTACAAATTTTAATAGCTATCGGTGACTGGTTCTTTGGTGAATATCCACGTTCCGAATTCTATATCGCGCAAAGAAACTCCGAGCATAGCTCTCTCCATTGCCCGCTGTGTGACTCTGAGTTTTTCCTAAAGTCCAGCAGACCACGTCTCAGTAATATATGTCATCACTGGCAACACCAACTGGTCAAATACCCGCTTGTTTGTAGGCGCAAAAAATACTATAACTATAAGAAATCCAAACTATAATATAATTATATTCTATAGTTGATTTGCATGATTTGATTCCCTTCTGACCATTTTTCTATCGGACTGCCAGAGTGGGCACAAAAAATCGACACCGCTTTATGGTTCATATTCCGAAAACCCGTACGAAGCGCTTTGATTCCACATTTATTGTGCGAGTCTGTGGAATTCGCTGATGCCTGAATGGGTGTTTCCCGATGATTCAATCTGGGTGTCTTCAAGTCGAGAGTGAATCGGTTTCTTCTAAGCAAGCGTGCTCTATCGTAGACCGCATCATCGCTTAACATCAGGTGAGTTGGCGGCCAATCACAAGCCTATTAATTGAAAATTGAATTATACTAATTCATACAACATTGCATCAGCCATAACCTCAATTCAAAACTTTGCTGAATCACGATGAGGATTTAAAAAAGAATTACTTAAAAGATTAATTAGATACAAGTATATTATGTCTAAAATACGTTTATGATACTTGTTGGTAACAATATAATCAATAATGATAACAGTCCTGATTATAATCTTTATCTAAGTAAAATATATTCGGAAAAACCGTGAATCATTGGCGCCATCAACCTGAACAGGATAAAAGTTTTATTTGCTGTATTTAAGGTTCCGTACCCAGAGGGTGCAAATGGGACCCTATTACTAAATCTGCCTAAATCAGGCTTGATGCCTGAACATCTTGAGTCATCCCGTGAACATGGTGCATGTAATATTCCAGGTGATATTCCAGGTGGCAGTGTATGTGAGAACTAACCTTCACCTCTATCATAAGCTCAGCGACACGCACACTTGCAACATACGTAACGCTGATAGGCTAGTTGGTGTCAGGCACTCCCTCGCTAAGTCCGGCAAGTCAACGCACGTTATGGGGCCGATGGTGTACAATCGGTTGCCAAAAACAGTGACAGATGCGCTCAATCTGAGCTGTTTTAAATTTAAATTAAGACGCTGGCTTATCGATCAGGCGTTTTATGATTTTAATGAGTTGGTGAACCCTGACGGTAAAAAAATCTAATGTGTATCATATTTTGTATTGGTATTTACATTATATAATTTTATTTATATTTTAAATGTTGTGTATTATGTATATATTCTTATATAACAATATTACAATTGCCTGACCTGTAAACATAATGTTTATTAATAAATTACTTTGACTTTTTAACTGCGCCGAAATATCGGGAGCTCATTCCGCAACCTTACCACGGTAAATATCCCGTACATAATCATATAACTTTAGTGAACAACCGTGATAGTTTAAAACAGTGTTTTATTGATAAGTCGTTGAATAAAAGTTGTTTGTTTTGACGTATTCATGACGATACTAACAGATTACCAGTATCCTGTATAATTCCCACAGATAATTCTATATCGAACAACTGACATAAACATTCCTGAAGACAACAACACAAACATGTTCTGAGTAAAACAAACTGTTATCATTATAGGTTAGGTACGATACGAAATACCTAATTAACTTATCGGTTTTTATTATGATACGTTTGTTTTCGCCGATGTCGCCGGGTAGTACAGAGTGTTTGTCTGTTTGTACGCCTACCGAATTTTGCGTATTTGACATTTGATACTGAATCTATTACTCTGGGTTTTACAGCGGATTGCCAATAGATAATATATAAACCCAGTGCAAAAACCCTAGGAAAATAAAGGAAAAAAATGGAAGTATCACTGATTTAATTGTGCTTTTCTCCCTGTTTTTTTCGATTCATTCAAATACCTATTTACAAAATTATGTATACGACATCAGGTTTCATAATTATGGAGGGAACCGTGGCAGTTTCATGACAGCTATACTTAATGAAAAATATGAGAAAAACCTCAAAAATACCAATTTTGGTCATTCTACGGTTAGCTGATAGAAAAAAACAAGTAACACTTATTAGCGCTTTTCTCCCTGATTTGTGGATTCATTCAAATACCTATTTATTAAATGATGTCTGTAATTATGAAGGATACTGCAAAGGTACATTTACATTACAGCTATACTTTTCGAAAAACATTTAAAAAAATACTCAAAAATAGTAGATGCGATACGCACGACCGTGTAAGCGCCATGGTTTTTCTCCACCAAATGCGACTTTAATAAAGCCTTAATCTGTAGTAACAAGCGTTCCTTAAAAGATGGAAAAACCTCGCCTTAAGCAATACACTCCCCAAGCCGCCTGCCAAGCGTGGGGATTATGGCAAAACCCCTCTCGAGGGAGGCCTTTGTCCAACAGTGGACGTTTAATGGCTGCTGGTATGGTGTGGTGTAAGAAATACACTTACAACATACATTACACACTAAATACATACATCATACATTCAACAACATATATTAATCATCATCATCAGCCTGAAGACGTCCACTGCTGAACATAGGCCTCCCCCTTTAACCAACTCGGATGGGCAGCGTTCGGGAAATTGCGTGATATTTTCTCGTCTAAGATACCACAGTGCCTCAAGACGAGGGTCTTTGACCAGTGTGTGTTGCCAGTGATGACATATGGTACTGAGACGTGGTCCTTAACTGTTGGCCTTTTGGAAAAACTCATATGGTACTGAACAAATTTTACATTAAAGTTATATGATTATTTACGGGATATTTAATTATTTACCGTGGTAAGGTTGTGAAATGAGCTCCTGATATTTCGGCGCAGTTACATGCACCTAACTTTTTAACTGTTCGACCAACCACCCGCATTCTTCAGTCTTCCCGTGAACATGGTGCATGAAAATGCATGGCGCCGAAATATTTGCAGATCATTCCACAACCTTACCACGGTAAATATCCCATAAATAATCATATATCTTTAGTGAACAACCGTGATAGTTTAAAACAGTGTTATACATTACATTCCTTGAAATATCCATATAAACAAACAATACAAAATAAATAATCCAATCATTTGGGAATCCACGTGTCGGGAGTTTATCTTTGGTTTATCTCGTGCGACCGAGTGCCGACCTCCGATGTCACCGACCGGCACTATCATTACCTACCTATCATCATGACTGTCTGTTGACTGCCACAGAATAGGAGATAATTATTAACTCGATGCTGCCCACTGTACAAAGTGCGTGCGCATACGCCTATCTGGAATTCTACGTATTCGTAACACGATAGATTTGTTTTTAACTGCAACATAATCTAGAGTCCAAATAATATTAATGATTATACAGGGTTACGCAGATAGGGTGTACTAAGCCGAAAGGGGTCCGTTAGGTATACTAATCATATCATTATGACCAAAAAAATCCTTGTAAGTCCTTTATTATGCACATCTTGAACAACAAAATTCAACAAAAATCAAGTTGAAGCAAGCCGATGACCGATTACGTTGAAGTGGCAGTGAGCAGGGCACATATCACGCAAAACAGATGGCCGACGGGGCCGAAAGGTTCTGGAACGGTAAGCGCAGCGTAGGACGTCCACCCACAAGACAGACAGACGACCTAAAAGAGACCACAGGGAAACGCTGGATGCAGGTCGCTTCCAACCGGCCCTTTTGGTGATCGATAGAGGAGGCCTAATGCCTATGTCCAGCAGTGCTGAAATGATGATGATGAAACAACAAAAAATAGAATATTTACGAAAAATAACTTTAAACTAAAATTTCAAATAACTAAATAAAAACTATAAACTTAAACTAAAAGACCATTAGTGGAGGGAAAGGTGCCGAGAATTCTGGCGCTGGGCGAAATAAATCCAGCACTCTGGACACCCGCCCGACGCCTTCTGTTGTTCATAATGACCTATTCCGCGTAACCCAGTAGAGTCCAAAATAATAATAAAGTTACGTTTAGTGGTTTAATAAAACAGTTTTCCTTGAGCAATTTGTTGCAAAACCACATTGCATACGTCAATACCATTTGGTATTGCCTACCCAATGGTACGTAAATGCAAATTAATTATTACATATTCATTTGATAATTAGTAAAATTGTCGTTTCCTGAGGTCATTGACAAGGTTATTGCCAAGCTAAATCACGTAAATAAGGATAACATCGGTTTTATCCATACAGTTGTGTTCTTAGATTTATCAATGTAGATTGAGCCTCGTCTTTTTCTTACAAAGATAATATAACCATTGTCATTGTTTTCTCAGATCTTACAAATATTATAAACGCGAAAGTTTGTATGTATGGATGTATAGATGTATGGATGTTTGTTCCTCTTTCACGCTGCAGCGGAACAACGGATCGACCTGATTTTTTGCATGGGTATAATAATGGGTATGGCAGTACCAAAATGGCATGTTTTCGATCCCAATCCCAAATTACGATTGAAATCGAGTGTCAAGAGTAAGCCCACAGGCCGTTATTTCACTAATAGTCTAATACTTACTAATATCATAGAGTAGAGTTGAATCATTGACTATCTTTACCTACTCCAGTATTCGCCTTGAGGCTATTGAACTGAGCAAGGTCGCAAGTCAGATGATGATGAGTCATCATCACAACAATCATGAATGAATGGATCGGAATCAAACCATACCTCATATGACCAGACATTGAGACCAGGGGCCTTACGGACAACAGCTGATTGCGGCACCTAATCCGCTCAGTTGGAAAATCACGTGAACGTGAACCTTATCGCACCCAGATACGGTTTGCGGTCGCGTGATTTTCCAACTGAGCGGATTAGGTGCCGCAATTAGCTGTTGTCCGTAAGGCCCCAGATAGAAAAATTACATTCGAAAATGGGGTTACAGATTACAGACACTATAGACTAGGGCATGGTATAATAATATACTCCGCCAGGTATAGCCTTCCGAGAAATAATGTGACGTGGGCGTCCCGCAATGATGTCATCAATGTCATGGATACACGTACACGTGCATAAGCAAGAGCAGAATAAGTAATTTACAACCAGTTCGAGAGATATGACGATACACAAAACAATGGAGAACTCTCTATGAAATTATAACTCCCCAATAATCGTATATTACCTGTGGGAATCCAATAAATCAATGTGGTTTTGATAAAATTGTGTTCAATTATTAAATATAAATGAGTGGACAAACCAAATGACAATTGAAATTCTTTTTGTATTTTATTTAATAGATTATTAAAAAAGTTCCCAGTATCTGTGTTTGTTACAATAAAGTGGCAAGTGGACAGTGACGTCATTGCGGTACAACTCCCAGACGACTAGAACTTGTTTTCTTGGATCATGGACTGGGGTATCATTCACATCATCAGACAGAGTTATAGTGTAAACACACGAGACGTACATGGTTGATCAACCGCCGTCCAACCAACGGGTGGGAGCAGTGTTGCCAACCCCGCAGTGAATAGAAAAGCAGCAGATCAATCTTAAAAAAGCAGTAGAAAACAGTAAAATTACATTTTCAAAACATTAAATCTACTGTCTCAAAATCCTTTCAATTGGGACATAGAATTAGTTATATAGATATATAGTTAATGAAACTACTGCAGCACTACCAGTAGTATTTCTTTAATTATCACAATTTATGTAAAGTTATAATAATTATAAGGTTTTTACATTATTGAAAAAAAAAAACAATTATAAAAGTTATATTATTTATTAAAAATAGGTACTCAAAATTACAAACAATATTCATTGTTGTGTATTTCTCTATCCTCAACATTTTCTGTTTCATTGTTTTTGTTAAATTCGTACATACTTTGATTAAAAAATTTCATATGATTTTCAGTAGCATTAAATGCGTAACATTCGTTTATTTCGGATTTTGTACGTAAAATGCCTTTGATAGTAGTAGAAAACATTTTGTTTCTCAGTTTACTTTTCAAAATGTTTACCGCTGAAAAAAGCTAGCCCCAGCCAGAGCGCACGTCGAGTCTATAAAATTCGGATACACACTTAGACTATCAAAAAACAGTAGAAAATCGTACTAAAACAGAAAACAGTGTTGTCATGTGAAAAACAGTAAATCTACTGTTAAAACAGTAGGGTTGGCAACACTGGGTGGGAGTCAGAAAATTTTCTCTTTCTCTCCCGTTGGTTGGACGGCGGTTCGTCAACCATGTACGTCTCGTGTGTTAGCACTATTAGATAGGGTCTCTGTTTACATCAATGTTGACCAACTGTTGAAATGTTGACAATGTTGAGGCTATTGAACTTTACTAGGCTGCTAGACAGTTCTGAACGAGTTGTGGTGACAGAAGACACCACCATGATACTGAGCGCAGCCGGCATTTGATGCCCGTACGCACACGCGTATTGTGGTGGCCGACTGCGGAGCGAAGAGCGGAGCGGAGCGGTGTCCTACAGAGTCATCGTCATAACACAAGTAAAATAATTATTTTGATCGAATATACTGAATGACTTGGGCTGATTTGGGCTGATTTGGCTTTCCTTGGGATCTCAAAACGTTTTGCGGCGAGAGTGCGTAACTTGACAAAATTATACCAGAAATGGTTTTGTAGTATTTTATTATTTATGGAAAACTATAGTAACTGGATGCGTGACGTACGTATACAGGGTGTAAGGGGAACACTCTCGAAGCCAAAAAAAGGTAATTGTACTCATCATTATGAACATAATGAACACCTTTTACTATGGGACCAAACCAGAAATCGCGAAAAAAAATCAGCTGTTCCATACATTTTGTCGAGTGTCAATGACCGTTTTCTATAGAACAGCTGATATTTTTTTCGCGATTTCAGGGTTGATCCCATAGTAAAAGTGGTTCATAATGATGAGTACAATTACCTTCTTTTGGCTTCGAGAGTGTTCCCCTTACACCCCGTATACTTGATGATCTTTTATCTTTTCTCTGTTTAATTTTCACGGAAATTTCAATAATTTTACTAATTTTCGATTGAGATAGGAAAATGCCCAAGAAAAATTGCACAGAATCCTATTTTTTCTTCCCCAAAATGACGCAATTTTCACAATCCATCACGCTTATCAGGGGGAGTGTCTCCAAAGCAAACTATGTCAGCATTTACGTTTGTTTTATACCATTGACGTACTTCAGATAACTATTCTTAATTACCACTCTTACCGTTTTAGGTATAAAGCTGAAATTGCTGTGATTTTTCTTAATTATCTCCAAAGATTGTGGTCTGATTGCGTGGTGACGAGCCTCCTGCGTTGTTCAATCAAATATTATTAACACAGTGGTAACCGAAATGTGAGCTCTATATTGTGGCTCGTACAGCAGATTTTCCATTGACAAGCTATGAGATGTGGCCTAGACAAGTGCGACGTATATTCAAAGTTAGCCAATGAAAATTTTACTTTATTTGAGACAGTTAGGGCTCATAATGTTTTGCATTTAGTCAGCCTATATAGTGTCAAGTCGATGATAATACATAGTGATGATAATAAATGATTATTCAATCACTTTTCTGTTAACGTACTGTTACGTAGATAAGTTTATTGACTGAAATCACGGGACTATGTAGGAAACCTTGCAAGTCGCGTGTGTTCCAGAATTCTAGACATTGATTAATTTCCAATTCTACGTTACAAAGCATAGGGTTTAAATTACTGTGCTTCGTCTTAGTTATCACTTCCAAAGATACGTAGTGCCAGTCTCAAATGTTCAATCACCCTCCGCGGTGCTTCCGAGAAGCTACAACATGGGATTCTTCAAAAGGCGAGTTAATATAGAGTCCCAACATATTTGTGATGCTTCTGGTGTTACAAGTATCTATAGGTAACGGTGACTGCTTACCATCAAGCAGCCCGTCTGCTCGTTTGTTAAAATAAATAAAAAACTTGATTCAGTGACGTGAATTGAAAAAGGTAATTGCGTAAAACAGTGTTGCGTAGTACACAGAACTACATATCGACCAACTTGTCTGGTAGAGGTGGCAGAATGATGGAACTATAATGTTCCTCAGAATTCTATAAGTCCTGTTTACATAATACGATGGAAGCTCCCTCGTTCAGTTGTTTAGATAAATTGGTCGCACTGTGCTTGCGTATTGAGTCAATATGCAAGCACAATGCGACAATTTCAGTCAATACTATTGACGAAAATTTGCGGAAGGAACCTGTACACTACATGAGGGTTGGAATTCCTTGTAGTCTTAACGGCATATTATCCGAGTCGCGTAGGCAACAAAACGCTCCCTCAGCCCCCGCCAAGTTATAGCGACGATGTATTTTGCCACGCTAGTCAGGACGTCCGCGGGGGGAGTGCAACGACAAAAACGAACATAGGTCCGACCTCGATGACACCTGGCGCGGTACTAAACGCGGTGCGCGCAAATTCTCGCGACCTTTTTACGCTTTTAATTTCACTAAAAACGAAACTATTCACTATCAAAATTCCATCCAAATAAAAATAAAATGAATAAATTTAAAATGTATTAAATGTATTAAAATAAATTGCCTGTATATGCAATTTCCAGGTTGTTACGAGCTTTCATTAGAGCATAAAACGAAAAAAAAATTTTTTTTGATCGAGGAATGTTTATTTCATCGTGTTTTGAACCAAATCACTAACTCAAACAGATGTATCTGTGACATGTATTTTTTTCCAGCTCAAATATTGTAATTTAAATGAATAAAATTGATTTAAAACCGTCAAATTTGCTATAAGAGGCCGGATTATTTTGCGATTTCAGGGTTAGTCCTATAGTTAAAGTTGTTCATAATGATGGGTACAATGACCTTCTTTCAGCTTAGTACATAGTTCCTCGTAAACCAGTATAAAAAGAAGCCCAAAATTTTCGAGGTTCTTTTGTTCAATAGTAGGTACCTATCTTATCACTAGAAATTCTTTTCTTTTGATAATCTCTCATGATTCATACAAATACAGTAGAACCTCTATAAATCAAAATCAAGGGAGACGCTGAAAAATTCGAGTTATAGAGTTTTCGACTTAGGCGGATTTTGATTCGACATAAAGAGGTTGAGATTCTATCTTATAAATTTTGAGTTAGGAAACAATGGTGTACTTACACTGTTGGCGAATTCTTAAAGTCGGTAACTTATTTTTCTTCAAACTATAGAGGTAATAAGTCTCAAATATTCGAGTTGTTAAGGTTGTAAAATAAAACATTGCTATGTTCGAGATACAGAGGTAAAATTTAATTTTTCGAGTTATGGAGGGAAAATATGTACCAAAATGGCTTGGAGGGACTCACTGATTATTTCGACTACTAGAGGGTTGAGATTTCGAGTAATAGAGGTTTTGGTGTTTGAAGGGAAGGGAACAAATTTTTTTTTCGAGATTTGGAGGTTTTCAACTTATCGAGGTTCGACTTAACGAGATTCTACTGTATTTATGTTGTAAAGTGTCGCGGTTCAACAAGGGTGAGTCATCTACACCGAGAATTCGACCTTGGGAGACCGGACCTCGAGTAACAGAGTCTTTTCTTTTCACTGAGTGAGTTTATCTGAGTGAAAATTATATTATGTAGAGGCTGCTTCATTCCGACAGTTGATAACGATTTATACACGAATAAAACTTAAAAATAATAATAATAAGAAGGCGGTAATCCTTGACACGGCCCGTATTGTCAGGAGGTTCCTCACTCTGCAGCCCTAACCACCGGTAGCTTGAGCCCTGCCCCGCTGCCGGCGGCACTCTAGGTTTAGGTTTTTTTTAATAATATTTTGTTTTTATATTTTATTGTAAAAAAAACTTAAATTTAAGAACGAATATAAATATATGTGCATAATAATGAAAAATATTTGAACAAAGTAGGTACATGATTTTGTAGTTAGTAAATAAAGGTTCTTGAGTGGAGACCACGAACCGGAAGACGCAGCGTAGGTAGGACTCCCACTATGGACCGACGACATAGTGAGAGTCGCTGGCGTTCAGTGGATGCAAAAGCCAGGCTGTCGTTCAGTGTGGAGGTTGAAGGGGGAGGCCTATGTTCAGCAGTGGACGTCTTCTGGCTGATGATGATGATGAAATAAAGGTACTTATTTCTAGTGTTAGTAGGTACAAGAGCATAACTTCGGATAGTGAACCCTGATTCTCACACTGGGGAGTCCTGTGCTGTGAGATTTAATGATTTCCATCTTACAGGAGGAAAAACAGTATGTAGACATGAAATAGTTTTTTTTTTTTTTTTTTGCTGCTTTTCTTATTTAGAAACTAAAAACTAAGTTCTGAATAGTAGGTAGGTAGATAGGTATATTAAGAGCGGGTACAATATTCTCAATATTTCAATACTTTTTGTTATTATCATACGTTTAGTCTGATTACTATAAGCAGACGAGGCTGCTCTCAGTGGAGCAAGCCCTTTCTTTTGCACAGTCGGTTTATCTGACTATCCAAGTCCATGGTAATATCCTATTAATAATATACTCCGCCAAGTATAGTACTCCGAGAAAAAATGTCACGTGGGTGTCCCGCAACTACGTCATCAATGTCATGGATACACGTACACGTGCAAGAGCAGAATAAGTATGTTACAAAAAGTTCGAGAGAGATGACGATACACGAAACAATGGCGGAATCTCTATGAGACAGCTGATTTTCTGTGTTACCAGTAGCGTGAAATTATAACTCCCCAGTCTCCGTATATTACCTGTGGGAATCCAATAAATCAATGTGGTTTTGGTATAAATAATGTATTTAATATATTAAATTCACGGTTAACTTGAATTGCTTTGCTTGACAAACCAAACCAAATGAAAATTATTAATTTATAGATTAAATCTATTAGATTGGAACAAATTTGTTTCCCATTATCTGTGTTTGTTGCAATAAATTGGCAACTGGACACTGACGTAATTAGGGGACAATTCCCGGAGCCCTAGACCTTGTTTTCTTGGATCATGTCCTGGTCAAAGATGTCCCTCTTTTTGAGCTGGCCTATGGTTTCAGGAATATAAGTTGATCCGCAAACTTATTCGGGTGTTTTCTAGTCTCAGTTTGTAGGTGGCTCCATCAGTAACTATTCGTTTCTCTACTATAGCCATGTGGAGATGGACCTCTGTTGTTCTGGTAAACTGTTCACAGGTGGTACGTGGTAAACAGCAGTGGACGTTCTATGGCTGAAATGATGATGATGATGAACAAATGCACCAGATGTGCGAAGCCAAAATCCTCTCAAAGAAAGAAAAATACAAAACAACTGCCATAAATATTCCCGATGACAACAAAACAAAAACAATAGTTCCGAGTAAAACAAACTGTTATCATTATCATTAAGGGCCCCTTTGCATAATGCGTAGGTACTAAAGTCGTACTACTACACGCGCACGGCCCAGACGCACACAGCGACGGGACGACGGAGAACAAACACGAGTCCATAAAACCATTTTGATAGTTTTAATTATTTATTAAAATATATTTTTAAACTTTTATCGTATGTTTCTATATTTTATGTTTCTTTGTTTGTTTGTTTGCATTGAATAGGCACCAAAGCTACTGAACCGATTTGAAAAATTCTTTCACTGACGGGAAGCTACACTATCCCCGGGTGACTTAGGCTATAATCTCTACCCGTGTGAAAATGTGTCGTGTTTGGGCTCGTTTCCTTAGTCATGATGAGATCTGCCTCCAGAAATATTTTGACTGACCTGATCGAGGACTTTGGAGACTGCTACTGGAACTGCTAGACGGATACAGCTAGAAGTGTCGAGTTTGGGCTCGTTTCATTTGTCGTGATGAGATCTTCTTACAGGAATATTTTGACTGACCTGATCGAGGACTTCGGAGACTGCTACTGGAACTGCTAGACGGATAGAGCTAGAAGTGTCGAGTTTGGGCTCGTTTCACTTGTCGTGATGAGATCTTCTTACAGAAATATTCTGACTGACCTGATCGAGGACTTCGGAGACTGCTACTGGAACTGCTAGACGGATAGAGCTAGAAGTGTCGAGTTTGGGCTCGTTTCATTTGTCGTGATGAGATCTTCTTACAGGAATATTTTGACTGACCTGATCGAGGACTTCGGAGACTGCTACTGGAACTGCTAGACGGATAGAGCTAGAAGTGTCGAGTTTGGGCTCGTTTCATTTGTCGTGATGAGATCTTCTTACAGGAATATTTTGACTGACCTGATCGAGGACTTCAAAGACTGCTACTGGAACTGCTAGACGGATAGAGCTAGAAGTGTCGAGTTTGGGCTCGTTTCATTTGTCGTGATGAGATCTTCTTACAGGAATATTTTGACTGACCTGATCGAGGCCTTCGGAGACTGCTACTGGAACTGCTAGACGGATAGAGCTAGAAGTGTCGAGTTTGGGCTCGTTTCATTTGTCGTGATGAGATCTTCTTACAGAAATATTCTGACTGACCTGATCGAGGACTTCGGAGACTGCTACTGGAACTGCTAGACGGATAGAGCTAGAAGTGTCGAGTTTGGGCTCGTTTCATTTGTCGTGATGAGATCTTCTTACAGGAATATTTTGACTGACCTGATCGAGGACTTCGGAGACTGCTACTGGAACTGCTAGACGGATAGAGCTAGAAGTGTCGAGTTTGGGCTCGTTTCATTTGTCGTGATGAGATCTTCTTACAGAAATATTTTGACTGACCTGATCGAGGACTTCAAAGACTGCTACTGGAACTGCTAGATGGATAGAGCTAGAAGTGTCGAGTTTGGGCTCGTTTCATTTGTCGTGATGAGATCTTCTTACAGGAATATTTTGACTGACCTGATCGAGGACTTCGGAGACTGCTACTGGAACTGCTAGACGGATAGAGCTAGAAGTGTCGAGTTTGGGCTCGTTTCATTTGTCGTGATGAGATCTTCTTACAGGAATATTTTGACTGACCTGATCGAGGACTTCGGAGACTGCTACTGGAACTGCTAGACGGATAGAGCTAGAAGTGTCGAGTTTGGGCTCGTTTCATTTGTCGTGATGAGATCTTCTTACAGGAATATTTTGACTGACCTGATCGAGGACTTCAAAGACTGCTACTGGAACTGCTAGATGGATAGAGCTAGAAGTGTCGAGTTTGGGCTCGTTTCATTTGTCGTGATGAGATCTTCTTACAGGAATATTTTGACTGACCTGATCGAGGACTTCGGAGACTGCTACTGGAACTGCTAGACGGATAGAGCTAGAAGTGTCGAGTTTGGGCTCGTTTCATTTGTCGTGATGAGATCTTCTTACAGGAATATTTTGACTGACCTGATCGAGGACTTTGGAGACTGCTACTGGAACTGCTAGACGGATAGAGCTAGAAGTGTCGAGTTTGGGCTCGTTTCATTTGTCGTGATGAGATCTTCTTACAGGAATATTTTGACTGACCTGATCGAGGACTTCAAAGACTGCTACTGGAACTGCTAGATGGATAGAGCTAGTGCGGTGCGGTGCGCAGTCTTAGTGGTCAGTCATGGTGCGCAGTCTTGGTGCGCAGTTGGTGCGCAGTTTTGGTGCACAATCGGTGTGCAGTTGGTGCGCAAGTTGGTGCGCAGTTTTGGTGCGCAATCGGTGCGCAGTTGGTGCGCACTTGATGCGCAGGTTGGTGCGCACTTGATGCGCAGTTGATGCGCACTTGATGCGCAGATTGGTGCGCAGTTGATGCGCAGTTTGGTGTACACTTGATGTGCAGTTGATGCGCAGGTTGGTGCGCACCTGATTCGCAGATGATGCGCAGGTTGGTGCACACTTGATGCGCACTTGATGCGCAGGTTGGTGCGCACTTGATGCGCAGGTTGGTGCGCACTTGATGCACAGATGATACGCAGGTTGGTGCGCACTCGATGTGCACTTGATGCGCAGGTTGGTGCGCACTTGATGCGCACTTGATGCGCAGGTTGGTGCGTAATTGATGTGCACTTGATGCGCAGATGATGCTCAGGTAGGTGCGCATTTGATGCGCAGATGATGTGCAGATTGGTGCGCACTTGATGTGCAGATGATACGCAGGTTGATGCGCACTCGATGTGCACTTGATGCGCAGTTGATGTGCAGGTTGGTGCGCACTTGATGCGCAGGTTGGTGCGCACTTGATGTGCACTTGATGCGCAGGTTGGTGCGCACTTGATGCGTAGTTGATGCGCAGATTGGTGCGCACTTGATGCGCAGATGATGCGCGGTTGGTGCGCACTTGATGCGCAGATGATGCGCAGGTTGGTGCGCACATGATGCGCAGTTGATGCGCAGGTTGGTGCGCACTTGATGCGCAGATGATACACAGGTTGGTGCGCACTCGATGTGCACTTGTTGCGCAGGTTGGTGCGCACTTGATGTGCACTTGATGCGCAGGTTGGTGCGTAATTGATTTATTTATTTATTTATTTATTTATTTCCAAGGAAGACCAACAGCCATAAAAAAGTATAACAATCTTAATAGATACAGAAGCTAATTAAAGGTCCTCGCGGATAAAAATTAAAAAAGTAACAATTTAAGTGACATTACGCAGTTACACAATAAGAGTTTGTCGAAAAAATTAAAATTACATAAAAATAGGCTTAAACAAAGAATTCCCTACTCAACAGCTGCCTAACCGCCACAACGCTCATACAGAATAGGTCCAACCCTAAGCGCTTATCGATGGTGTTAAAGTTCTTGCTCACTCTCAACATGTATGAATTACGTCTATAGTTAGTGCAGAATTTTGGTATATTAATAAGAGGACAAAAACGAATAGCCTTATGAGGGGTATTAAGCTTGATCTTGCTTAAAAGTTCAGGACAGTCAATAAGGTTTGAGGTTATTTTAAACAAAAAAGTCATGTCTGCAATCTCTCTTCTTTTAGAAAGAGGTAGTAAGTGAAATTTTTTACAAAGACTTAAATATTTATCGGAATTATATGGGATTTTAATGCGATAACAAATGTATTTAATAAATTTCTTCTGAATTCTCTCAATTCGCGAGACGTAGATTTCATATTGGGGATTCCAGACCTGAGACGCGTATTCCAGTATGCTACGGACAAAGGCACAGAATAAGATTTTAAATGTCTTTACATTTTTAAAAGTGGCACACGTACGCATGACGAATCCTAATGACCTTGACGCTTTATTTATTATATGGTCGATATGTTCGTCAAACAATAACTTTGAATCGTGAATAACGCCTAAATCACGCATAAGAGAATTTTTCGATAAGACTTGATTTTTAAGTTTATAAGCTGAAGGAATTACATATTTTTTACGCGTAAAAGTTACAACAGAACATTTTGTGGGATTTAAGTCAAGCTTATTTAACAAGCAATAGTTGTCAAGACGTGATAAATCAGCCTGTAGGTACTCAACGTCTGCAGGAGAGCTGATTGACATGAATATCTTCATATCGTCCGCGAAACAGAGTAGACGAGCGCAGATGATGCTCAGGTGGGTGCGCATTTGATGCGCAGATGATGTGCAGATTGGTGCGCACTTGATGTGCAGATGATACGCAGGTTGATGCGCACTCGATGTGCACTTGATGCGCAGTTGATGCGCAGGTTGGTGCGCACTTGATGCGCAGATGATGCGCAGGTTGGTGCGCACTTGATGCGCAGGTTGGTGCGCACTTGATGTGCAGGTTGGTGCACACTTGATGTGCACTAGATGCGCAGATGATGCGCAGGTTGGTGCGCACTTGATGCGCAGGTTGGTGCGCAGATTGGTGCGCAGTCAAAATTTTCCTGGAAAAAGATCTAATCACGACAAATGAAACGAGGCCAAACTCGACACTTCTAGCTCTATCCGTCTAGCAGTTCCTGTAGCAGTCTCCGAAGTCCTCGATCAGGTCAGTCAAAATATTCCTGTAAGAAGATCTCATCACGATAAATGAAACGAGGCCAAACTCGACACTTCTAGCTCTATCCGTCTAGCAGTTCCTGTAGCAGTCTCCGAAGTCCTCGATCAGGTCAGTCAAAATATTCCTGTAAGAAGATCTCATCACGATAAATGAAACGAGCCCAAACTCGACACTTCTAGCTCTATCCGTCTAGAGTTCCAGTAGCAGTCTCCGAAGTCCTCGATCAGGTCAGTCAGAATATTTCTGTAAGAAGATCTCATCACGACAAATGAAACGAGCCCAAACTCGACACTTCTAGCTCTATCCGTCTAGCAGTTCCAGTAGCAGTCTCCGAAGTCCTCGATCAGGTCAGTCAAAATATTCCTGTAAGAAGATCTCATCACGAAAAATGAAACGAGCCCAAACTCGACACTTCTAGCTCTATCCGTCTAGCAGTTCCAGTAGCAGTCTCCGAAGTCCTCGATCAGGTCAGTCAGAATATTTCTGTAAGAAGATCTCATCACGGCAAATGAAACGAGCCCAAACTCGACACTTCTAGCTCTATCCGTCTAGCAGTTCCAGTAGCAGTCTCCGAAGTCCTCGATCAGGTCAGTCAGAATATTTCTGTAAGAAGATCTCATCACGACAAATGAAACGAGCCCAAACTCGACACTTCTAGCTCTATCCATCTAGCAGTTCCAGTAGCAGTCTCCGAAGTCCTCGATCAGGTCAGTCAAAATATTCCTGTAAGAAGATCTCATCACGACAAATGAAACGAGCCCAAACTCGACACTTCTAGCTCTATCCGTCTAGCAGTTCCAGTAGCAGTCTCCGAAGTCCTCGACCAGGTCAGTCAAAATATTCCTGTAAGAAGATCTCATCACGACAAATGAAACGAGCCCAAACTCGACACTTCTAGCTCTATCCGTCTAGCAGTTTCAGTAGCAGTCTCCGAAGTCCTCGATCAGGTCAGTCAAAATATTCCTGTAAGAAGATCTCATCACGACAAATGAAACGAGCCTAAACTCGACACTTTTAGCTCTATCCGTCTAGCAGTTCCAGTAGCAGTCTCCGAAGTCCTCTATCAGGTCAGTCAAAATATTCCTGTAAGGAGATCTCATCACGACAAATGAAACGAGCCCAAACTCGACACTTCTAGCCATATCCGTCTAGCAGTTCCAGTAGCAGTCTCCGAAGTCCTCGATCAGGTCAGTCAAAATATTCCTGTAAGAAGATCTCATCACGACAAATGAAACGAGCCCAAACTCGACACTTCTAGCTCTATCCGTCTAGCAGTTCCAGTAGCAGTCTCCGAAGTCCTCGATCAGGTCAGTCAAAATATTCCTGTAAGAAGATCTCATCACGACAAATGAAACGAGCCCAAACTCGACACTTCTAGCTCTATCCGTCTAGCAGTTCCAGTAGCAGTCTCCGAAGTCCTCGATCAGGTCAGTCAAAATATTCTTGTAAGAAGATCTCATCACGACAAATTAAACGAGCCCAAACTCGACACTTCTAGCTCTATCCGTCTAGCAGTTCCAGTAGCAGTCTCCGAAGTCCTCGATCAGGGCAGTCAAAATATTTCTGTAAGAAGATCTCATCACGACAAATGAAACGAGCCCAAACTCGACACTTCTAGCTCTATCCGTCTAGCAGTTCCAGTAGCAGTCTCCGAAGTCCTCGATCAAGTCAGTCAAAATATTCCTGTAAGAAGATCTCATCACGACAAATGAAATGAGCCTAAACTCGACACTTCTAGCTCTATCCGTCTAGCAGTTCCAGTAGCAGTCTCCGAAATCGAATCACATCAGTTCAGTCACTCGGAGTGTAAGATCTCATCACAAAATCCAAGCTCTAGCTGCAGACGTGTGCAACTAGAGAATCCGTCGCTTCAGCATCCAAAGTCCACTCCAAAATCCACCAATAGTCAGTCCAGTCAAGTCAAAAATAATAGTAATACCTACTTATTACCTACAATACAATTAATTGCTCTTACCCTATTCTTACGCAGTGATCAGGGATCGAGATCGTTTTTTAAAATTTTCCGTGTCCATACAGCGATGTTTTTTACTTTGAGGTGCTGGTGTCAAGCGGCGTAGGTCTGCTTTCGACGGCGCCCGAGCGCTGACTGAGACGCCGTTTCAAATCGTAGACAAAATCAGACAAAAATAATCAAAGGAAAACAAACCTTATTGCGCATAGTTTAAGCCTTGTCGGTTCTAGCAAAATATTAGAAAACATTAGTAAAACTATTTTATTTTTCCTATGCCTATTTGAAACATAATTGAATTTTTTTTTGTATACTTTGTTTAATAATATACGTAATAATGGAGTGTATTTTTTTTATTGATTAAAAACATATAGTTTTTGAGATATATGTTCCGAAACACGACTAGTTTTCGTAACTTTTGTGGTAAGAGGCTACGAAAAATATTTCTAATTAATTATTTATAATAATTTTAAGTATTTTTTTTGTGTAGATATTGTACAAAAAGAGTTTTCTATCTATAGATAGTAATACCATATGACTAAGTATTACAGATTCGTTGGAATATGTACCGAAAGTTAGCTTATTTTTATTAGTTGACGGATAACGTCCTTAAACGAAATACCTAATTAACTTATCGCTTTGTATTGTAATAGTACGTTTGTTTTCGCCGATGTCGCCGGGTATTACAGAGTGTTTGTCTGTTTGTACGCCTACCGAATTTTGCGTATTTGCCATTTGATACTGAATCTATTATTCTGGGTTTTGCAGCGGATTTACCATCATCATCATAATTTCAGTCATAGGACGTCCACTGCTGGACATAGGCCTCCCCCATCGATCTCCAAAATCCTTTCTTAGCGGACCTTTACACCCCATAAGGAGTCTACCTGAAGCTGCAGCTTCGTAGGTCCACTAATTTTCGAGATTTCGTGATGAGTGAGTGAGTGAGTGAGTAGATGAATTTCACTTTTATATAAGTATTATGTAATTATGTAACAAATTTAACAATTTTCGGTGAATTTTGAAAGATATTACAGTATTTTTGTTACTTGTAAAATGTAGCCTGTGTATAGGGTTGCCAAACGTCCAGAATTTTCCGGATTTGTCCGCAATATTTAGGCTTTTGTCCGGAATGCGGGGAGATTCCGAAAATTCTTTAAGCTTCCGGGTTTTTGCCCGGAGATTTTTTTCATTTGGTAACTCTAAGCCTTTGTCACCCGGATCATAATAACGAATCGATTGGTACCTCATTCATCAAATCCTTTCAAAATTGGATGATTATATTAGGCGCTACGTATTTATAAATACGTAAATACAAAAACTGGCAAATGCACAAGACGTATGACGCCAAATAAAAAAAAAAGTTCACTGCTTTTTCGCAGGCCCAAGTAGTTATCTACCTACTTACCGAAGTCGGTCTTAAGCTCTGTAAACTTCTCTTCTCGATATAGGAAATTGTCACGCGCTAAAACGTGACGATATTAGAGTATTTTTTACACTTAGAATAACTACTCAGAGTAGGTAGGTTTCCAAACAACGCATTCTCAAAACGTAAGCTACAAATTCGCTTGGTAGCTTACGTTTCGATTGGTATTGCAAGAAAATTAATGGATTACCTGTGCAATGTCACACCATAACTCTTATGCTGCTTTTCTGATTTGTTGTGGTACGATTTCACCGAGCAAATTGTCATAGTAAATTTTTTATATTTTTTTTAGAGCCATATGTGACACCATTCGAATGGCTTAAATTTTGCGAATGTACTTGGTTTCTTTGTGTAGTTATTCTAAGGTTTTACAATGAAAATCTTACATAATTAAGACAAGTAAGTAGGTAGTTCCAAGTCAGCTTGCCCAACGACAAACATTCTCCAGGACATGCGTATATTGTTTACCTACGTAGGTACGCAAACGCATGAGCTTACGGAGTTGTTGACCTTAAAAATCCGTATACGCGTTCAGTGGACTTTCCCTCATGTCGTATACACTGAACCAGTAGCATTATACTCAAGTATAAAACGACCTTGCTATTCTGTGCCACCTGTATGTCACCGTAGTAACTAATACAAAACAATATTTGTATTTTGTATTACAGGCAAAATAGTTTTTCAATAAGGGCATGCAGTACATTCAACACTCTGGCTAGGGAAATTGACATTGACCTGTTCAATACCTCTGCGCAACTCTTAAGTATTTATTATATATTTTTAATAGTTTTTTTTTTCTCATTTATGTATTTAATTTTTCTTGTTATTGTGTACTTAATGCGAGTCCGTTTTCTACAGTGTTATTTATCTACTTTATTATTTGTGAAAACTTGAAATTGGCCTTCTATCTTTATTTGTTTACTTAATTTTGTACCTAGCTGTAAGTTTTCCTATGAAAATAAATAAAATAAAACTATTGTTGAACTTTTAAATTTGTTTTATTAAGCAAACTGCTAGACTGCATAATATTTGAGACATTTCGGGATATTTTTGCACATACGGTCATCTGACCCCTAACTAAGCAAAGCTTGTTTGTGATATAGGTACATACATAGATATATAGTTTTCATACCATTGGCTTTTCGGTGAAGGAAAACATCGTGAGGAAACCTGCATACGTACGGAGAAGGAATTCGATGGCGTATGTGAATCCACCAATCCGTACTGGGCCAGCGTGGTGGATATGGCCCAATCACCCTTTCGGGGGTAGGCTAAAAGTTCAGCAGTGGACTGTTAAAAGGCTGATTATGATGACATACTTAAATAGATATTAACAACCAGATATAGAACAAATACAAATGTTCATCACATGAATGTTTGTCCTAGGTAGGAATCGAACCCACGCCCCCAAAGCTCAGAAGTTAGGTTCACTACCAACTGGACGAACGGGCTATAAAAATAATGCGCTACCCCGTAGTTACAATCTGGGTTATCTAGAAATTCGCGACAGAATTGGTTTCATATAGGCGAAAAGGGGAACAAATTCAATTTTATTTTTATTTTTATAATTAATAGGCTTGCGTTTGACCACCATCAATGATGCGGTCTACGTCTTCAAACCAATTTGCAAGTAGCTACTGTTTATGTGGCAGTAACTGAATGATAAAATACAATGTGAGATCAATTTATAAAACTGAAGTGGGTATTACCTGCAGGTAACATTTACCTTTAAGCCTATTGATAAGCCTGTTGGTCGATGTGTGCAATTTGCAACATGCGGTTGTGAGGCAAGGGGACAGCCCCTTTTCTGTACTAGAATTTTTTATTTGTATTTGTACTTGTTTATTAAATTAGCACAGCTCTACACCAATTACACTAATTACATTTATGAATTACATACATTAATATTAAATAAAGATAAAAAAAAGAATACAATTTTTAAATAAAAATTATGTCAAAAAGAAAAAACTAAATTGTCAAACTAATAAAAAAATTATACAATGTCAAACATAATTAAAACAAATGCAAATGTAAAGTCAAGTTTAATTGTCATTCACACGCTAGTCTCACAAAACTTCATGCATTCAGACAGTATCACCTTCCAATCATCGGCAAACACATCACAGTTTGGGTTGGCGTTCAGAAGGGCATTGAGTGGGCATTTATTCACATCATCTGCCAGTAAACGTCCACTGCTGAACATAGGCCTCCTTTAGCCTCTAAACTGAACGACAGCCTGCCTTCTGCATCTACTGGATGCCCGCGACTCACAATGTCGACGGTCCATCTAGTGGGAATCCTACCTACGCTGTCTTCCGCTTCGTGGTCACCACTCAAGAACCTTTCTTCCCCATCTGTTATAAGATATCTCGGTTCTTCGGTTTCTTCTATGCCTGCGTGTTCCATCGCAGACCGCACCATCGCGGCGAGATGGTGGTCAAGAGCAAGAAAAAAATATCTTAGACCTCAATGCCTCATTGCCTTCAAAAACTGCCACTCAGCGAGCCCAATCCTCAGCATGGAGTGGGCAGGCGTATGACGTGGAACAGCTGTTCCAGACACACGCTGGAGATGGCATTTTTATGACATAGTTGGCAAAATAGCTAACCAGCCGCCTGATGATAAGAGATCACCATCGCCTATTCATACCTGTAACACCATGGGCATCACATAAGTTTCCGACCTTTAAAGACTTTATTAACAGCCCAGTTGACTACCAACGTTCATTAGAGAGGAATCTCGTTAACATTATCCTCTACAGCCTTATTTATCCTAATCATCATCGTCATCATCATCAGCCAGAAGACGTCCACTGCTGAACATAGGCCTCCCCCTTTAACCTCCACACTGAACTGAACTGAACTCCTCCTTTTGTCCTACTGCTATAGGTATATATATTCTCCCTTACTACTTATGCCAACTTCCTCATTAGTGTGCTTATTGGACCCTGAACTCTACAGCAATAAAACTCTTTGTTTTTCAGAAACCATGCTGAAAGAACTCACATCTCTGATCATCAAACACACAGTGCTGTCCAGAAAGCATCTCACTCCAGAACTAGCTTTGAGGGTCATAGACCATACGTGTCCTCTGTGGCGAGCTACGGAAGACCAGTCCCCTTTTAAAGACCCTTTCTGGGCCTTTTATTGGCCTGGAGGACAAGCTACTGCAAGGTAAGTTCCTAGGGAGATATATATTGTGTAATAGAACGCCGAGTGATGCGAGCAAGTCACTCGTCTAACGATAAGCGCCATACTTGCCCATAACAGATGCAGTATCACTAAGAGTTCAGAAGTTCGGGGCATATTTATATGGTTCAAAGGCCTCTGGCATTTGATCGCAATACAACTGATATTAGTGACGGTGTGATCGAAGATGGTGAATCTACCTAGCCCGGACGGGAAACTGGCTCTAAAGTGAGGTTGCTGGAATACCGCTAGTGACGGATTTCCTACCTGAGCCTAGAGCCGAACGCTACAAAGTGCGTTCAGTCTTCACCACGCTATGGTCTCCTCACCATGTATCCCATAACCGTCAACTCTAAGCTCTTGGGATCATTGACGCCAACCACAAAACTTTTAAGTTAAAAAAAACAGTACTGCACCTGGAGAAATTTGCAGTAAAATTCCTTTTGTGAAGTATATAATAGGCATGATGACTAATATGTAATTTATTACAAATAACCGGCTTAGCAATTAATTTAACTAAATACATTACACGTACTGAAAAAATAATATAATTTGGCTGATAAATCTCTGAGATATGAGTGTTTAAAGTTTTAGGTGGGGATAGAGAGGGGATGCTCTATCCCTTTCTCGCAAAGCGTGTGTTAGTATAGCATTTGTATGGCGCACCTGAGCCGTGACGTCACGGCTCAGTATAGTGCGCTCTCTGTCTAGCACGAAATTAAAATGCTTATATCTCATTTATTTCTGAATTAATTTTAATTTTGTTTTCGTTGATGTACTCTATTTATGATCAGCTTTTTTATGAGGTAATAAAAAAATATTAGTCATCATGCCTATTGATACAATGTATGTATGTACAATGACGCTCGGGCGTTTTTTGACTGTTTTCACTGAGAGATTGCGAGTAAAAATATTCAAGCCTCCAAGAACAGCTTGCGTTCGAGTTGCGTCAAACAAAGATTCCTTTAACGATACATAAATTAAACAACAATCGGTAGCAGAATCTTTATTAACATCGCTTTGCAGTGCAAACAACTTATCTCCAATATTAAATGGGGTGCCACCATCGTATTTCTGAACTAATCTGTCAACCATCCGTAGATAATCTTTAGTTCCATCATTTCACCAACTGCACCGAGTTGGTTAGTTATACCCAAGGATTTTGTATTGGTTATACCAGTTAGAGGAAAAACGGGTCAATGCAATGCGTTTTGCATGCTAATCGTAATTGATAAGGAAAACTTATAAATTGTGGTGAAAACCCGAGACGGTAGGAAGGATGGCAGTTCTAGGGATTTACCTGCTCCCAAATAAGTTGGGGAATGGGGAAAAAGGTTCTGGAGTGGAGACCACGAACCGGAAGACGCAGCGTAGGGAGGCCTCCCACTAGATGGACCGACGACATTGTGAGAGTCGCGGGCATCCAGTGGATGCAAAAGGCAGGCTGTCGTCCAGTGTGGAGGTTAAAGGGGGAGGCCTATGTTCAGCAGTGGACGTCTTCTGGCTGATGATGATGAAATAAGTTGGAGAATAAGGTATCTAGGGCATGTAGGATCTGACAAGAGGGGTTAGACAAGACCCACTTTATGTTAGCGTTAGCGCCTGCGGAAAGATCAAATTGTATGAAAATGACATTGACAATTGACATTGTTGACATTAGCATGAGAGATTTTATCTCAAGCTAATGTCATTTTCATACAATTTCATCTTTCCGCAGGCGTTAACGCTAACTGAAAGTATACAATATACCGCCTGAAAGTTCATCCACACATCATAGATCATCGCAGTGGAAATCGCACACTACGATTCACGCGATCTTTCTTGCCTCACACTTGCAAAATGTGGAATGAGCTACCTTGCGCGGTGTTTCAAGGAACCATCCGTCCTACCTTGTAACGGTTCATCATCATCATCATCAGCCAGAAGACGTCCACTGCTGAACATAGGCCTCCCCCTTTAACCTTCACACTGAACGACAGAATGCCTTTTGCATCCACTGGATGCCAGCGACTCTCACTATGTCGTCGGTCCATCTAGTGGGAGGCCTCCCTACGCTGCGTCTTCCGATTCGTGGTCTCCACTCAAGAACCTTTCTTCCCCATCGGTTATCGGTTCTTCGAGCGATGTGGCCTGCCCATTGCCACTTCAACTTGAGAGATTTTATCTCAAGCTAATGTCATCCAATAGCCGTATGTAATTTAATATTTCATCTCCTTATTCAACTCTGTATCTTATATTAACCATAATTCTGATTTGAACGAATGCAAATTGAATCTAAACTTACCTATTTTTAACATTTATTTATTTCTGTTCAATTTAACACTCCTAAGAGGAAAATCTATTTTACGGGTCACCAAAAGACCGACCTAGCCGAGTTTGGGGCCCACTGTTAAGTCAATTATAACCTATGTTAGACACAATTGATAACTTTATATAACTACTAGCGGTCCGCACCAGCTTCGCACGGGTATAGATTATAGCCTATGTCACCTGGGGATAGTGTAGCTTCCCGTCAGTGAAAGATTTTTTTAAATCGGTTCAGTAGTTTCGGAGCCTATTCAATGCAAACAAACAAACAATCAAATATTTCCTCTTTATAATATTAGTATAGACGATGTGATAATGTAAAAGCGTTTCAGAAATAAATATTTACTTTTATTAACTTTACTTTATTTTCATACAATTTCAACGTTCCGCAGGCGCTAACGCTCACAGAAAGTGGGCCTTGTCTAACCCCCAAGGTTTATTAGATCAAGTACTTACTACGACATAATGTAAAAACATAGTAATATTGAATTGAAATATCAACGCAGTACAATTAGACCGCCAAAGTTCATCAACACATCATAGATCAGTGGAAATGACACACCGTGCGATTCAAACGATCTTTCTTGCCTCACACCTGCCAAATGTGGAATGAGCTACCTAACGTGGTGTTTCAAGGAAGCTACGACATGGGGTTTTTCAGAGTCACCACCGGCGATATCGGGCGCGCGCCCAAAGGGTGGGTGTTAACGGGACCCTATTACTAAGCCTACGCTGTCTATCTGTCCTACCTTTTGACGACTGTATATCTTTCGAACCGTAATAGATAGACAGTTGAAATTTAATAATAAAGACAAAAAGTAAAAACTAAAACTCCCCATACCTATAACATACGTATTTTTAAACGTAGTTTTGTATTTGTTCTAATGTGAAAACGGTAATACGTACAAGCGTCAAACTTGGCATGATTATAGTACACACTCTAAAGTAAAACAACAAATAATAAATAAATAATAATAATAATAAATAATAACGCAGGGGCGGCTTTATGGCGAGCCGTCGGTGAGTGGCGACACCGCGTACCCCGATTCCATGGGTCTAAAACCCCAGAGACCCTGACCCCTGGCTTGCCTTAACCGGCCGTCTGGGGGTGGAAACCGCAGGAGCTAAGAACCTAAGCTCCAGGGTGGAAGTGTTAAAGGGCATAACGCCGCGAGTAGCTCTTAGTGAAAGTGCAGCACACCTCTCGACACCCTAAGCCACCCACGCCAATGTTGCCCCTCCGGTGCCAAGATGTGGCAGCCTCTATGGGGGGCCCATTTAGTGGGTGGCAAGTCATCACCTGCCTAAATATATTTTGAGATGAGACAGGATAAGGCAGGTGCCGTTTCTCATCCCATAGATCAGTTCAACTACCCACAAATTGTTCACCTCAATAGCCCTGTTTTTTTAATCCTATACTGTACAATAGTTTTATATTCCATTTTATACTCATTCCATAGAAATTGTATTTTGTTTTCAACAGGGCCTCTTGGTGTTGGTTTCGACTCCACCAATGCCTAACAAATGACCGGGTCAAACCCGAGAATTTTATGAAATAAAGAGTCATAATAAATAAATAAAACCGGACAAGTACGAGTAGGACTCGTGCTCTGAGGGTTCCGTTGGACAAAATCCCCAGAGCGCTAGTCCTAAAAAAACCTAAGGTTGAATTATTGAAAGACAAACTTACCTTTGTAGTTGATTATAAGGTTCTTCTATACACTCCAACAACAAAATATAAGTTTGTAATAGCAAAATAATTATTTTTAAATTATATAACTTCAAATTTGTAACTTTCAGATTTATTCCTATATATGTGCTATGAGACCTTGCCTTTTGCCAAATTTCATGATTCTAGATCAACGGGAAGTACCCTATAGGTTTTAGTTTTCCTGGGAAATCGCAAAATATGCGACGTAAACGTTCATATCTTTTGATTGCGTTGACTTACAACTTTTATTTTTTTACTGCCAAAAGAACCCGTAGACCCAAGTATTTAGTATACATTTCAACTTGATACCTTTACGCGTTCTTGAGAAAAAGGGTCTTGACAGACGGACAGACGGACAACGAAGTGATCCTATAAGGGTTCCGTTTTTTCCTTTTGAGGTACGGAACCCTAAAAATGGATGTAACGATCTAACTTCATTGATTGGGTGTGTGTTTTAGGAGTAGAAATAACGGGTGTGTCCGATTATTATGACATATAACAATATGTAAAAGATAATTAGGACGCCAATATATTTATATCAATTATAGGGAGCCGCTACAATAATAATGCGCCAAAAAACCCAGACGCAAATAAATGTTACTCAACTACAACTAACTCTTAAATATTCTGTGACATTCTTACTATCAATTTACATTTTGTCAATGAAACCATTTTGTTAAACTAGTTATATAAAATATTCCATACAACATAAAACCTTACGTTCAAAGAAATAAAGGAGATTATAGTTTGATTACCAATGAAACATACGTCGTTTGTTACTCTACCGTTCTAGTATGACCAAACCTATACTCGTTCATAGTATTTTGATCTTAATTTTCTTATAGATAAGTTTTATTTTACCGTAGCTGTGGAGTATGAGTCATTTGATTTTTACGATTTCATTCATGGTTTTTAGTATCGAAGCCGTGTCTGCATTTTTTATCGGTTGCTATGTTCGTTCAAATGTATAATTTTTCGAAGTTTGCTAGTAATTTGTGTTTAAACGAGTCAACACATCCATTTTAGGGTTCCGTACCCAAAGGGTAAAAACGGGACCCTATTACTAAGCCTACGATGTCTGTCTGTCCTACCCTTTCGAACCGTAATAGATAGCCAGTTGAAATATTCACAGAATATGTATTGTTACGGCGGATTAACTGAGAAATAATAAAAAACTCAAAAAGTAAAAACGACAGGGGGTCCCATACAACAAACGTATTTTTTAACGTATTTTTGTATTAGCTCTAATGTAAAAACGGTATAATACGTACCCACAAGCGTCAAACTTGGCATGATTGTAGTACACATTCAAAAGTATAACAACAAATAATAAATAATGGCCAAGTGCGAGTAGGTGATAAGTTTCTGGTCAATACCAAGTTATAACTGGTAATTTCGTTATTGAATTTTGTGGTGGTACGGAACCCTCGAGGCGCGACCCTTGCGTTTTTACTTTTTGACTTTTATTATTTATTTTTCTTAGTTTATCCGCCCTAACATTACTAATTCTGTAAAAATGTCAACTGGCTATCTATTACGGTTCGAAAGATACGGCCGTTAGAAGGTAGGACAGACAGACATCGTAGGATTCGTAGGCTTAGTAATAGGGTCCCGTTTACACCCTTTGGGTACGGGACCATAAAAATGTGTTTTTTTCAATCAATCTAAGTCTACAGTATTTTCACCCGTCCTTTATCCCTACCCTACGACTAAATTTTCCGCGGAAGGCTTAGCAGCTCCTAGTGATTCACGATATAGTACTTTTACTACCTACTACACATAACACAATAGTACAGAGTAAAAACCTAAACGCACACAAACTTACTGCTCAAAAGGAGACACAAAGCCTTTTCTCCGCACAAAAGAACGAGAGAAACAATGTACCGCAGAAAATGGAGACAGCACAACAATCCCTCCGAGTTAGAAAGGGAGGGAGAGCTATGATTCATCTAGAAAGGTCTGAAAGTTACAGGATTAGGGTCAAGTGAGTCATTCTGAAATTCGTAGAAAACCGCTGAAAAACTATATATTTATACTATCGTGGAGTAAATTTTGTTTTCATGAGTCACTTGCTCCCTTTGGACCAGGAGTTCAGGACTTAGTACCTATATTACAAGATACGGTGGAGGAACAATTATAAACAATTTTTATGTATAAAAAGCTATGCATACAAATTCCTTAGATGTATTTAAGTATGTATTTAAAACTATATTATGTATGTATATCAGTCTCTGGCAGCCATATCACAAGCTTTGTTTAGTTTGGGGTCAGATGACCGTGTGTGCAAAAATATCCCGAATATATTTATTATTTTCAAAATTTACTTCAACTTCATAAAAATTTAGAAACGATTAAACTTTATTAATCTATACTAATATTATAAAGAGGAAAGATTTGATTGTTTGCATTGAATAGGCTCCGAAACTACTGAACCTTTACTGAAAAATTATTTCACTATTGGGAAGCTACACTATCAGCGGGTGACATAGGCTATAATCTATACCCGTGCGAAGCTGGGGCGGACCACTACATTGTTATAAATTCGATAAATTATATTTTTATAAAAACAATGACTACTGTTTCTATTATTGACATTATTACTAGTATTGAAAGTGCCTTTATTAAATAAACAAAATACAAGCTAAAACTAACACTACAAATACAGTTACACTGCCCATAGACCGTTGAAGGTCTAAAGATAATACAAATGCTCAAGCCCACTACCAGTTGGCAGCGTACCCTGCTGGCGGCATTACCACGTTGAATGGCAATGCTTATGCGTTGAGCCAGAAACTGCTGGCATTTTGGTCACGCGTCGCATTAACCAGACGATCTGAACGATTTTTGAAAATGAGGTGAGCTCTCGGTCCCCAAGGGCCCAATACGCCTCATATAATTATGCCAAAGAAGTTCTCTTTACTAGTATTTAAAATGTGAGATAAACCTATTAAAAAAAATAAAAAAATGTGTGATCTAGGCACAACTTAATAATTGTATTTTTTTTTTATATAGTAGATAGGCCTGCGCTTGGCCGCCATCTCGCCTGATGCTCAGCGACGATGCGGTCTACGATGGAGCACGCTTGCCTAGAAGAAACCGATTCACTCTCGACTTGAAGACACCCAGATTGTAACTAATACCATAATATTTGCATGATAATTCTGACATCAAAAAACGCACAGTAGGTATGATATCCACAGATCTATTATACCTATGTGGTTTCACTTCACAACTTCTTCCTAACAAGTTTTCGTTATTTCTCTTTTGGCAAGGTTAATCGAACACATCGCTCGAAGAACCGATAACCGATGGGGAAGAAAGGTTCTGGAGTGGAGACCACGAACCGGAAGACGCAGCGTAGGGAGGCCTCCCACTAGATGGACCGACGACATTGTGAGAGTCGCGGGCATCCAGTGGATGCAAAAGGCAGGCTGTCGTTCAGTGTGGAGGTTAAAGGGGGAGGCCTATGTTCAGCAGTGGACGTCTTCTGGCTGATGATGAAGGTTAATCCAACTCGGCTGGGCAGCGTTCGGTAAACTTCGCAACGTCTTCTCATCTGAAATACCTCAGTGCCTTAAGACGAAAGTCTTCGACCAGTGTGTGTTACCAGTGATAACATACGGCACTGAAACGTGGTCTCTCACTATGGGCCTCATAAGCAAGCTCAAAGTAGCACAACGAGCTATGGAGAGGGCTATGCTCGGGATTTCTCTACGAGATCGAATCCGAAATGAGGAGATCCGTAGACGAACGAAAGTCACCGACATAGCCCACCGGATTAGCAAGTTGAAGTGGCAGTGGGCAGGGCACATATCACGCAGAACAGATGGCCGATGGGGCCGAAAGGTTCTGGAATGGAGACCACGGACTGGTAAGCGAAGCGTAGGACGTCCACCCACAAGATGGACAGACGACCTAAAAGAGACCGCAGGGAAACGCTGGATGCAGGCCGCTTCCAACCGGCCATTTTGGAGATCGATGGGGGAGGCCTATGTCCAGCAGTGGACGTCCTATGGCTGAAATGATGATGATGATGATGAAGGTTAATTTGTTATGACAGTAATATTTTTCAAAAAATCATTTTCATCTTACACTGTCTTTATTCAGCAATTTTCTCAACCTATCTAGTATTCCAACACCAGCATTTGGTCAGTTCAATTTTCACGATATGACCCTTCCAAGGTCTTTTCTTTTCGACCTTGTCTGCTCGCGTCGGTCGTTCACACGCCCTTGACCGAGTCACAGTCGCGATACAAACTATTGTTCATCTGTGGCTTAAGGGCGAGCTTACACTAACTGTTATACAATCTGTAAGCGAGGTTGATTCATGTTTGTTTACGGTTGCGTAATTTTTATGGTTCCGTAGTAGGTATTATACCTACAAGGAACACTTATAAGTTCGTTCTATACATCCGTGGATCCGTCAGTCCGTCACTCCGTCAGTCCATCAGTCCGTCTGTCCGTCCGTCCGTCTGTCCGTCTATCCGTCTGTCCGTCTGTCTGCCCGTATGTCTATCCGTCCGTCCGTCCGTCCGTCTGTCCGTCCGTCCGTTCTAATCCTGTAGAATCTTCTAACTTCATTAGTTATTAGGGTTAATAGTGCATTAAAGTTTGCACAATTACGGTTTTGGTGTAGATAATTTGAAATCAATTTAAAATGTATAAAAAAATGTGTCTTATAGGTGATTTTAGGCTCTGGTACATCTATTAGGTACTTATAATATACCTGTAACAGGTCCAATTCTGTACATTGAAGATAATTATATTGTATTTTTTTTGGACGGCTATCTATAATGGATACTGAAATCAAACAGTTTTTTTTTTTTTCATTTTTGTCTGTATCTGGGCCGCGCATCATAAATATTAATATTTTTTGTGCACCTCGTTTGTTATAGTTGAATAGGATTTTTTAAATGAAGGTAAGGTTACTCAGATGAATATTACAATTAGTTTTTACCTACGAATACGAAGCATTCGCTAAAATAAAGATACAAAAACCTAACACGTGTAAGATAAAACGCCAAATAATCTAAGTACCTCTACCGTTATCTATATTGAATCGATCGTAAAAAGCCGAGTCACGTGGTCACTACAAGTACAACACACACTAATTTTCGTGTTGATATAATACCCATAGGATGACGGAGGACAAAAAAGAAAAAAAAATAGGAGAAGTATTTTTTCCTCTAATATAAACATAACAACATAATAAACTTCCTTACCACCACATAATTTGTTAATTACTAAAGTACAAATAAGTGTGCAAAAAGACAACATCACGCCCAGTTTGACCAGACAGTTTGACAGATGACCGCGTGTGCAAAAACGTCCCGAATATTTATTTATTTAGTTTGGGTACGGATCCCCAAAAAATTTTAAACCGCCAAAGAAATAATACTAATCGTTATCTTCTAACCTGTGAATGTGGCAAGTTATTATACTCTTACACCATATTTCAGCCGGTACAAACCCACACACACACACACACACAAACACATGCTCACACATTTTCTCATCAATTTGATGTAGGTATCTGATATGAATATCTTATCATATCACACGCTGCGGGCGCGATTCGCGTGTCACTATCAGATTCCACACAAAAAAGCAATTATAATTATCATAGTCATCCGTACCTGGGTGTCCTATCTGGCTATCACACATTATTTTAATTTGTGTACAAATGATAAGATAAACTGACGTGGTAACGTAGTAAAACATTAATAATAATAATAAGCCTTTTATTTCTGAATGTTAAATTACAAATTTTCTTAATTTAAACATAAATAAATAATCCTAAATGAGGTCTCTCAATTCAGAGTGCCTATCGGCAAAGGCCTCCTCTAGCTCTCTCCAGTGAATTCTTTCAGAAGTTGCTCTTTTCCAGTATGGGCCCGCTGTCAACCTAATTTCATCTTCCCATCTTTTGACCGGCCTTCCCTTACTTCTTTTGCCATCTATTGGGTACCAATTCGTTACGATTTTGCTCCATTTTTCATACTTGCTGCGAATCATATGTCCCGTCTAACGCCGTTTTTGTTGATCTATCTTAGTTAGTATGACTATGAGTTTCGTTTTATTTCGGATAGTTTCGTTTTATTTCCTATCTCGTCTCCTGATTTTAGTATGCTTCGTTCATGGCTCTCTGGCAGCTTTGAAGTCTTTCTCTGTGGATTTTGCTCAGAGCCCATGTCTCACACCCATATGTTAGGCAAGGGAGTATACAGGTAAAACATTGGCGCCAACTAAATTATTGGAAACTTTTACACACTATCAGCGCAAATCTGGAAATAATTTATTACTTGATTTTTCTGGGTACCCAAGCTGCCGTCCGATTACTAAAAGACCGTTAAGTGATATAGCCCCAGTGCACATAACGGTCTTTTAGTAAGCGGACGGCAGCAAGATACAGGCAGGCATACAGATATTTTTTTTACAGCAAAACATCCACTCTATTAAATTAATTAATTAAAATCATTTTATTACATAAATTTATTACATAAAGGTTTGCAGCCATAGCCACCAAACTAGGTGTGGCAACACCTGTATTTTGGTGGGTAACTCTATGTCTTTATAGTCAAAATTCCACTGATTATCTGCAGAATTCTTGATTTAGAATAATCAGAATTAAAACAACTGTGTTTTTTAATCTGTGTTCTGTGTTGTCAACTGACTGAATCAAACATCTTTTAAACCTCCAGTATAAGAATTGATTATTTTCAAACGGCTCAACAGTTTTTCATGTATCAGAAAACAAAAAAAACTAAATCTAAATCGGTTTAGCCGTTTGGGAGCTACGATGCCACAGGCAAACACACAGAAACACACGATAAACTTATAACATCCCTCCTTTTGCGTCGGGAGTAAAGAATAGTGAAAGATCCACTTTTTGTGTTATTATTCAAAACTAGCTGCGCCCCGCGGTTTCACCTGCGAGATAAAATCATCGTTAAGTTTTCTGAAATTTGCTGCGCAATTTTATTAATTTTTCTTTACGTAAAAACCTTCTACAGAGTTAGCGAAAACTTAAAAAAAAAAGATGTATGAAATCGGTAAAATCGTTCTCAAGTTATGGCGTGACCAAGGTAAATAGGGATTAATTTTTTAACCGACTTCCAAAAAGAGGCGGTTATCAATTCGACTGTATGTTTTTTTTAATGTATGGTTGTTACGCGATTACTCCGCCAATTTAGAATTGTTTTTGATGATTATTTTTTTGGTTGGTAGGTCATATCTCATAGGTGGTCCCATAATTTTTTTATCGACATTGATTCAGCGCTTTTTGAAAAATCTACTAATACATGACGATAAGCAACGAATTCAATGTACATTGCACAGTGCCACCAACTTAGCTGTTAAAGTGGGCAAAATTGGAAATACAGTTATTTCTTGGTGAATTTCATACTTTGTTCTCCACTAGCGACGCTGTCAACTGAACAGCAAACATAGAGGAACTGTTTCTACAACAGAAATTCAAAAAAACAAAGTGTCTCCATGGCAACCGGGCCCTGTTGTTTTTCGTTAAATTTTTCAAGACCATGGATACAAAGTATTTCAGTCGTAACATTAAACAATATTTTCTACTTTTAAGTTTCAGTTTGTAAATGTAGGTATGTATAGTCATGAAGTCGGTTCTTTTTTTTTCTAAAAATTATAATTATATATACATATAATACGTATATATTAGGTGTGCTTAACAACATTCCAAGAAGAACAACAAAATTCTATGCAAAAGTCATCTCGAAAGGTCTCCAAATGTCCATGTAATCAAAATCTAAACGAGAACCATCCAGAACCTAGAGTTTCTAGAAAACTTGCTGTTCCGAGAATTTCGTCTAGAACCTAGACGAAATTCTCGGAAAAGCGAATTTTCTCGACATTTCCTTGGAAACGTGTTATCGAGCGCTTCTTTCAAACGACGAAGTTGCAGGAAACTTTCTATACAGGGATACAGGGTTACGCATATAGACTGTACTAAGACGAAAGGAGGCCATTGCACTCGTTATTATGAACAATTTTTACTATAAGACCAAAAAAGAAATCGCAAAAAAAATCTGCTGTTCAATACATTTTGTCGAGCGTCAATGACTGTTTACTATAAACAGCTGATTTATTTGCAATTTCATGGTTGGTCCCGTAGTAAAAGTTGTTCATAATGACATAGAAGAAAGGAATATTGATCCTTGATAATGATGAATACAATGACATCCTTTTGAATGAGTACAGTCTATATGCCTAACCCTGTTTGCCTACACATTAAAATGACCTTTCACTGGACAGATTTTCCTTGTTATCACAGATCTAATCTGTGCTTGTTATAGTTATTATTTTTAAAGTCAAATTCAAAATATTTATTTGTCAGAACATTTTTTTTTGAGAAGAAAGTTTTACATCTTTTCTCAAATATATCTACAATTTACCGGGCAAGTGTCTTGTACTAAACAAAATATAAGCGAACACTACCTACATTACGAATAGGTAAACCGTTCATGCTCAAGCCAAAAAAAAACATTCTTTTCGTAGATAATGGCGTCGATTCTGTAAATTTCTGTCATACTCTACTGTGTCACTAAACTAAACCATTCTGACAGGACTAAAACTATCTGCCTCTCTTTTCATTTTAATATGTGAGAGAAGGATGGCAACAGTTTTAGAGCTGTCAAATTTAGTTTAGTTTAGAGTAGGTACATCAGAATCGAAGCCAGTACCTACTTTTGTTCCATGGATATTCTCGCTATGTTCGTGGAAAGTAAACAGTACCTACCTACCAAACCAAATACCTAACCTATTACCTTGGCGGTAATTAGACATTGAAAGACTCTTGTTGTGTGCCTCGGCTTCGCCTTTCCCTACATAATCCACATTCGTCCATCAAGAAGTCAGTCGCATCGCATTTATCGCATTATCATTAGGTCTCTTAATTTTTGAATTTTTCCAGTATTCAATTTGTTCATAAAACTTTATGTTTGAAGTGCAAATTTGCACTAAAGCAACAAAATTAGGTGAGGATACTTCCTAGTAGCTTCGTTTTGAGAACAATGATTTATTTATTCGTGATTCCTCGAAAATTGTCTCACCTTGTGCTATCTACGGCCTTATTGCTTACATACAAGCTAACTCGGTATATAAATTAATATTCTGTCAGTATCACCGCTTGTAGTATTCTTGGTACGTCTTATTTTAAGCGATGAAATCCATACAACGACCTCTATCCATTCTGTTGAAACTAAAGAATGAAGTGCTACTTAGCACTAGATGGCGCAGTCATTAGTATGTTTATATTTATTAGAAATTATTCTAGTAGCTTGTGTAATACAATACTAGTGGTTATAAAATATATTATGAGCTATTTAGTTCGGGTGTCAGAAATGCGGTCACATCACAATTTTTGCAAATATTTTGCCTTTGCGACGAGGCAAGGATGGCAGGATTTTATATGCACGGTGTCTTCTTGCGCATTTGTAAGATAATACCTCATGACCTCACCATAGCGTTACAAAAAGTTTTAGAACATTTTTACAATGTAGTACAGCATAATCTATATAGATGGCGCTAAATAAAATTAGTGACTATTATGCAAAATGTATTACATTCACTTTGGCGATTAAAATTGAATGGAAACTTAAAATTAAGAATCAATTATTGTCTGTATTTTCAGGTATTTGTTGGATAATGAAAATATAGTAAGAGATCGCCGAGTGCTTGATGTCGGTTGCGGTTGCGGTGCCGGATCTATCGCCGCTGCTAAAATGAAAGCAAAACGAGTTTTAGCTAACGACATTGATCCTTGTAAGTATCAAAATTAAAACGCCTCTCAATTCCAGATTCCTCGTTACTTTCTAACCTAAATCTAGCTAACTAGCTAGCTAACCTAACCCAGCTACTTAAATAAAGCATCCAATGCTGTCATTGACTTTGACTTAACTTTTTTTTTTTTTTTTTTGCTGGGCAAGTGCCTTTAATAACTATACAAAATACAAGCTAAAACTAAAACTACTGTACTAGAATTAACTGTATTTGTAGTTTTAGTTTTAGCTTGTATTTTGTATAGTTAATAAAGGCACTTGCCCAGCAAAAAAAAATGCATTATCTAATGTTGTATCAACTTTCTTCAAGTACGGTTCACCAGTTCAAAAAGCAACGAAAAATACACATAAATAAATAAGTACGAATCGTAAGCGTAATTGTGCATCAATTTCTTCTGTGGTTTCAACACAAAAAGCCAAAAAAAGCTTGGAGATGCCGGGGATCGAACCCGGGGCCTTTCACATGCAAAGCGAACGCTCTACCACTGAGCTACATCCCCGCTTGACGATAGCGCTGAAATAATCAATTTTATTGTTCAAGGTGCCACAACAGCTACAGAGATCAATGCTGCAATTAATGACGTCACAGTAGAAACAAGTACATCAGATTTCATCGGATCGAGTTGTAATGATTTTGACACGGTGCTGATTGGTGATATGTTTTATGATGAAGAATTTTCTAATTTACTGTTTGAATGGCTGATAAAGTTGAGTGAAGATGGAAAAACGGTGAGAAAGTTTTTGAGCTGCGTACATCGAGATACAATTCCTATAGAGTCACAATCGCTTTAAACGATATGGCCGCCTGTTAAAAGCCTAGATAATATTTTTATTGTAACGTTTATGTTTATTCTTGTTTTGTGGTATTTTAATAAAGAGTCATTATATTGTATTGTATCTCTCAGTGAAAACAGTCAAAAAACGTCCGAAAGTCTTTGTACATACCTACATTGTATCAATTATTCAAATTATTTATCTATACTATCTATGCTAATATTATAAAGAGGAAAGTTTTGATTGTTTGTTTGTTTGCATTGAATAGGCTCTGAAACTACGGAACCGATATGAAAATTTTTCACTGTTGGGATGCTGCACTATCCCCGGTTGACATAGGCTATATATCCCGGCTTCGGCCGTGCGAAGCAGGGGCGGCCTACTAGTTGAGAATAAAAATAGACAACGGTCATGGCTAAAGTTGTTTGCCGGCTACTGTACCTAGTTTTTTAATATTTTAGGTATTAATAGGAGACCCCGGGAGGCACGGCTTGACAGACAGAAGGAGAAATCACATAACTATGCTAGCGAAGTATGTACTGCCGAAGGAAAGCTGTATTGAAAACCATGGATTCACAGAAACTACGCTGTGGATGGTCAATAAAAATAAATAGATTATATATAAATCTTAGTTTTATCGTAACAATATTGTACATAACACAGATATTTAAAACCTAAAACTATTACTACCAAACATTAAAATAAAAAAATAAATAAAATAACAACAAATTAAAATCGTTTTATCGTTTTATTTAGTCAACGTCTGTTGTTGTAGCCCTTGAACTCTTTGATCGGTACTTTTCTTTGTTGTTGTTTTCGACTAGTCTTATTTATATTATTACTGTGATAATTTTGGTTTATTAATTTACTGTGATTTAGTTGTGGGTTTTAAATTTACTGTAATAACATTAAATATAATTTGTATATGTCGAATTTCTAGTGTAATTTCGCTTCTACGTCGTTTCGAGTACAATAAGGATTTTGGTTAAACTATTTTCTCTATAGATAATTGTGATTCTAATCACAATTATCTATATTATCTTTATTATCTATTGTGATTGGATTTACGCAAAGTAACGCCTGATTCAATCAACTAACATTAAATATATTAGAAAATTACAAAAACAACTTCACGTTGACATCTAACCCGCCGTCGTGTAGTGTCTTTTAAAAACCGGCCAAAAGCGAGTCGGGCTCACGCACTGAAGGTCCGTATCACCACAAAATACAATAATTATCAATTAAAATAAAAGTATTTCCTTGGGCCGTCTTAACGCCTACCAAAATAGCCAAGCAATTGCTACGCCGTCAATTAGTTAATATTTTGCAAGTGACGCTCGGTATAACTTTTAATGAACAGAAATTTGCCACCGACTAGCACTTGACCATTATTTATTATTTGTTGTTATACTTTAGTTTGTGTACTACAATTATGTCAAGTTTGACGCTTGTACGTATTATCGTTTTTACATTTGAGCTAATACAAAAATACGTTTGTTGAATGGGTTCCATTTAGTTTTTATTTTTTAAATGTTTTATACGTAGTACCTATAAGTATGACATCTTTGATTTTATTATTTTCTTTATTGATCCGCCATTACTGTGAGTCACACATCATCAGCCATTAAACGTCCACTTCTGAACAAAGGCCTCCCTCTTAGAGAGGGACTGTGAGGGGACTTTACTGTGAGTATACAATTTCAACTGGCTATCTACTTATTGCGGTTCGAAAGGTAGGGTCCCGTTTTTACCATTTGGGTACGGAACCCTAAAAATGGGTTAGTACCATAAACTACATAATTTAACTTGCCTACATGTGTATCAGCGCTTTTTGTGATGTGTAGTGGATACTCGCTGCTAAAATTGGAATCATTTTGGGTTCTATGATAATACGTCACCAGCGCCACCTACGTGAAAAAATATTTATGCAGCTTAGCTCGTAGAAAACAAAAGGAAAGAATAGTATTCAAATATTTATTTTTAAATCGTATCAAAATTAACAATTCCTGATATTTTTACTTACTTACTAATGTTAGGTATGTACTTACGTTTTAAAATTACGTATTGCATTCTACAAGGCACTAACTTATAAAATCGACGCATTTCGTTGTTTCTTAATTACTAATTAAAGGTACTAATACAATATAAATTCGCAAATACAGTCGGCAAGTATTTACATAATTTAATGTTAAACAATAAAAATGTTTCTTTGTTTTTGTAGCAAAAATTACATCTAAATTTAAATCAGCGTCATCTGTACAGTAACTCTAAAACAGCGCATCAGCTGATGCTATTACATATCTTTAAGTAGTTGTACCATTCGACGCTAGATGACACTAAATTAAATTTCAACAAAAAACAGCTCATTAGTTTTACTACTCTAAAATAGATGGCGCTAAAACTAATTTTACAATTCAGCGTATAGTTTTAAAATTCAACCCTAGATGGCGCTTTAAATAATTACAACAGATAAAATAATGTCGCTACTAACGCTAGATGACGCCACCTCACTAAGCAATAATTTTGGGACATTTTGAATAATTACATCTGATAGTTATGCATAGTGTTTGCGTACATTCCGTGCTTAGATCTGGCGGTTCGACCTGAGTAGTGGGAGTAGGTATCCATGTCCATTGGGGCGTGAGGGTGCATTATGAGGACTGGCTGCAGGGCAAGCGACTTGCGGGACCCGGAGACCGACGTACCGTCCGTAACGTAGCCGTTGTTCACTTCACCTGTGGAGAGAAAAGCTGCCTTTATCAACTAAACAAAATACAAGCTAATACTAACACTACAAATACAGTTAGACTGCCCATAGACCGTTGAAGGTCTAAAGACTATCCAAATGCTCAAGCCCACTACCAGTAGGCAGCGTACCCAGCATGCTGGCGGCATTACCACACTGCAGGCCTAGCGCGAGCCGTGGACAAATAGTATTTCCACCGTTTTTATCCCGCGAGAAAAAGACAAACGTATCCTTATTCTAGCTTTGTCGCGTCTAGGCGTGGATAAAACCGGTGGAAAGACAATTTATCCACAGCCCGTGCTAGGCCTGCTGAATGGCAATGCTTATGCATTGAGCCAGAAACACACCAGCATTTTGGTTAATTATTAGGTAGGTAAGTATGGTATAATTAAAGTCATGTAGATTTTTTTCAATAAAGAAGGTTAAAACATAATAATTTGCTGTTATAATGTGCGAAAGAAATAACTTGGCCAGTGAGCGCAGACCCAAGGGCCTTACGGGTACTTGGTCGCGCAAACCGTATCCGCCACGTTCGAGTGATTTTCCGAACTGGGTCCTTACGGCCAAGTCCTTAAGCGGTCTCAAATTAGCGCTAGAACCACGCAGTTCGGAAAATCACGGCTTGCGGTCGTGCAACTTTTTCCATCACCTAAACTGAATCTCTTTAAACAGCTATGCGTTGCGTTGCCCTGCGCTGTTTCAACGCTAATTCGAGCCCGCTTTAAGTGTTAGCGTTTCGTTCGCGTAACCTCAAAAACATTCTTATAATAATCATACATTTAATTTTGTCTTTCTCTCTCATTAGCTGAGAGAAAAAGACAAAGCACAATCTAAGATTATGATAATAATGTTTTAGAGGTTGTGGTAGCCTCCCAAACAGGCTGTGCATAATAAATACGTAACATAACACACCTACCTAAATACCTATACATTGTAGGTCATCATCATCATCATTTCAGCCATACGTCCACTGCTGGATATAGGCTTCCCCCATCTCCAAAAACCGGTTGGAAGCGGCCTGCATCCAGCGTTTCCCTGCGGTCTCTTTTAGGTCGTCTGTCTATCTTGTGGGTGGACGTCCTAGGCTGCACTTACTGGTCCCGTGGTCTCCATTCGAGAACCTTTCAGCCCCATTGGCCATCTGTTCTGCGTGCTATGTGCCCTACCCACTGCCACTTCAACTTGCTAATCCGGTGGGCTATATCGGTAGCTTTCATTCGTTTACGGATAACCTCATTTCTGGTTCGATCTCGTAGTGAAACCCCGAGCATAGCCCTCTCCATAGCTTGTTGTGCGACTTTGAGCTTGCTTATGAGGCCCATAGTGAGAGACCACGTTTCAAGACATAGATAGGTTCTGGGAAATCAGAAAATCGCAAGACTCTGTTTCCGTCTACAACTCTAGCGCACATTTTCACAGTGATCAGTCGCGGGCATCCATTGGATACAGATGGCAGGCTGGCGTTCAGTGTGGACGTTAAAGGGGGAGGCCTATGTTCAGCAGTGGACAGAAGACGTCTTCTGGCCGATGATGATGATGAAATAACTTTCAAAGGTAGCCGTACTACACCATCTTCAAGATATAGGAATTACGTTTACCGGTGTTACGCATCTTCACTATGCAACAGATATAATGCAATTTTACAAATTGATTAGCTCTCTGACCTTTTAATCCAAATATACTTGTCAAATGAGATTTATTCACTTCTTGATGAAGAGAAGACAAACGTGTAAACGACAACTCGTTTTAAAACCAGTTTTTAGTAGGCCGCTTGCGCTTCTTAGTGCTAAAATCTTACTAAAATAGGTATACCTAGTGCTTAAACTTATAGCTACGGTTGCCAACTTAGGTACATGAATAATTCATGTTTATCTATACTAATACTAGCGACCGCCCGCCCGGCTTCGCACGGGTGTAATTTACGTGCAAAGCCGGGGCGGGTCGCTCGTTATATATATAAACCTTCCTTGAAAATGTATCTAACTGATGGTGAAAACCGCATCAAAATCCGTTGCGTGGTTTAGGAGGAGTTAGCGGCTATACAGACATACAGACAGACAGACAGACGCGGAAAGCGACTTCAATTTATACTATGTAGAGATTATAAAGAGGAAAGATTTGATTGTTTGTTTGTTTGTTTGCATTGAATAGGCTCCGAAACTACTGAACCGATTTGAAAAATTCTTTCACTGTTGGGATGCTGCACTATCCCCGGTTGACATAGGCTATATATCCCGGCTTCGTCCGCGCGAAGCAGAGGCGGCCTACTAGTCTATCATAATTCGCACTCGCATTCTGGGTTACGCGGAAAAGGTGCACTAAGCCGAAAGGTGTCTATAGTAGGTAGGTACTATCAATATGAACATCTTTTATTATGGGACCATCTTTGAACTCGCGAAACAATATCATAATTATGTTTCATAGAAAGCGGCCATAGACGCTCGATAAAATGTACGGAACAACTGATAATTTTTCGCGCTTTTAGGGTTGGTCCCAAAGTAAAAGTTGTTTTTAATCATGAGTATAGGTACACCGATACTCACGTTTAACTTATAACACCCCTCTGTTTGCATCAGGGGTTAAAAACTAAGATATTTTTTACCTGGTTTACACCACTGGTTAAAAATATTTTTTTTGAAAAATAAAACAATGCCACAATAGGTTTTTTTTTTCAAGTTGGCCAATGAACGCTGAGCTCTGGGGCCTTACAGACAACTGCTATTGCGGCACCAAACTAACGTTAAATCCGCTCAGTTGGAAAATCACGCGACCGCAAACCGTATTTAGGCGCGTTAAGGTACACGTTCGCGTGATTTTCCAACTTTGGTGCCGCAATAGCAGTTGTCCGTAAGGCCCCTGGTTTATCGTCTTCCATCAACTGAATGATTCGCAGACTTCACTGTACACAGACAAGGTAGATATGGCCCTGCTGTGCCCATTCCGTACCGAATTCCACGTAAGGTCGATCACCAGTCACCACCCACCGACCACTGCCGACGCTAACTGTGTCAAGACGCCGTTAGCATATTCATGAGATGCTAGCAGCTGGACTCACTGACACTTAAAATCATAATATTATACCTATGTAGTTTTAAAAAACTTTTTAAAAAGGCTGTCACGGAACGCCCGATGTAAAACATGACGGCATAAGAGAGCATATGACGTCACGTCCGTCACGGCATACAAGTCGGTTTTACTGTCTGAATATTGTTTTATTTTTTTATCGTACTATGTAACATGGTATTAGGAAAAAAGTAACGTGGGTGGCTTAGGCTTTCGAGAGGTGTGCTGCACTTTCTGAACGCTACTCGCGGCGTTATGCCCTGCGCTATGGCTGAAATGATGATGATGATGTTCCTGGTCTATGGTATGAGGTACGGTTTGGTATCTTATTATTATTATTTTAAGCATGATCGTCCCACTGCAGGACAAAAGTTTCTTTCTACTCTTTCCATTCCTTGAAGTCGAGTAGGTACACTAGGTACCTACTTTTGTGGTCCACTAAAGTTATATGATTATTTACCGTGGTAAGGTTGTGGAATGACCACTTACCTACCACGGTAAATATCCCGTAAATAATCATATAACTTTAGTGAACAACCGTGATAGTTTAGTACGTAGTACATTTACATCGATCATCGATGTAAATGTACTACATTATTCTTCTTTGTTTAAAACAGTGTTTTTGTGGTCCGGCCGCAGCAAAGGAAGTTAGTTCTTCCGGCTATTTATTTTTTGGGCCTTTTAGCGATTGGTGTCCACAGTCCACACTGATGTGATTCTGGCCTATAGATCCTCGGACATGCGGCTGATGTGTCCCGCCTAATTCAAGACTGCTAGCCGTTTGACCTTATTATCAACTGAAAACTCAGAGCAAATAAAAATACAGAGGGACTACCGCGAACACGAAAAGTGAAGCCACTTTTTGAAACATGTGTGCGTAGTCGAAATTCGTGTCGTGTAATTCATCAAAATAAGTGATTAATATAAATAGTTAAGTGTGGAAATATTCCATCCTTCTTCTTATTTACTTTTGTGTTGTTTTAACAGTTCTTAACACTGCAAGAAGTCATTGTTTCTTTTTAAAACTGATGTTTTCAGCACGAAGTTCTGACAAGAAATTCACGTAGTTTTGAATGCATATGTGTGCGTGAGTCGTGTATTTATAGGGAATTCATGTAGTTTTGAAAGCGATTTTGGCGTCACTTTGGCAGTGCGCCGTAGTATTTTTATTTGCTTTGAGACTGAAAAGCTGTTCTAATTCGAAATGTTCCTTTCATTGTTAGAGCTAGTGTGACCCAGCGTTCACTTTCGATGCTCAGTGACCATATTGCACACCCTGGTGGCCCTAGGCATGTGCTAATCAGACCATATCCTCTGTGCTGTGACGTACTTCGTAAACACTCATAGTAATAGCGACAATGTAGTACGTAGTAGTAACTTATAGAAAAGTGCCTAAAAATTACTGGTGTTTTAAAAAAAATAAAATAAGCGGCAAACAAGCTACGGGCAAAGCCACAAGATGGACAGACGACCTAAAAGAGACCGCAGGGAAACGCTGGATGCAGGCCGCTTCCAACCGGCCCTTTTGGAGATCGATGGGGGAGGCCTATGTCCAGCAGTGGACGTCCTATGGCTGAAATGATGATGATGATGATGAAGCTATGGGCCACGTGATGGTAAGTGGTCACCACTGCCTATAGACACCTACAATACGCGGGGCATTGTCAGTGCGTTGCCTACCTTTGAGGACTCTATTCACCCTTCCTTTGAAGCAGTCCAAATTATACTACCAGTTTAGTTAGTTCCAACAATGCTTCTACTTTTTTTGTAAAGTTATATGATTATTTACGAGATATTTACCGTGGTAAGGTTGTGGAATGAGCTCCCGATATTTCGGCGCAGTTACATGCACCATGTTCACGGGAAGACAACCTTACCACGGTAAATATCCCGTAAATAATCATATAACTTTACAAAAAAAGTAAGCTGGTAAGGTACGTGGTAAGGTTGTGGAATGAGCTCCCGATATTTCGGCGCAGTCTTCGCGTAAACATGGTGCATGTAACTGCGCCGAAATATCGGGAGCTCATTCCACAACCTTACCACGGTAAATATCCCGTAAATAATCATATAACTTTAGTGAACAACCGTGATAGTTTAAAACAGTGTTTTACTTTTAATGTTTTCGAGGGGGAAATTTTCCTAAAATACCCGGCTGCATTGGGGTGCAGCCAGGTTATGTGGGATTATTTACCCAGATTTATTAGATTACTCAATAAAACCCCCCGGTGACCAGCTTTAGTGCTTGACAAGAGGGCTCCGAGATCTCCAAAAGAACGCACCGGAGCCCTCAGCACTGCGCTACACCTCCTACATCTGATGGTCAGTTGCACTGTGCGCCTTGTCACAGGATCTTTAAAACTAAGTTTGGTTTTGCCAGCCATATACGCGCTCAAACCGGCGCTAGTCAGGTTCACCGTTGACGGACACGTCAAGGAGACCGATGATAGACGGTAGCTTTTTTTTTACATCGGACTAGGCTAACTAGGAAGGTGCTGGTGGAAGCTATTGACAAAGTGAAGACACACTCACAAAGAGCACGTAAGTTAACACACAAACGTAAATCGTAGAATTGGCCATGTCATTAAAAGCCTTCTACCTCCTGTATAAATCCTCTCCATCCTAGAGTTGTAAACGTGGTCTCTCACTATGGACCTCATAAGCAAGCTCAAAGTCGCACAACGAGCTATGGAGAGGGCTATGCTCGGGGTTTCTCTACGAGATCGAATCCGAAATATGGAGATCCGAATCCGTAGACGAACAAAAGTCACCGACATAGCCCACCGGATTAGTAAGTTGAAATGGCAGTGAGCAGGGCACATATCACGCAGAACAGATGGCCGATGGGGCCGAAAGGTTTTGAAATGGAAACCACGGACCGGTAAGCGCAGCGTAGGACGTCCACCCACAAGATGGACAGACGACCTAAAAGAGACAGCAGGGAAACGCTGGATGCAGGCCGCTTCCAACCGGCCCTTTTGGAGATCGATGGGAGAGGCCTATGTCCAGCAGTGGAAGATGGATCACGTTTGCCCAGTACCTATTAACCCTAGACTTGAACACTCCAAGATTGTAATGCTGCGGAAACACAGACAGGGGCAAGGCGTTCCATTGTTTTGCTGTTCTAATTAAAAAAGAGGAGTCAAAACAAAACGCTTGGTGCGAATAAATGACATTTCGACCAAGTAAGGGTGACGCCTTGCCGTTCGTTGTAGCTGTAGCTACCTTTGTAAAGACTCGGCGGTGGGTAACCGGTGTCTGGCTGCAGACGCACGTGTCTCGTGGCCAGGATGAAGGCGAGGGCAGACAGCACCACGCCGTCCAAGCAGCCGATCACCGCCAGGAGGTAAGCCCAGCGGATGTGGCACCGACCTGGAATGATGGATGTTACAATCAGCGAATCGGTACTGTCAGAGTTCGGAGTCAATGCCCGTTACACCTTGTGACAATTTCCACTGCAAATACCAATACAAATATTTATTAATAACACCTATGTTACATGGCAATAAACGGTAAATTCTGTCTTATAATTACATTGTTTTCATTGCTTATAATAATTGTAAAATTGTATAAAAAAATTGTATAAATAAATAAATATTCGGGCCATTTTTGCACACACGGTCATCTGACCCCAAACTAAGCAAAGCTTGTATAAATAATAATTTCAAATAGATTTAATAATAATTTCAATTAGATTAATTATGCATCCCGGCCGATGGGCCAGGATCGTCACACAGTGGATGCCAGATGGACGGCGCAGTCAAGGAAGGCCCAAGAAACGCTGGCGTGACGATCTTGACTCATTCCGGAGAGGTTGGCAAAAGGTGGCGCAGGACCGAGATTTATGGAAGGAGATGGGGGAGACCTTTGCCCAGCAGTGGGACAGTATAGGTTAATTTTTTTTTAATTAATTAACAAATTAATAGTCAGCCAATTTGACGAAAACGGCTATCGTAAAATTGATTTCGTATAGCCAGGACTTAAGTTTCGTTTTGAACTGCGCGGTGGAAGGAGCATTCCGCACGGCAGCGGGTATTCGGTTGTCATATCGCGGGCCCTCCAACGTAAACTGTCCTCTCAGACTGCAATAAGCGTCTTGAGCGATAGCATGTACGCTTTACAATCTGACGACACCCGGTTCAATGCTCGGCCGTGCAACAATGACTTATTTAGTAGATAGATACCTATTTCAAGAAGGCCTCCAAGGAGATTTAAAAGGAAGATACCCCAAGATATAACAAAATAAAGAGACCACGCACAAGATCCAAGTGGCACAAAGGGCGATGGAACGGGCCATGTTAGGCATCTCTCTCCTGGACCGTATACCAAACGTGGAAATTCGACGAAGAACGAAGGTCGAAGACGTGGTTAAACGGATCACGAGACTCAAGTGGAGATGGGCGGGACACTTGGCTAGAAGGGAAGATGGACGGTGGACCAAAGCAGTCACAGAATGGAGGCCGCGGAACGGAAAGCGACCACCGGGCAGACCACCAGCCCGCTGGTCGGACGACATCGTTAGGACAGCAGGAAAGCAGTGGACAAGACTAGCACAGGACCGGAAAAGATGGCGCGCTGAAGAGGAGACCTATACCCAGCAGTGGGTGGAGAATGGTTGATGATGATGATGATGATGATGATAACAAAATAAGAAAAATTATGATCCCTTATTGTCTTCAAAAGACAGATTGCTTTAAAAAAAGGATTAAAAAAAATGTAGATAGATACCTATTTAAATAAATTATGTGCAGTTTCGATGCCATCGAACATATGGATCTGATATGATCACACTGGCGCTGGCGTTACTGGCGTATTTATTTACAACATTTGCCATAAAAGTGGTTAGCCCCTAAGAAATAGAATAATCTTCATCAGCCATCATTTTGGCAACGTATCCGTGATGCCCCTGGTGTTGCAGGTATCCATAGGCGACGGTAATCGCTTACCATCAGGCAGCCCGTCAGCTGTATTGCCACATATGGCATAAAAAATAGAAGTCTACTGCTGAACATAGGCTTGCCCCTTAAACCTCCACACTGAACGACAGCCTGCCATCTGCATCCACTGGATGCCAGCGACTCTCACGATGTCGTCGGTCCATCTAGTGGGGCCTAAGAAATAAATCATCATCATCAGCCAGAAGACGTCCACTGCTGAACATAGGCCTCCCCCTTTAACCTCCACACTGACGACAGCCTGCCTTTTGCATCCACTGGATGCCAGCGACGTAAGAAATAAATAATAAAGGTTAAATTTATATACTCGAATATACTTCATCAAAACATAATCGTGAGTGCAAACCGGTGTTATAATAATTTACTCGTATATATATACCAGAACCACCGGAGGATGGGCAGCAGCGTCTTATTAGCACACGTACAATCCCCAAGCCGCCTGCCAAGCGTGGGGTGGGGATTATGGAAAAACCCCTCTCTAACAGGGAAGCCTTTGATGATGATATATACTCGTATAGGTAGGTGTTACCATGTGTTACGTACCTATGTTATATTGGTCGGCCGTGGGCCCGCAGGTCTCTTGGACTGACGTCTCGTTCCACGCTGCGGGGTACACCGCCACACCGGCTATCATCGACAGTGCTGGGGACAAACAAAATTACGTCTTATCATCATGTCAATTACACTTAAAACTGATTACGTATTTATCCGTAGACGAACGAAAGTCACCGACAAAGCCCACTGGATTAGCAAGTTGATGTGGCAGTGGGCAGGGCACATATCACGCAGAACAGATGGCCGATGGGGCCGAAAGGTTCTCGAATGGAGACTACGGACCGGTAAGCGCAGCGTAGGACGTCCACCCACAAGATGGACAGACGACCTAAAAGAGACCGCAGGGAAACACTGGATGTAGGCCGCTTCCAACCGGCCGTTTTGGAAATCGATGGGGGAGGCCTATGTACAGCAGTGGACGTCCTATGGTTAAAATTATGATGATGTATTTATTGCTTCTATGTTTTTTAACATGTACAACTGTGAAATGAATGTCCCGGGACCAGGTGGGCTCGGGTATGTCCTAAAACTGCGACCAGAACAACCGGAGGATGGGCAGCAGCGTCCTATTAAGTAAACGTACTGCGATCCTCAAGCCGCCAGCCTAGCGTGAGGATTATGGCAACACCCCTCTCTAGGAGGGAGGCGTTTGTTCAGCAGTGGACGTGTGATGTGTGTACACGCAATAGTTCTTTTGTTTGACTGGATCCAATGACCAAAACACAGGCTTTTTGATTTAGGTCCTCAAGCTTCTAAACTCTAAAGTCATCGGTTGTGTTCTCATTCCACAACCTTACCACGGTAAATGTCCCGTAAATAAATCATATAACTTTAGTGAACAACCGTGATAGTTTAAAACAGTGATATAGGTAAGTAATTGTAATTTCATGTCTCTTGATAAGAGCCGACTTAAAACTTAGATTAAATTTACTCATTACGGGAAATAAAGTGTTCATTATTTACTATTCTTTTCTCAGACGAAAAATCTCCATTTTTTTTGTAACGATAGTAGTTTTTGTTAAACTAGGTACAACTTGTCATCATTTCTAAGAACACGTCTTAGATTCGTAACTTTTTATATAGCAATTTTACAGCCGGTTTCCCTTCATTAACTTAATCGCAGAGAAATTGGCATTAAGCAGGCTTTCTTAAAACGCATCGAACCGAAACGGGCTTCATACTCCGAGGCTCATAGCGATTACGACAACCGCTTGTAATCTATATTTAAGAGGGAAAAGTGGAAACGGATATTACGGAAGTAGTTGAGATGATGGAAATTGGAGCAAGAACTTTGTGACTGTCATAAGGCCGCCATTTGTGGCACTAGCTCTCAAGGACTTTGTATACTCCTTTAGGGTATACAAAGTCGTTCTTTATCTGTTACTTTTATTTCTGGTTTTCATAATAAAGAGGTTATATTATCTATCTATTAATCGATTTGATATTGAAAAAATTGTGTCGTAAACCCGTAGATTAACTCTTATAGAATTCTTCCTAAGTAATTTATTTCCACGTTTCGGATTCTATCGCACAAAGAGACTTCAAACTTAGTTCTCTCTATTGCCCGCTGTGTGACTCTGAGTTACCAGAACCAGAGTCACCGACATAGCTATTAAAATTTGCAAGTTGAAGTGACAATGGGCAGGCCACATCGCTCGAAGAACCGAAAACCGATGGGTAAGAAAGGTTCTTTAGGTAAGACCATGAACCGGGAGCCGCAACGTAGGCCGACCAAGGACATCGTGAGAGACGCTTTCATCCAGTGGATACAGATGGCAGGATGTCATTCAGTGTGGAGGACTAAAGAGGCTATGTTCAGCAGGTGACGTCTTCTGGCTAATGATGGAAGATGGGTGAAATTTATTTCCGCTTGATTTTCGCACAGATTCTGAAAGTCATCATCTGGCGCTCGGCTCAAGTAACCTGCGCAAACTAGAACAAAATCGTGTGTGCGAGATCAGGGGCCTTACGGACAACAGCTAATTGCGGCACCTAATCCGCTCAGTTGGAAAATCACGCGAACGTGAACCTTATCGCGCCCAGATACAGTTTGCGGTCGCGTGATTTTCCAACTGAGCGGATAAGGTGCCACAATTAGCTGTTGTCCGTAAGAACCCCGGGAGGCACTTGTGTCCACTTGCTGTGTACAAGACGTATCTATCTATTAGCAACATGAATCAGCAAACGCAGTTTCAAAATATTTAATACTGAAACCGAGTAGATATGAATATATGCGATCATGAACCCGAGTGTTAGAAAAGAATCAGTCGAACCTTGGTCAAACCATCCCCCTTCCCGAACGTCAAGAGTATGATTGAAAAAATGCCTAAAATGAAGTTATCCTGCGGTCATACCATTTACCATGGGCTAAGGTAGAGCTAATTTATCAAAGACCAAAGTTCCTCGGAAGTCACGTCCCCAATTTGAGCATACTTCCATCTTTTAGTCTCATCCTTGACGCAAACAATGGAACTGCAGACAATGGAATGTTCTCACGTAAAACTACCATTAGATTGGTACTATTTAGAATATTTTGGTTGGGCAATGGAAACCACGCAACTTTTGTATTTTGAATAATTGCTCAAACTGCCAAAAATGCTTCTCACAAAAACAGAAGAGCTGAGAGCCAGCGTCCAACCCAAGCTAGGCCGAAAACCCATGTCACCTTTTAAAATAAACCTAATAGGGATTTCGTATTGACTTAAACACCTCAAGTTACTGCTTGGCAGATCCATCACAAAGGTGCAAACAACACATACCTAGGTATTTCATTCACAATAGAACTTATGCTTAGTACAACAGAAGGTAAGCAATAAGCAACTGTTCTGACGTGAAGTAGGTACCTACCGCCGTACCTCCGAGGGGATTGGCAGTGTTTTGGCTGCCAAATCAATCTTAGACCAAATAAGAGGTAAAGGGTAACACACAGATGATCAGAGATGTCAGGGGAATATCAAAGTCAAAGTTGATAACACTATGAAGCTCTATGTGGTTTGCATCTAGCGTAACCTGACCTTCCTTTCTCAAAGAACCTGACTGATGTTTTTGAGTGCGGGCTGGTGTTTAAGGAATATAATTATAAAGCCAGGCTCACAGCATATCTCAGAAAAATCAGAACTGCCTATACCTATTGATGAAACAGAGATTGAAGTACCGAAACACATCGTCAGGCATTTGGCGACCTTTCGACCTTTTTTTTGACGGGGGGATATTTTCAAAAGATACCTAGCTGCATTGGGGTGAAGCCAGGTTATGTGAGATTGCACCCGCTAAAACCCTGTCGTTGGCCAATCTCTGTGCCAGATGGAGGGCACCGGTATCCTCCAAACACACTGCCTGAAGCAACGCTCCCGGGAATTGAGGGGTCGAAAGTTGGCTTGAGGCGGAAGGTTGCTAAGGTGGCTTGTCTGTCCATTTTTATCATGCTCATTTTGGAGAATGTGCACAAGAGCTGTTTAAGCTGATCCCGTCTACCGATTTCTGCCATAGGTCATTCCATCCCGAGGTGGACATTCCATCCTTACCTACGTCGTGAACTTTGGTAAAGTCCGCACGCAGCGTTTCCAAAATTCCTTCCTAATACGAACTGCACAGGAATGGAATGCGCTTCCTGCCTCGATGTTCCCTACAAGGTACAACCTAGGTCTCTTCAAGACAAGAGTGAATAAGCACTTCATGGGCAAGCGTGCCCCATCTTAGACTGCATCGTTACTTACCATCAGGTGAATTGTGGTCAAACGCTAGCCTATTTCATCATAAAAAAATGCAATAGATCACAATTTGTTTTTCCAATAACATTGTAGCAAAACTGTTTGAAATCCAAACCTGTTGACTACAAATGCTTGTTTTTCACACGAAGCCCACCGGAGCGAGTAATCATAGGCCGCAGCCGCGCCGTCGAGGTTTCATAACGCACCAGTAATGTGATGCTTACCACGTAATAGGTAAGTAATTATCATAATAGGCAGGCCCAGTTTAAAATGATGTCATTAGTTAGGAGATCATTATAATTTGAATATATATTTTGGGCAAAGTCGAAGGCTACGACCTACGACGCGCTGGAAAGAGAAGAAAAGAAAGAGTTTTGGTTGAAAAACATCCGCGCGTAGACGAGCATTGCCAGCTTATGTTTTATCAACTTTTTACTGAATCGGCGAAATATAATAGGTTGAAATAGTGTCTTATAGCAAGGATTCATTTCATTCATTTTATTGTTTTGACCATATTTTGTTTTGTGTGCCAATAAACTAAATAAATATGAATTCTTGCCGATACCGACTGCGGTGGTGAACAGAAATTTGTTATCGACTCACACTTAGTCATTAATTATTACCTATAGAGTTTGTACTATGTAATGTACTATAATAATAACTTAATATTATAAACGCGAAAGTTTGTATGTATGGATGTTAGAATAGAATAGAATAGAATAATACTTTATTGTTCAACTGTGTACAAAGGTCTTAGGCTTATTAGGTAATTAGTCACAACAGTTGTGTTCATATAGAACATACAATAGAATTATTAGGGACACAAATTATATTAAAATACTACTTAAAATATTAACTACAATTTTATTACTATAAGCGCAACAATCGACCACGGGGACTAGGTAACAATATCAATGTAATAATTCTATTTCAGGTAATAAACAGTGTTAATATCTAGGTACATTATAATATTTATTTCTCAAAGTATTCCCTCATGTTGTAAAATGCTCTAGATATTAGCCAGTTTTTTAAACTTGACTTAAATTTGAAGCCGTTTAGAGTTTTTAATTCAGTAGGCAGATTATTATACACATGTATAGCATTTATGAATGTACTTTTGTAGTACATGGCGTTATTTGTTTGTTCCTCTTTCACGCTGCAACGGAACAACGGATAGACCTGATTTTTTGCATGGGTATTGGGTATAGTTTAAGAGCCAGAGAGTGACATAGGCTACTTTTCATCATAATCATCATCACCATTTTTCATCAATACGCGGGTGAAACCGCGAGGCGCAGCTAGTGTACTATAATCATGCCCAGTTTGACACTTGTACGTATTACCGTACAAAACTTCGTAAAAAATACGTTAGTTGTATGGGGACCTCCCTATTTAGTATAAATTTTTTGGCATAATTATTATTTCTTAGTTAATCCGCGTTACATGTTATGTGAAAATTTCAACTAGCTATCTATAGGCGGTTCGAAAGACCATTGGCTTAGGTAAGGAAGGTCTCGTTTACTTGACACCCTTTGGGTACGGAACCCTAACAATCTGAACTGGGTTCTTGTTAATGATGCCATTAAAAAGACAACGATCTCAAGTCCACACTATCATTAGTGGTCGTTTATTTGGAGTATGAGAGTGATGGACTTCCTCATTACGTCAGTTCGGGAGTTAGGTAACGCATCTTTGTTTTATTTTCATCTGAGGTAATGTAACGGTTATGATTGCCATTGCTTCAATAGTTGAGTACTTAATTGAATAATTACTCAATCTTGTAAGTACTTAAATTAATAACAAGTACCTACCTATGTTTTATTGAAGTTGTGCTCAAACCCCGAGTCCGTACCAATGAGTTCTTTGGAGCTTATGTACGGATTTTCATACCACTGGCTTTTCGGTGAAGGAAAACTTCGTGAGGAACCGGCATAGGTACGTACGGAGATGGAATTCAATGGCGTATGTGAATCCACCAAACCGCACTGGGCCAGCGTGGTGGATATGGCCCAATCACCCTTTCGTGGGTAGGCTATAAGTCCAGCAGTGGACTGTTAAAAGGCTGGTTATGATGATGTTTTTTATGGACCATTCGGTGATTAGCAGTCACAGAATGGTGGCCGCGGAAAGCGACCACCGGGCAGACCACCAGCCCGCTGGTCGGACGACATCGTTAAGACAGCAGGAAAGCAGTGGACAAGGCTAGCACAGGACCTTAAAAGATGATGCGCTGAAGAGACCTATGCCCAGCAGTGGGTGGAAAATGGTTGATGATGATGTTTTTTATAGTAGGCTTGCGTTCGGCTGCCAACTCACCTGATGGCGGTCTACGATGGAGCACACTTGCCTAGAAGAAACCGATTCATTCATTGATTTGAAGACACCCAGAATGTAACTATCGGGGAACACCCGAACAATCAGGCAGCGCATTCCAGACCAGCAGTTTGCACAATAATAGTGGAATCAAAGCGCTTCGTACGGGTTTTCAAAATATCAGCCATAAAGCAGTAATGATTTTTCGTGCCCACTCTCGCAGTTCGATAGATAATAAAGGACATTATAATCCTCAAACGGCTGGACGGATTTTCTTGAATCATATCTAAGAACACTCTCGAACAAGCCACCATTCAAACAAACAAAAAAACTAAATGAAAATAGGTTGAGCCGTTTCGGAGCTACGATGTCACACACAGATGCACAGATTACAGTTCAAAATCTCAACCCTGCGTGGCAATTGGTGGCAATGCACTGCTCTTGTTCTTTTGAAACACTGAAAAAAACAGGGTTACCAGAGAAAAAAAACTCCGGAATAAATCCCGGACGTTGAAAAATGCAGTCTTTTCATTTAAAGTTCATACCTACCTATTTTGCGGCAAATGAACATTTTAGAATTTCCCTCGGAGAATTTAGAACGTACCTATGGCATCCCTACCTTTAGATCTCATTATAAATGCCCAGTAATATCGATAGATAATTGCAAGGGATAATTGTATAACATACCTAACCTATATTTATTATGCTTCTTACATTATAGTTATGTCCCTTTTATAGTAGGTAATAAAAGACGCGTGGATTTGGTTTACCTCAAGCGCCGTCTGACTAACGGGAGAGAAAGAGAGGAAATATGTTATCCTCACTCTTTCTTTCCCGTTGGTTAGACCACAGAAGACACGTCGGTTCGTCAACTAAATCCGTCTCGTCTGTTAGCTACTTTAGCACTATTAATACTATTAATGTCCTCATAAAACTGAGTGCAGTTGCATAAAAAAGTAGAGACGTGACTCTGTGTATGTCATATCACATCTTGCTAGATAAGATCTAAATATCTCTAAAGTAAGTTAGACGGACGCGCCGTGTCGTGCCACGAATGTTAAGTAGGTATGTTTTTAATTTTGCCTAATGTGTACTGTGGGAAATTATCCGGTACGCCATAAGCCTAAGTATTGGTTATGGCTGACGGAACGACCTATATGTAGCCCATAAAGCCCTAACAGACGTATAGATTTGGTTGACAGACCGCCGTCCAACCAACAGGAGAGAAAGAGTGAGAATATCATATTTCCCTCTCTTTCTCTCCCGTCGGTCAGACGGCGGTTGAAGTCAACTAAATCCAAACATCGTGAAGTTTTGAAAAATTTACATGAATAAATTTTTGCTAAAGGGAAAAAGTTTCTAAACTTTTTCGCTGTCGAAGTCGCGGGAAACAGCTAGTAACTATACAGGGTTACGCATTATCCCTGTACTAAGCCGAAAGGAGGTCATTGTACTCATCATTACATCATTGTACTCAACTTTCACTATGGGACCAACCCTAAAATCGCGAAAAAATCTGTTCCATAGAAAACTGTCATTGACACTCGACAAAATGTATGGAAAAGCTGTTTTTTTTTTCATGATCCTGTTGATTGGTCCTATAGTAAAAGTTGTTCATAATGATGCCTACCATGCCTTAGTACAGGCAGGGTACCCGGCTGAGTACAGCGTAAATGCGTAACAAGAAGATAAACGATCTAATTCCCTCCTGCCCATTTTTCTATCGGACTGCCAGAGCGGGCATGAAAAATCGTCACCGCTTTATGATTTATATTCCAGAAACCCATACGAAGCGCTTTGATTCCACATTTATTATGCGAACTGCTAGTCTGTGGAATGCGCTGCCTGAATGGGTGTTCCCCGATGGTTACAATCTGGGTCTTCAAATCACGAGTGAATCGGTTTCTTCTAGGCAAGCGTGCTCCAACGTAGACCGCATAGAGCTTATTATTTATTAAAAAAAAAAACACCTTTTATATTACAATGAGAAATTACCCAACGCATTGTCCATTTTCTCAAATTTTCTATTCATGCTGAAGCAGTAGGTACATATTACAATGATGGTATCAGTTCAGCCCCACAATCGGCTTACGTCACCTTCCCACAAGTGAATCTGGGTTGCGAACGATGGCCCAACTATTCCAGTATATTTTACGAAACTCGTCTATTCATATTCTTCAAATTAAAATAATTACGTGTGAAAATGTGAAATGATCTTAGCCAAGTCTAAACATAGATCTAACCTAATTTTGGTTTTAAGCCTTGCTACGCCTAAGAGAAAGAATAATAATTAAAAATATTTATATAAGTTTTTTTTTATAAATAATAGGCTTGCGCTTGACCGCCAACTCGCCTGATGTTAAGCGATGATGCGGTCTACGGTGGAACACGCTTGCCTAGAAGAAACCGATTCACTCGTGATTTGAAGACACCCAGATTGTATCTATCGGGGAACACCCATTCAGGCAGCGCATATTTATTTGCTCAAATTAATTAAGGCATGCAAGTGATGCAAGGCAATGAATAAAGTCATGGACGATTATGGCCGTGGTAAAAAAAAAATCTATATTAAAAAAAAAAAAACTAATGTTTGTTTGATTCATATGGCGTGTTTGGTTTACGCCGTAAATAATTACGGAGTTGAGTGAACCAGGGTTTATTGGCAACTAGCGATCCGCCCCGGCTTCGCACGGGTGCAACTTACGCGCGAAGCCATTTTAGCTAGTGAAAAATAATCTGACTGATGGTGAAAACTGCATCAAAATCCGTTGCATGGCTTAGGAGTTAGCGGTTATGTTATACAGACAGACAGACGCGGAAAGCGACTTTAATTTATACTATGCAGATTTAGAGAAAACCACTCCACTACGTGCCACTACCTTTGGTGATTGATGATTATCAAGAAGCTAACAATTTGTGCCAGCTTTCCTACATAAATATATTATATCTATAGGTTACCTTTTTTTTTACAAACAAGTATCTAGTTAACAAAGTTTTTTGTTAAAAAAAAAACAAAAGACTGGTAGTGTGGATTGGAACAACTATTTTCATAAGTTTGATTTAACAAGACGGATTAGCAAGTTGAAGTGGCAGTGGGCACTGGGCAGGGCACATAATTATCACGCAGAAGAGATGGCCGATGGGGCCGAAAGGTTCTCGAATGGAGACCACGGGACCAGTAAGTGCAGCCTAGGACGTCCACCCACAAGATGAACAGACGACCTAAAAGAGACCGCAAGGAATCGCTGGATGCAGGATCCAATCGGCCCTTTTGGAGATCGATGGGGGAGGCCTATGTCCAGTCCAGCAATGGACGTGCTATGGCTGAAATGATGAAGTTCTGATATCTCACGGCGGGAGACGCCAGGATTAGAAAAAACTGATGTCTCCCCAAGGGGTAAATCAGGGGAGACACGAGTCTGGCACCCAAGATATGAGCCTAGAGAAAGAGATCCTTTGAAAGTGCATACTTAGATACATATAATAATAATCAGTTGATGAGAGAAGATGGTCTATTCCACTTTGATCATCTGGGTGATATCACCCGGTTTATAAAAGTAGATTCTTTAGTCGACTTTGATCATCTGGGAATATAATCGCCTGGGTGACCAAGAGCGACTCCATTTCAATTATTATTTGAGTATCCAATCCATATCGAACTTCATAGGAACATTTCAGAAACAAGAATTAACGTCAGGATAGCGGTTTTTTTAATCATTTTATCCGAGACAGCAAATTTTATTCAATATTAAAGAAAATACATCCGTTTCCAACGTTCACGCATTGGCGAACTCCTCTGGAGTTGGCATAAAGGCCCGCAACCTGGCACATCGATCTTGGTTTATGAGCAAACTCTTCCTCTTACAAGCGATTTCCTTCTCCAAATCTCCTCTGTATTTCATCAGGTCAGCCCTGACAGCGTCGGCTTGCCGTAACTTACCTGTCAATGAGTCTTGCGTCTCCTTTACATACTTCGCTTCAGCCATCAGGCCATATTGAGCCTCATCACGGCAATTCTCTACTCCTGGCCTGTCATAGTTCCTGGTATGTAACCGAGTGCCAAACAGCTTGCCTCGTAAGTCAATATTTCTCAAAGAATCTTTCAGTTGGTCTATCAGATTCTCGACGTCAGCGGTTGTTTGCAAATTGTCTTTTAAAGTTTCTTCTAACTTATCGCACATTGCCTGGCAGGCAGCGTTGGCTTCCGCCATCGCCATGTCAGTCCTCTCAGTTTGAAGTTTCATATCCTGACTTCCTTTTACGATTACTGTCATCAAATCAGCTCTCAGATTCTCAGACTTTTGCCTAACTTCATCACAGTTTCTGATACTCTCGCTGCAGAAATGCTCCCAGTATTCTTGTGAAGTTCCGTTTTCTGGCCATCTCGCCACTCCTGGGTGGAATAGGATCAGGCTAGAATCGTTAGTTAGGCTCAAATTGATCTTGTCATTTTTCAACGTGACCATTTTGTCACTCCAGTCTAGTTCGATTGCCGCTTTAGCAGCTCTGTTCTCCAACATTTGCTCTTCGACTTTGGCTAGAGTTACCATGAAGACTCTTCTAATTTCTCCTACGATTGCAACTTCTTTGACCAGCTCCTGTTCAGCGTCATCTCTCACTAAATCCGGTTCTAGTCTGTTTGTGCGCAATTCTAAGCATTCTCTAGAGATCGCTTCAGGCAGCATCAAAATTTTGCAAGCGCTCTTCAGCTTTGCTCTGTTCTCGTCCAGCGTTATTACTTCATTAGTTATATCTTCTACAGCCTTCTGCGTCTTCTTTTTCCACTGCGACAAATCTTTGATTTTTTGGCCAAGTTTCTTATTAGAATCGTTCAGTTTGTTATCCATGCCTGTAAAAGCATCAGCAATGTCCTTCTTGAACTGCCTGTCTAAAGCTTTAGCTTTGTCAGTCGCTCTCGGGGTTAAGATAAATTCATTGTTTTTTCTCCATTCTCCTGTGCTGTATCTGGTAATGGAGTATTTGTCTACGACTGGTCTGACTCCTGTCATGCCAGCTATGGGGGTCCAGTCCAGATGGCCGGCAGCCCAGGGTCCGATTGGCCCCATGCCCAGGATATCCCCACTGGTGCTGTCGGTAGGCTGTGGAAGGTAAAGTGGAGGAGCTCCGGGTGGATATATCTTCTTCTCTCTTGGGACAATAGAGCCCGGGACATATGGCGAAGCGTGAGGGTTTTCGAACGCCTTACCGGATCCAGCCTCCTGGTATTTAGGCTTCTTTGCTGGTTTTCCAGGTCCAGCTGGGCAGATATTTGGACAAATCGTCAAATTTGGGTCGTTGTCAGCCATTGTAACGGTAAATTTTAGGTTATTCTAGTAATTATGACGTAATTAAATGAATCTAAAATAAGAGCATTCCAAAAGGCAAAGTAAAATAAATTATACCAAAGAGTAGTATTATAAAATTATACTATGTAAAGATGTAAAGCACATGTAAAGTATTTAACTTTTTTATGATATGACATCAAATATGACATAAGCAAAAAGTCATGACTCATGGTTTATTTTTAATGTTGGATAAAGGTTGGCTTTAAAGGATTAGCAAGAAGGTTTTGTTCGTACCTTTTCACAGACTAGGTAAAGCTAATAGTTACAGAAAGTCTTTGTACATAATGATTAAAGGCGTCACGGGTTTATGAATGTCCACGTCCTAATATTACCTACTTCCACGCTTATTGCTGCAAAATTGATTCAAGCGTTAACCGTGAGAAAGTCCTACATAATATTATATTTCTCTATGATAATATTAAGTAAGTTAGACATTAATAATAGATATTATACTACCTAACATACCTACTAAAAATGAAAAAAAAAAAATATGTATAATTATCAATAGAGCTTAGAGATACAAAGAAACCCACACTTATGGTGTGTAAAATGTAAATGGATTACGTCTAACGGGACGATCTTATCGGAGTCGAAGCAACCATGGGATGGGAGTTAGCAAAGGTCGACGGTAGTGCAGACATTGTTTCATTGTGGTCGTGAGACAATGATAGTTCCTATTTAATTCTACTAAGAACTATACCTATAAGAACGGTGTGTTCGCCGCTTGCCCCCTTTCTGATTTCGTGTATTATTTCTAGCCGTCCAAAGAAATTGTGGATCTTTGCCCTCTTTTTGAAATCCTGTACTTTTTGTTAGTTATCGCCCACTTTTCTCACCTTTGTGAGCCGGTGTAGCCAGGTTACGTGGGATTATACCCACTAGAACCTCCCGGTGACCAACCTTAGTGCTTGACAAGAGGACTCTGGATTCTATGTTTGTATCTAAAACTAAAGATCGCTAAAGAACGTACTTGCACTGCTGTTATGAGTAAGCATTGTTCCGTTGTGACGCTTACCATCATCTCATAGACATCTTTTACTAGTGACAGAAAAGACGCACTAAAAACGCTGTCGTTTTTCACAAACTCTCTTCTCTTTTTGTTCGCTATTCTTTAAAAGTGGGTTTTATTTTCATGACAATACGAGTCGAGTAGATGAGCTTATTTGTGGAAGTGATTCTTTGCAATTTGCAATATATTATTGGAGCCCAAAGAATTAGATCGATGTTGGAGCCTGATCATGGACTTTTATTTCCTAGATTAAAGCCATTCCTAACACTCAGTTGCATATAATATAACAGCTCCTACGTATAGTTTACGTCGTCTTACGTAGTATTGTTTTATCTTTGCTAAAGCGTCACTACATAGTATAAAACAAAGTCGCTGTCGCTGTCTGTCCGTCCCTATGTATGCTTAAATCTTTAAAACTACGCAACGGATTTTGAAGCGGTTTTTTTTAATAGATAGAGTGATTCAAGAGGAAGGTGTATATGTATAACTAGCGACCCGGCCCGGCTTCGCACGTAAATTACACCCGTGCGAAGCCGGATGGGCGGGTCGCTAGTTTAAAAGAAATTACGCTATTTTTGTGTAAAAAAGTTATTAGCACGTCGATTACCATTACCTGATTACAAACTATCTACATTGTAGATAGTTTGTAATGTTGTAGATTCTACAACATCGTCTTTTACTAAATGTCATAAGCACTCACTAGATTGTGTAATAGCTCTTAGACAGACGTGATATTCGAAACAATGTTATAAGTGAAAGGATATGGATGCGGTTTTTGCTGACGGTAAATGAGGTGTGCAACTAATACAAAATTAATAAGTACTAGGTATTCCTTGGGTACAAAATTTATGTAAGAACAAGTATAAATAGATTTTTAAACCTCCGATAAAAGAGCTGATAATCTTCAAACGGCTGACCAGGTTTTCTTGAATTACGTTTCAGGTTTTCTACGTTTCTAATCCGTATTATATACGGCCAAAGATTGGAACAACCTGCCCGCTTCCTGCCTCCGCACTATATTGCCATACACAATCAGGGTTATTATTATGTATTACCTAATTTAAACATGCTACCTAACATCTGTATGTGAACTTCATAATAATTATGCAATAAATGATTAAGTATTCCTTGTTTCCTGAGAGATATAATCTGGGCCTTTTCAAGGCCAGAGTGAATAGGGTATCTTCTAAGTCTGCGTGCTTCATCTTCGACCATATCGTCGCTTACCAACAGGGATTGGACTTGGATCCACCTCCAAGCTCCACCAGGGGCCTTACGGACAACAGCTATTGCGGCACCTAATCCGCTCAGTTGGAAAATCACGCGAACGTGAACCTTATCGCGCCCAGATACGGTTTGCGGTCACGTGATTTTCCAACTGAGCGGATTAGGTGCCGCAATAGCTGTTGTCCGTAAGGCCCCTGTAGAGCCAAAGCATTTTTTTCTACTCTTGAATCCACCCGCTGAGTATCAAAGTATAACCATAATATTAGTATGCCACCTCGATCCACTCACCTTTCAGACAAAAAACAACCAAAATCGGTTTGGGACCTTTGGGAGCTTAGTACGGTGCAACAGACAAACAGAAGCACACGTTTAACTTATAACACCCCTTTGTCTGCGTGAGAAGCTAAAAAGGTGTTAAAACACTTAGAACTGAGTACAATGAAATCTTTATCATCATCACCCGCTCAAAACCAATCATAGCTCCGAATAGGAAAACCGGGAATAACCCTATCCAACCCTGGGTGGGCACATGTCTCCCACAAAGCACGAAAGTTTGAATAGGCTGAGTAGCTTATAAGCCTTTTGTTTTTAGGCCATCTGACTGGCTCAAAATATTATAATTAAAAATGCAGTAGTTTGTAATCTAGTCTATTAACAAAATTTGATCAAAATCAGTTGTAAAATCATCACGCAAGCTAAAAATTTGCATTAATTCAATCAAATCCATGTCTTGACCTGACACCCTGACACAAACTAGCTAATTTATGCAGCTTGATGCGTACTGAAATACTAATGATGTAATATAATAAACAGATTATAATAGAAAAGCGTGAGCGAGAGTTCAAACGTATTTTTATGTTAGTGACCAGCCAATTCAGAAGCAGATGGGTAATGGGACCGCACCATTCCACATCTATCTCTGTCAATGTTCAACGTCTTCCGCTTAGCGGCAACAGATGCTTCTAGCTCTTTCCTCTTATCCAAGAGGTCGTTTCTTATTCTTTCTGCGTTCTTCAACTGCCCGAGCAAAGAGGTTACAGTCTCATGGATCTTTTTTACTTCTTCAATAAGCCCCAAATGTGGTTGATCTCGAACGCTTTCGCCGTGAGGTCTCCAGTTATTTCTATTATCGAGTCTTGTTTGCGCCAGTTTCATAGCAGCATCCATTTTTTGGATGGCTGCTTTTAGATCGTCGATCAGCATTTCCATGTCTGCTATTGTTTGGAGGGTGTCGAGCAGCTGTTCTTCTAGTTTGGTGCAAAGTTCTGTCGTGATAGCAACTGTTTCAGCTAAAGCCATATCGGTTTTGTCAGCTTGAGTGCGAAGTTTTTTTCCGCCATTCACGAGAATGGCATTTAAGCTTCCGCGTAAATCAGCAGATTTCTGTCTTGCTGCTTCAACGTTTTGTACATTTTCTCTGCAAAAGAACTCCCAGTACTCCAAAGGTGCTGAATACTCGCCGAATCTGGTCGCGCCTGGTCTAAACATGATTGTGTTAGATTTGGTGTTCAAGCTTATATTAATCGATTCAGTATTGTAAGCCATAGTTTTGTCACACCAGTCATATTCTATTTTGTGTTTCGCTGCTTTATTGATTGCCATTTGAGCTTCAATTTCATCAAGAGTTGTCTTAAGCTTGGCTCTGACCTCGCCTACTAAATTCATCTCTTTGATCAGCGCTTGTTCAGCCAAATCTGCAACTAAATCTGGTTCGAATCGATTTGACCTCAAGTCTAAGCATTCTTTTGAGATCGATTCTGGAAGCATCAAAGTTCTAGTTGCTCCTTTCAAACGCTGTCTTTCGATTTCAAGCAGTTCCACTTCTTCAGTGATCGCTTTGCAAGCTCTTTCTACTTCAACTTTCCATCTGAATATATCTTTTGCTTTTTGTTTTAATCTTTTGTTATTCTCAGACTGTTGTTTGTCTATATTTCCGAAAGCTTGCATCATTGAAGTCTTTGCATTGTAGTCTATGATATTAGACTCGTTAATAGCGTCAGGATCTAAGCAGTGCTCGTTATGCTTCCTCCATTCACTGAGTGAGTATCTGCTGATAGAATATTTGTTGACTCTTGGTCTAGTACCGGTCCAGCCACTTAAAGGGGTCCAGTCTACTTTCCCATCTGGTCCAGGTTTGAGCCCAGGGAGATATTCTTCCCCTGATGGAGGAGGTAGGTTGTCTCGAGACTCTTCAGATGGCCGCGGAGGCTCCTGAGGAGCAGTATCAGAACGAGCCTTAGCTTCCTCAGCCGCTTTCATTTCATCTTTGACCTGCTCGGGGGTTGTCCCCGCCTTTTTGAATGCTCCGATGTTGTCACAGATTTTTGGACAACGATCGGGTTCTGGGAATGATGTTGCCATTTTGAATTAATATACAAATATAAGAAATATAAAAAGTTGTGCAAAGCGAGATTTTAAAATATTTGAAAAGATTTTGACATTGACATAATTATCTATGAAGGTTCCGAACTTATATACTTAGTTTCATTCATTGTAGGTTTTATGCCGTTACGAAATAGTTTCGTCTTCTTTATAACTTTATTATAACCAACGGCAGAGAAAGAAAAAAACAGACGTGACGGATTTGACTGACGGTCCACCGTACAACCAACGGGAGAGAAAGAGAAATACAGACGTGACGGATTTGGCTGACGGGCCGGTGGTCAACGTCAGCTAATTCCGTCACGTCTGTTAGCTACTTTACAATTACTGAGCACTGCCGTTCTTCGGGTGGCATGTTAAAATGTAGTGCTAGAACTAGGATAGTTCACCTGTAGGGGCTGTAGGCATGAAAATGAGCGCTAGCCTTGTCAAGTTATTTTCAGAAGCTTTTTGTCAGTTTAAGAACTACGAGTATGTATCTCAAAGATGATAATAGGTAGCAACTAAGTCTAAATATCTACACGACAAGCTTAACACTAGTTAGGTAAGTACAAACTAGTAACTGCATCCTGCCTCTAACTAAACGTTTCATTTCACTGACCAGTCAGTCGCTAACAACTTTCTAAGCGCTTTTACAACGATTACTCCCATTTTCACATCCCACCAACACACGAACGAATGCTTTTTATTATCTTTGGAAACTAAAAAGACTTGTTTGAGAAAATATTATTGAATAATTTTTAGTTATTGCCCATGGCTCAAGAAAAGATCGTTCAATACTATTGTATTCTCATTGGTTCAATATTTTAAATCCATTCCACAACACCCTGTGACAACACCAGACGACACACTTTTTAGTATAGGTATGTACAGGTACAACGGTAAAGGTTAGGGGAAAAAAAAACAAGCAGTAAAAACTTGAAGATGGCTTTATAAAGAAAGGTCAATCGCGCGAAGCCAAAAGGGAAAAAGATAAACAATTTATTTCGCTTTTTTTTTTATATTAGGTACCTAACGGAACATTTTTGAGGGTAGATAGGGGAAAGAGTGGTGAAGTGTGGAAAAAAGGTAAGGTCATTTTATGTAGTAAAATTAATTATTAGCTAACCTAGCGTTAAGTTTTGAAATACAAACTATAACTGCTTAGAAACTTACACATTTGAATTTTCAAATATGAGATATTTATAATGATGCTCTAACTATAGTTGGAACAATAATCTTCTACAGTGGTAATTGGTACTGTAGTAATAGGAATTCAGTAGAGAAAGTCATTCATTGTGTAGGTTTGCTTTGCATACAATTTGTTGGAATGAATGGGTGATTTAAACCATTTCACATAAAATAATTGCTGTTGGCTTGGCATAATTTTAGGCTTAACAAGTTTTATTACAATTATAACAGACTTTTGCATCATTTATTTAGGAATTCATAATTTACTTACTTCTGCTAATGAGTTCATTGATTTGACATTCGAGTTTCGCTCTAATTTCGATTAAACGCCACAAAATAGCGTAACATTGAAATCAGTTGTCATTAGGTATATCACAATCAACTTTTACTTTTTACGACGCTGATCAAAATTGGATTTACGTGCGTGCAATATTTCAAACGTTATATCAGGCTAATCTTTAGTTTGGCAACAACTAGATAGTTACTAGTTACCGTTATTACCTATGCAATTGATATCTTAATTTTTAAACTCTGTAATTTGATTAAACTTTTTTTATTTCATTAGTTTGGCTGGCGGCGGCCTTGTGTATTTCGTATTGCAATAGCTATTAGATTGGCTTAAACTTTTTTTTATAATAGATCTGTTGAGATAGACTGATTCTAATCTAAACCAGTATTATAAGGCTAACTAATTTTTACACAAAACAAAACAAAGAAGCAAAATAAGAATGCAGACATAGTAGGTATTTCATGGCTTGTATGAATAACTTGTTCAAAAAGTGAATCCGGCCAATAGTAAATCTATGCCATACAGACTTTCCAAACTTAGCAAAACCCCTTTCTTGTACAAATTAACACGTGAATCTTAACATTTCACTTCACATGAAGCAAGGAAGATATTATGGACCTTATTCAGTTGTGATAGAGTTTGAGAATTACAAAGATCTGTGTGGATTGTAATTTTTTGCCGGTCACGTAGCGGTAGTGAGTGACTAGTGAACTCACGAATGAGGTCAGAGAAACATGGGGCTCCGCTGTAATAGCACTATTATGTTACAACTGGCCATCAAACCGGCGAATAGCAGCTTATAATGCTGTTATGCATTTTTGCCGAGTGCAAAAACGCACTTTCTAAACACCTGGTTACTTCGAATTACCAATTTCTAGCAAAAAATGTTGAAAATTGAATAATATGCTTCAACTTAATTACGTAGGTGGTCTAGTACGTTAGGTATGTCTGCTTGTGAAGAACAAAATAACGTCTGTGAGCAAGTAGGTAGATAGTAGGTACATATTATGACCTGTCTCTGTATAAATTACCGTCTTACTTATGTGAGGTTGTTATTGACGATTCGAACAATCTGTTGGTTGTTTAGCACTTACTAGACCTTCTTTTTGGTAAACTCGAAAACGTACTCAGGGATCGAAAAATACCGCAATGTCTGAAGACCAAGCTTTACAACCAATGTGTCCTGACACGATGACTTACGGTGCCGAAACATGGACGCTAACCAAAGAGGCTGTGCATAAAATTAGTGTCGCACAGAGGGCAATGGAGCTTGCCATGTTGGGTATCAGCTTGAGAGATCGAGTCCGAAATACCGAAATCCGTCGAAGGACAAAAGTCACGGATGTAGGAAACCGTATCATGAGACTCAAGTGGCGCTGGGCAGGGCACGTGGCTAGGCGTAGTGATGGCAGGTGGAGTAGAGCCCTGACAGAGTGGTTACCAATAGCGGATAAGCGTTCCGTAGGCAGACAACCAGCCCGATGGGTCGATGACATCAGGCCCATCGCAGGTCATACGTGGATGAGATTAGCCCGAGACAGGGATCAATGGCGCAAGGGAGAGGAGGTCTATACCCAGCAGTGGGTTGATACAGGCTGATAATGATGAGACCTTCTTTAAAGAAGCTTCTTTCTTTGTTGAGGTTCAATGGTTTCTTTTCGTGAATTGTATACCAATTAGTAACGAGTAGAACTTGTTTCATTGCTCCAACGGCAATTGTTAGAAATTCTAATTCCGATTCGCTATCAGCGGTCGCGCATCATTTTTGTTCGAGATTCTTGTTGCATGACCGAAGCGTTTTACCGGTTATAAGACGGTTTCTCAATAGTTATTAATCATACAAAAGAAAATACGGATGTCAGCACCAGTGTTAATTATGATGAAATGGAAATCTCGCATCAGCTATTTTAATTGCGGTGCTAGTCAATTTTTAAATTACATTTATTAACGGCACGCGGATGCGTGTTTAATTTGGCAGGTAGAGGTACAGTTTGGAATGTGAATTCAGGGTTGGAATTTGGACCGGACAAATGTTTAGAGACGAGGGTTTTCTCAAGTTCACGTTAAAATTATTGGACATTGATTAAGTTTTATTCAACTATTCCGTTACGTTTTCGAATTTTATCATTTGTTTACGTAGGTATATATTATGTCAATCAATGTAATGCAATCGTGCTCCATCGTAGATGGCATCATCGCTAACTTAACATCAAGCGAGGTGGTGTTCAAGTGCTTGCCTATTAACCAATAGAAAAAGTTCAACCTAACCACACCTAAGTAGATTTTGGCGATAAATTCCAATAAGTTTAGGATTTGAGCAATTCGTAGTCAAGGTTCTTGCATTGAACAGGTTAGGCGAATCCTTTGTAGCTATGCAAATGAACATATCAACTGCCTACAAATGCTAGTAGGTACTACCAAGGTTTATTAGTTCCGTAATAGGATTACGAGAATGGAAGAATTTCTTGGTTCGTAATCCTCTGTAATGCAACTCAAATGCCTACCTAGTAGGTAGATATCCAATTTCCAGCATTCCGTGAATTGCTCCGTCAAAATTCTGACTGCAGTTTACGCAATTTTTGTTAGTTACGAAGAGTACGTGCGAGCATAGTATAATATGGTACGAAGGTACAAAAATGAATGTTGTGCATTCTTGTCATCGTATTTCTTTACGTAAGCGTTGCCATTTAGAGATCCTTTTAAAGTGCCTTTCATTTTTGCCTGCGGCAGGTATCTGGTTGTCTTGAGGTAAAGGAATTGCGAGATCGTTCGTGCACCTGCCTTCGTACCCGTACCGGATGCGTCATGTTGAAGCTTAGAACAGACACACCTGTCTGTAAGTAGGTGTCTGTTTTGTGCATCAGATACTACGCTTGGTTAGTTCCACAGACTTGTTTTACGACAACGGCACCGCATTGCAAGGTCAGTTTGATCTTGCCTGTATGCATTAAACTTTCACTGAAAACAAGTTTGTTAAATGTCATACCGTTATGTTCTTTATCTTATGGGGTCTTGTCTATATCTTTATTTGAAATCAGATTGAATATCGCAAAGGGTTAGTCAGTATCATTACTTGGTGGTTAGTTCAAGCTATCTTTGCAAAATGGTTAGTGCATTGTAACCAAGCTCAGGAACTCACCAGATAAGAGTTGAAGCCAGCCGCAAATATGAAAAACTGTAGTTGACTGACAGAAGAAGAACAATAACATTGCACATATTGTGAACAAGGCAAGACTAACTGCAGCACCCACTAGAACAGTCGCAATCTTGAACACCAGTCCATTTATTGATAGGAAGTCGTCCAATTTCCCCTTACAGTCTTCAACGGCTTCATCCGCCCTACACACTTGCCACAATCCGAACTTCCTCGGATATTCAGTCTCTAAATCGCCGATCCATTCCGGTGTAACAAAAGCCACAATGCTGATTATTGCGTAGCAGATCGTGAATATGGCCCAAAGCACTCCAATAGCTTTCGAATTACGGACATAGTTGGTCGCGTATAAATGCGAGGAATCCACGTACTCGATTTTCGAACCCATAGTATCCGGTTGTTTACTAAACCTTTTCCGAAAACGACTCACTTGGTTATTCGTAACACATTTTTGTATTGTAGCATTTGTAGCTGTTAACACTTAGTTCTTTTGTTAACGCGGATTGTATTCATGTCTCGAAGGAAAAGTAATATCGTAATGCACTCGAGGACACGAGAAACACGACACAGAACGAACGATACGAAATGCGAGCCCGCACAACCTCACGCCGCGCGCCATTCGGATAAGTGAAGCGTGGTGGGGATAAGGTACCTACATAATGAAGCTGCAAGATGACCTATTGCCTTTACTGCTTTGTTGCTGTCTTGTGTCTTGCTTGCTCACCTTACGAGCCATTTTATTGCGTCCCAGTTTTGCGTTTGTGTGTAGTAGGTACCTATTTAGAGTATTTAGTAAATGGACGTCAATAAATACGTACGCTTATTATCTATAAATATTAAAATTATAATAAATAGTGCTAATTAAAAATAAAAATAAATACATTGATTAATTTTAATTTATTACATGCTTACTTTTTACTATTCAATTTTATTTTTATAAAACGTTTAAACCAAAGACCATTTGACTTGACACCTACTACCTATGTTGAAACAAATTTTAGATACCTACTAAAAGATACTGCGTACCTACCTACCTATCATTACTTGAATAAATCAAGACGGCACTAGACAGGATTGTAGGTACCTAGTACCCACTACCTACCTACTTTGCGCCACTTTCCTCTCGTTGGTTTTTTTTAATCATAGAAAGAATCTGCGTAGAATGAAATGCAGCATGATAGGTGACTAACATTGATCATTTTTTTGGCGCCAACATGGAAAAAAATGTATCGGCAATTTTTTTAATTGTATTATTTCCCTAAACTTTTGTATTTTTGCGTGTTAATCTATTATGATGGTGGGTTATTATTTATTACGTCGCCCTATCCGTAGTAAAGAGCCACTATTGCAAAACCTTTGGCAAAACCACAGGTTTTCAGGTGGAGGTTTTTTCTAATTTTCTCTAAAATTTCTTAGAGAATGCACGGTTTATCCTAAATGATTAGGCGATATAGGGCGGTATTCGTGAATGTACTCGAGTGGCGGTAACTGATTTGGTGGGGTAAAAGAGTAAAATGTGTATTTTCATGTCTATTCCAAAACACTTTATATGAGCCTCTAGTAAAGTCTTTACAGGGGTAAAGTAGTTGAAACTTCACTAGAGGCGATGAACAGACAGACGGACGGACAGTAGGCTTAGAAGATTTGATAGTTTACGAAAACTTTTTTCGTTTAGGTACGTATTCCATACATTTTAGTAAAGCGCCTCTATCGGAAACGTGGAGGAACTAAAATCGGTAGTAAGCGGCGGTATAGATTGCTTCACTCTAATACGAAAAAAGTTTTCGAATACCTTTTAGCCCAGCAATGTATAGAAGAAGACGTAAACGAAAAAAGTTTTCGAACACTATCAAAACTTGTACTAAGGGTACAGAACGAATTTCTAAGGGTTCCTTGCAAACTTGCAAACTTGTTAGTACCTACATTATAGATCGGTGGTTCCTTGTATTTCTGCGGAACCCTAAACACTTCTTTTGAGTGTTGCAAGATCGTGGATGTAATTATGAGAAGCATTAGAGTGAGCTAAATATACGTGGACATATTATTGTAAGAAAGAGACAAGCTGACCGACACTTTCAAAAAGCCTGCACATCGGAATGGGGGGCAATAATGCACGACACAGGTATGTACGGCATAATAATACACAGCATGATAATTGGTGTAACTACATGTACATTGAATGTCATGTTGTACAATAATTATCGTACCGTGTAATATCGGGGAGGCGGGAGGCATTATATCAATAGTAGAGTATAGATAATAGATAACAATAAGAGAATAGTAGAGTTTTGCAAGTTGAAGTGGCAATGGGCAGGCCACATCGCTCGAAGAACCGATAACCGATGGGGAAGAAAGGTTCCGGAGTGGAAACCACGAACCGGAAGACGCAGCGTAGGGAGGCCTCCCACTAGATGAATCGACGACATTGTGATAGTAGCGGGTATCCAGTGGATGCAAAAGGCAGGCTGTCGTTCAGTGTGGAGGTTAAAGGGGGAGGCCTATGTTCAGCAGTGAACGTCGTCTGGCTGATGATGATGATGATGGGAGGTAATAATGCACAGCATAATAATGCACGGCATGATAATTGGTGGACATGTACATGGAATATCATGTAGTACAATATCGTGCCGTGCAATATCAGGCCGTACATTATCAGCTCGGCCCAATAATGCACAACTGATAACATACAGACTGATATTTGTTGTACAAATACATGAATTATCATGCTGTGCAATCAGTGCAATATTATGGCGTACAATATTATCTACATTATGCCGTACATTATTGACTCCGTTTAATAATGTACACCCTGATTTTATACAGCATGATAATTGGTGACCATAAAAATTCAAAACTGAAGCTTCGTTTAGACGTGGATATTCCACGTCGAGTGTAATAAGTAGTCTTGTGGTCCCTACCCCTAGAGTGTATATAAAAAGCGCGGGAGCCAGAAGCTCAAGGGAGGACCTGAGGACCTGAGTGAGAGCAAACCATATGAGACCGAGCGGAGCGAATGGGGAGGTGGCGTGCGAACCAAGCCAGTGACCTCAGTAGCGAAGCAAAGGTCGAGTGTACGCCATAATATTGCACAGCATGACAATTCGTGTGCTTGTAGATCAAACACCAGTCTGTACATTATCGCTTGTGCATTATTGGGCCGAGCTGATATGGCACGGCACGATATTGTACAACATGATATTCAATGCACATGTAGTACACCAATTATCATGCTGTACAATATCATGCCGTACATTATCTGTGTCGTTCTTTACTTACTTTATTGCTTCCCTCATTCATTTTCCATTCCGTAGTTTGGCACTGGCTATTGTTTTCATATTGTAATAATGAAATTTCATGCTTTCGCCTAATTAGCATCGTCGGGCAAGGCTCAACTCTCGTTCTACTTGATAGCACGAATTATGTAGTGTAGAAAAAGGGCAGTATAGGATTGTTTTGTGTAAAATGTCGGCAAAAGACAAGTGGGTCCGCCGGTTTTCCGTTGACGAGACAGCAAAACACAAGAATGGATTCACTATTTATAAGATTACTTCAGTAGTAAGTACAATTTTACCTGAATAACAGTAGTCTCCTTTCGTATATATTAGTTTCGAAAAGTATGTACGTAGCTATGAGAGTTCCACAGTCGTGGACATACACTGCATTGCAAACCCCTTGCCAAATTGTACATTGTGTTTCCAATCACTAAGTAGCATCAATAATAATTGTGGAGACAAGTATATACACAATTTATGATTATTTTTTCTTAGGTCAGCAAGCTATGACTAAGTTACCTACGATTAAAATATTGATTGTGCAATAATTTCAACCTTTGAAATACAGTGTAAACTTTATATAGACACAAACTCCCTAAAACTTCAAAACTATTTGACTTTGGTTATTAGTAAAATAATATCGTTTTTTCTTCTGTCTATTTATTGACAAATCTTAATACCTAACACCATAAAATGCGCAATAATGAAAATTAAATGTCGCTATATAGTTTACACTGTACTTGCATTGTTAGGTACATATAGGCATCAATAATAAGTATACATACTTTTATTTATTTGATGATAGGCGAGCAACATATTGGCCATCTGTTCTGCATGATATGTGCACTGCCCACTGCCACTTCAACTTGCTAATCTAGTAGGCTATGTTGGTGACTTTTGTTCGTCTACGGATCTCCTTATTTAATTCGATCTCGTAAAGAAACCCCGAGCAAAGCCCTCTCCATAGCTCGTTGTGCGACTTTGAGCTATCCTCACAGTGTGAAATTTTCAAAAAATCTATATTTTTTTATTGCATTATCGGATAGTATACAGTGTTATAAACATTCTCTCAAATTTTTAAAGCGAAATTCAAATTATTACGGTCGCTACAGCGTTTCTTGTAGAAAAGGTTGTATCTAAAATTGTCTAATTTCAATGTTTGAACGCGTTTTTCTCGGAATGGTGTTTTCAAAACGGTTTCCATTCTCAAAGGAAGAGTTTTGAAGATATTTAGTTCAAATTTGGAGAGTACATTTTTAACGTCATTTTCTATCGCGCTATGGATTTTTTTTTTATCTTCCTATTTTATAACGAAAAACTGTAAAAAAAAAGAGCTAAATTCGATACTTTTAGTTCAAACCACCGCCATTATGTCAAATTAAAAAAAAAACCTTCATAGCGCAATAGCGACTTTCCTACAAATTAATAATCTTTTTGAAATTTTTGTTTCCGATCAATATTGCGGCCGTAATTGTGGAAACCATACAGGACCTTTTTTTTTACTTGTAATTTCAATAATTTATTTCACTTATACTCATTAAATAAACATGAAAAAAATATTTTGTATTTGTAATGAATGTATTTATTTATTTAAAAAAAACCGGACCGATTAATTTATTTCCACACTTTAAAAAAAAACGCGAAAATCAGTGATTTTTCGGACGGTCACACTGTGACGATCCCTTAATGATATTCCTACATAATTTCCGTTGTTAATATTTCAGTTATTCCCCATCCAGTCTCCAGAAGCTGTCTCAACAGTGTCAGTGTGGAAACGCTACAGTGATGTACAGAGGCTTCACAAGAGCATGCGAGCATTGCATATCGGGTTGCATCTGCCGGGAGTCTTCCCTGTTTTACCGAGACATAGCTACTTCAAACGGTTTCAGACAGAGGTAAGGGTATTTTTTTGCAAAGTTGAAAACATCATTATTATGTCTCAAAATACCATATTTGGTGGGGCAACCCACTCAAATCATAATCTCAAAAACATTCTTATAATAATGTAAAATTATTATAAGAATGTTTTTTTATGCCCCCCAATACTATCTTTACTATGTATTACTATGTATTTAGATAGCCCATTGGTCCAGTTGATAGTGAGCCTACTTTCTTAGGTTGGGGGGTGAGTTCGATTCCCACCTAGGACAAACATTTATGTGATGAACATTTTGTGTTTGTTCTATATTTGTTTGTTCATATCTGTTTAAGTATGTATTTAAAAGTATATATGTATGTATATCAGTCTCTGGCAGCCATATCACAAGCTTTGCTTAGTTTGGGGTCAGATGACCGTGTGTGCAAATATGTCCTGAAATGTCCCAAATATAATAAGTAGTTACTATTATATTTTTTTTTTTTTTTTTTAATACTTGATTCTATTATTTCAGTGTGTAACTACAGCACCAGTTTCTCAATCAAGTTGTCAGTGCAGGGTCCTTACGGACAACTGCTATTGCGGCACCATACTAACGTTAAATCCGCTCAGTTGGAAAATCACGCGACCGCTAGCAGTATCTGGGCGTTAAGGGCTTCGCGTGATTTTCCAACTGAGCGGATTTAACGTTAGTTTGGTGCCGCAATAGCAGTTGTCCGTAAGACCCCTGGACATAGGCCTCCTCTAGAAATCACCATTAGTTCCGCCACTCTGGCGTCGTTCTAAGTGTTCTTGTATTAAGAGTTGCTATAAATAGTTTGTTTGCAAGTTGAAGTGGCAGTGGGCAGGGCACATATCACGCAGAACAGATGGCCGATGGGGCCGAAAGGTTCTGGAATGGAGACCACGGACCGGTAAGCGCAGCGTAGAACGTCCACCCACAAGTCGGACGGACGACCTAAAAGAGACCGCAGGGAAACGCTGGATGCAGGCCGCTTCCAACCGGCCCTTTTGGAGATCGATGGGGAAGCCTATGTCCAGCAGTGGACGTCCTATGGCTGAAATGATGATGATGATGACTAGTTTTTTTTTTCGTTATATTTAGTAAATGTTTATGTTTAAATGTATTATCTGCTTGCTGTTCGTCTTCTAGAGGGTGATGGTCTGACGTCCCAAGGTGACCAGCCTGGTTGGGACCTTCCCTTGTTGTTTTGTTAATTTCACTTTGTGACTTTTAAGTTTTCCGTTTGCTGGTGGTGTTTTTTGATTGGTAATTCAAACTGGTAGTCCCACTAAATGAGAAAGATCTAGTTTTCTCAAAACAGTTGACCTAATTTACTTATGTATAATTCTTATCTCTCTTTCTATTGCAGGTGATTGGAGAAAGAGCTAAAACATTGAAAGCCTTACTGGAATTCGTGGCGGAACACAGGCTCCTATTTACAAGTACAGATTTTGTTGACTTTCTGCAGGTAAAGAAACTGTAAATAAATTACTATAGTAAAAAAAACAAGCCTTAGAGACTCGTTAACATAAACCAAAGAAACCCAATATTAGATATAGGATATAGGAATATAGGATTACTGGTAGCTATTGAAGAGATACACTATCCACCTCCCAGATTCATCATCAGGCGCCTCCATATTTACTGTTAAAAAAAAAAAACACTTCACATTAATCACTCAATAGAATTTTTGTCCACCTGCATTTTTAGCTACCTGCATAAATTATTTTTGTCCACCTGATGTTTTGGCAACCTGCGTATGCTATCTAGGTTTTTTTACACCACCTATGGCATAAAAAAAATTTCTTTGGCCATCTGTGTTTTTAGCTACCTGCGTAATTTCTATGGCCACCTGTGTTTTTAGCTAGGTACCTGCGTAATTTCTTTGGTCACCTGTGTTTTTAGCTACCTGCGTAATTTTTTTGGCCACCTGTGTCTTTAGCAACCTGTGTAATTTCTTTGACCACCTGTGTTTTTAGCTACCTGCGTAATTTCTATGGTCACCTGTGTTTTTAGCTATATTCGTAATTTCTTTGGTCACCTGTGTTTTAGCAACCTGTGTTTTTAGCTACCTGCGTAATTTCTTTGGTCACCTGTGTTTTTAGCCACCTGCGTTATTTCTTTGGCCACCTGTGTTTTTAGCAATGTCTGTAATTTCTTTGGTCACCTTTGTTTTTAGCAACATCCATAATTTCTTTGGTCATCTGGGTTTTTAGAAACCTGCGTAAATTATATTTGGCAACCTGCGGTAAATTATATTTGGCCACATGCGTTTTTAGCAACCTGCGTAATTACTTTTGACATCTGGGTTTTTAGCATCCTGCATAACTTTAACCATCTTTTAGCATTTTGGCAACTTGCGTAATAAGATATTTGGTAAATTGCGTATTTGGCTAACTGCGTGTTTAGTATTATGCGTATCTAGCAGAATGCGTGTTTTGGACTCGGTTTTGACACCTTGCGTCAAAAACTTTGTTGAATTAGAGATTTTTAAATTCAGCCAAATTGCTTTCGTTTTTTTAACACAGTATTTTTTTTTTCAGACTGGCTACCCTGAGCCGCAAGTGGAGCCGGGAGGATTAATCAACGCTATCCGCTCCTCGCTCCACCTGCCCATTGAAGAAACGCCGCCTTTGGAGTATCAGACTGATGATGATGATGCTAGGTCTCCAATACATACAGGTATTGGACATTGTGTTCTACCACGTAGCGTAGGACGCCCTGAGACCTGGTGAAGTGACAATATAGTGACTGTAAGTGAAAAGCCGAAGATAAGGCAGAGTTTCGTGTCTTAGGACAGCCCTAGAAGGCTGTCCTTTTTTTCTTTTTTTGAATAAATAATAGGCTTGCGTTTGACCACCATCACGCCTGATGGTGGTAGCGCCTGCTGATTATGATGATTGTACCATTATTCTAATATTAATTGGCCATTCAAGTATTCATAATCGTTATTGTCAGCCAGAAGACTTCCACTGCTGAACATAGGCCTCCCCGTTAGACCTCCACACTGAACGGCAGCCAACAACATTCAAGTATTACGTAAGCAGAATTTTAGTAATTTAATTTTTAATCTGCCCCTAATAGGAAAAACAACACAGCGGCCTTTAGAGAGAGGTGTGCTGGGAGTCTCTATTATCGGTTCTTCGAGCGATGTGCCCATTGCCACTTCAACTTGCTAATTTTAACAGCTATGTCGGTGACTCTGGTTCTTTAGGCGAATATCCACGTTCCGGATTCTATCGCGCAAAGAAGCTCCGAGCATAGCTCACTCCGTGGGGGTGATAAGACCTGCACTGACATCCCGCTTGGGGTGTATTGCTCACTCCGTTTTAAAACTATCACGGTTGTTCACTAAACCTACCACGGTACCTACCTTGCCACGGTAAATATCCCGTAAATAATCATATAACTTTATAGCTGTCTCCATTGCCCGTTGAGTGACTCTAAGTTACTCTAAAAGGTCAACAGTTAAGGACCACGTCTCAGTACCATATATTATGTCATCACTGGCAACACACACTGGTCAAAGACCCTTGTCTTTAGGCACTGTGGTATCTTGGACGAGAAGATGTCACGCAATTTCCCGACCGCTGCCCATCCGAGTTGGATTCTTCGGGCAACTTCTTTGCCTAAGTTGGACTTACCTAACTGAACAATCTGTCCAAGATAGATGAATTAAATAATTTTAAGTTTAACAACGCTATCTAAATATGTTTTGTTTTATTTACAGTGAGACAATCAGAAGGACCGGCCATAACCGTCGACGAAACGGATTTCATATCGCAAATACCAATCTACGAAGCGGCAGATGTTGAAATACGAGAATCACCCAAAAACACAACCAAAACCGACAGTTTCGAATCTCTATCCTCAATAGAAAGCATTGACAGCGACCTCTATGAAGAACTAAACAAAATAACAATTAAAAAAAGCAAACCGACCATAAAAAAGTCAGTGTTGCCAGATCTGATAAACTTCGACATGCCGTCGACTTCGAAATTCGAGGACTACCACACTATGCGTAACACTGACCATTCAAAATTCGAAGGTTACCGAACGTTGCCCAACACTCGAAGTTCAAAATTCGAAGATAACACTGGCAGCGTGGACTCTGAAACGGCTTCGCTCTCTTCAAATTTGGAATCGGCTTCTTCGATGTTTGAATTGGAAAGGCGGGGTAGTTCCAAACTGTCATTATATAGCAAGAGGAGCGTTCTGTCTCTTTCTAGCGTGGAGTGTAAGACAAAGACTGAAGATAGTTATGTGTTCGAAGCTGGTTATATATTGAACCTGGCGGCGACGTGTGTGGATTTAGGAGATTATCAAAGAGCATTCGAGTATTACAAGTCTGGGATTGAAAAAATGCTGATTGGAGTTCAAAGTAAGTACCCACATAACAGTAAACGCAAAGTAAGTAGGTACACGCAGAACAGTTGCCCGATGGGACCGAAAGGTTCTGGAATGGAGACCACGGACCGGTAAGCGCAGCGTAGGCCGTCCACCCACAAGATGGACAGACGACCTAAAAGAGACCGCGGGGAAACGCTGGATGCAGGCCGCTTCCAACCGGCCCTTTTGGAGATCGATGGGGGAGGCCTATGTCCAGCAGTGGACGTTCTACAGCTGTAATGATGATGACCCACATAACTATACTCGGTCCAAGCATATATTTGCTCCGACATCTGCAATAACATTGCAAAAAGCTGAATCATCATCATCAGCCAGGAGTGTAAAGAAATTTTAGATCAACGTGTTCCACCCTCGGCCGCAACGTCGCTTACCATCAGGCGGGTTGGTGGCCAAATGTAGATCTATTATATATTTAAAAAAAAAACTGAATAAAGCCTCCCCATTAGAACTCCACACTGAACGAAAGCCTTCCATCTGCACTGGATGCCAGTAACTCTCACAATGTCGTCGGTCCATCTAGTGGGAGGCCTCCCTGCGTCTTCCGGTTCATGGTCTCCACTCCAGAACCTTTCTTCCCCATTAGTTCTGAAACGTGGTCCTTAACAGTTGGCTTTTTGGAAAAACTCAGAGTCACTCAGCGGGCAATGGAGAGAGCTATGCTCGGAGTTTCTTTGCGCGATAGAATCCGGAACGCGGATATTCGCCAAAGAACCAGTCACCGACATAGCTGTTAAAATTTGCAAGTTGAGTGGCAATGGGCAGGCCACATCGCTCGAAGAACCGATAACCGATGGGGAAAAACTGAATAAAATCACATTTTGATATTTCACTGAAGCATATCGGGTACCTGCTACAGTCTTACGTTCAAAAACCTAGCGAAAGTGATCAGAATTCGTGGTTTTATTTCAGCTTTTTTCAATGTTATTGCAGCTGTCAGAGCAAATAAACGATTGGACCGATTCAGCAGTGCAAGTACCGTTCTTTATCGATCGTCAAATTCGTTAAAATGCCACAGAATCGATCATAGCTACTATTGATCAAATGGCATTTTATCTAATTTGACGACCACAACTGTCAAATTTGACCATCGATAAAGAACGGTACTTGCACTGCAGAATTATTTTTTGCATATTTTTTTTATTTTATTTATTACTTGACAAGGCAAGGTAAGCGGAGCGTTGGTCGTCCACCTGCAAAATGGGTCGATGATATTGCTATCGCGGTTCGAACCTTAACAAGAGAGAGGCCTATATCCAGCAGTGGGATAAGGAAGGCTGTGGATGATGATGATATTATTTGAAAATTCCGTCATCTATACTATCTATACTAATATTATAAAGAGGAAAGATTTTATTGTTTGTTTGTTTGTTTGCATCGAATAGGCTCCGAAACTACTGAACCGATTTGAAAAATTCTTTTACTGACGGGAAGCTACACTATCCCCGGGTGACATAGGCTATATAATCTATACCCGTGCGAAGCTGGGGCGGACCGCTAGTAATATTATAAAGAGGAAAGATTTGATTGTTTGTTTGTTTGTTTGCATTGAATAGGCTCCGAAACTACTGAACCGATTTGAAAAATTCTTTCATTGACGGGAAGCTACACTATCCCCGGGTGACATAGGCTATAATCTATACCCGTGCGAAGCTGGGGCGGACCGCTAGTTTGCAATAAATGCCCAATAAAACTACCACATTGTTTCCCAATTTTGATTTAATTAGAAAACCACGTACACTGAGGTCATCGAGAAACATAATTAATAAACCGATCTTGATGAGTAAGTCATAATAGATCTCTAATGGAATAATAGTTATTTATAGAATTATAAACCGTAATACCTAGAATTTAAGATAGGTATTCGTATCGTTTGCGATAATGATTTTGACCCATCTTGTTGTTTAGTGCAAGTTATAAGCGAAATGCGTCATTTAGTAAACCCCAGCCTTTATTTTTAGATGTAAAGAAATAAAACCGGCCAAGTGCGAGTCGGGCTCGCACACTGAGGGTTCCGTACCGCCACATAACTTGTTAGCTACTAAAGTACAAAAAAGACATAATTCCATCAACGCCAAGGCGGTCACCTATGCAAGTACCGACTGCGCCCGACTTTGCTATACTTTGGATCGTACGAGAACCGGTGGTGAACAGAAATTTGTCATAGACTCGCACTTGGCCATTATTTATCATTTGTTGTTATACTTTAGAGTGTGTACTATAATCATGCCAAATTTGACGCTTGTACGTATTACCATTTTTACATTAGAGCTAATACAAAAATTTGTTTGTTGTATGGGGACCCCCCAATTCGTTTATACTTTTTGACTTTTTATACTTTATTTCTTAGTTACTCCGCCGTAACATTACATATTCTGTGAAAATTTCAACTGGCTATCTATTACAGTTCGAAAGATACAGCCGTTCAAAGGTAGGACAGACAGACATCGTAGGCTTAGTAATCGGGGCCTGTTTTTACCCTTTGGGTAATCCCTATTACCTTGGTCACGCCATAACTTAAGGACGTCTTTACCGATTTTATTCATCTTTTTTTTAAAGTTTTCTAATACTTTGTAGAAGGTTCTTACAAAAAGAAAAATTAAGAAAATAGCGCATAAAATTGAAAAAATCGTTTAACAGTTCTAAGACAGGACAACGTCTGTCAGGTCAGCTAGTTATATATAATACTAGCGGTCCGCCCCAGCTTCGCACGGGTATAGATTATAGCCTATGTCACCCGGGGATAGTGTAGCTTCCCAACAGTGAAAGAATTTTTCAAATCGGTTCAGTAGTTTCGGAGCCTATTCAATGCAAACAAACAATCAAATCTTTCCTCTTTATAATATTAGTATAGAATAGATTAGCTGACCTGACAGACATTGTCCTATCTTAGAACTGTCAAACACTCAAAGTTAAAATTGTAAATCTTATATTTTTACGCCTTGGGTTACATTATTGGAGTTTTAGTAAAGATCCCAATTTAAAAAAAATAAAAATATAGCCTATGTTACCCGGGGATAGTGTAGCTTCCGAACAGTGATAGAATTTTTAAAATCGGTTCAGTAGTTTTGGAGCCTATTCAATGCAAACAAACAATCAAATCTTTCCTCTTTATAATATTAGTATAGAAAACCCGTGCGAAGCTGGGGCGGGTCGCTATCGACCGTATCGGTCGTCTATACTAATATTATAAAAAGGAAAGATTTGATTGTTTGTTTGTTTGCATTGAATAGGCTCCGAAACTACTGAACCCATTTGAAAAATTCTATCACTGTTCGGAAGCTACACTATCCCCGGGTGACATAGGCTATAATCTATACCCGTGCGAAGCTGGGGCGGACCGCTAGTATTTGATAAGACGGTAAGTTTATAACTTGGTCCACATCCAACGAGCGATAAGCCGAAGCTATCTTAAGTTATCAGTTGCCAAGCATACACTAACCTGTAACATTGTGTTACACAAACCAACATAACTTTTAAGTTAACATAAAACATTTCCATAAATAAATATATTAAAAAAAGGTCAAAGTATGTGTAGTTAAAATACACAAGTGATTTATCCATCTTCTATTTATATATAAATCAATTGCTGTGTTAGTCTCGTAAGAACTCGAAAATTGCTTGACCGATTTTTTTGTTTCGCTCCCCTCTATTTTTGTGTGGTTTAGAAATTTTTTTTGGTGAAAATTTGCCCGGAAAATTGGAAAATTTGGGCACAACTGACAGTGCTTTTTCTATTGGACAGACTTGGAATTTGGACAGGACGTTTGTCGGGTCAGCTAGTAAAGTTTTTCAATCAATAACTTAACTGAAGTCTTCAACTAAACAACTATACTGTTTTTATATTTAGGCAAAAATTTCAACGTTTCTGTTAGTGAAATAATAAACATAAGTCAAAGTATTCAAGTTAAACATTAGTTGTAAAACACAAGTCCCAACAAGTTAACATTTCTATAAAGTTGTTATAGTATTTGTAATTTCATCATCATCATTATCAGCCGTTTAACAGTCCACTGCTGGACTTTTAGCCTACCCCCGAAAGGGTGATAGGGCCATATCCACCACGCTGGCCCAGTGCAGATTTGTAATTTAATTTGTGCTAAATTTTAATAAACAGCTCTAGTTTTACATACAATAAAATATAACTTTATTGCACACCATATAAATTGTACAAATATAAGCAACAAAAAATATTTTATAGTTTATTTCGTGAGATACCATTGAACGTGTGAATTTGCCGAAAATATCAAAGTGACTAAGCGATGGATTTCCTACATTTGTGTCATTATATGCAAACGGAGAAGAAACGAGTTAATATTGAGGATGAAATGTGTAAGAATTCATAGATATTTTTTGGTTGTTATAAGTTTAACGTGTATCTTTATCTCAAACTAGCGGGACGCCCCGGCTTCGCACGGGTATAGATTATAGCCTATGTCACCCGGGGATAGTGTAGCTTCCCAACAGTGAAAGAATTTTTCAAATCGGTTCAGTAGTTTCGGAGCCTATTCAATGCAAACAAACAATCAAATCTTAGTATAGATATCAGGTTTGTGTTTAGCTTAAGAATTACATTTTCACACCATGTGACGTAACATAACATAATTTCATTATTACCAAGTTTTATTATGAAATATTCGTAATTAAAATAGCAAAAAGTTACATAATTATATTGATTAAATAAACAAAAAAATATTTTGGTGAGATGCCACGCATAATCGGCTGCTATTCGGTAATTGACCTGTTCGGCAACTTTTTCAAGTATTCGGTATTCGGCCGAATGTTCCGTACACTTCGGCCGATTAGCAAACACCATATGTTCACTACAAATCTCGTAATATTCCCAAATAGGTGATTTTTTATTATTTTGTAAAGCTGTAACATGATTTAATATAACAATGAACAAATAATGCGTGTCATGACACGATCTTGACAGAAATGAAATAAATATGCACGCGGCCTCTTTACTGCACGCACCGCAATGATACGGTCGTAACTAACGAAATGCACACAATATTTTGCCGAAAATATGGCGCTTCGGCCAAAAGCGTTGGCTAATATTCTATATTCGGCACAATCACTATTCGACATCACTAGTGAAAATATTATGGAAAATTCACACGAAAATTCCAATTAGGTATTAGAATTACCATAATAATTCAAAACAATTGCTCGCAATTAAAATGCATAGCTACTGCTACACGGTTTACTACACGGTAAACTTCGGTTCCTATCTTATAGCTTCATAGCAATAAGTGAAAACTGCTAATGTTTTGGAACACCGCGTTATTTTTTTTTAATATTGTGATATAGGCTTTATCAAAAGATAAAAGCAGCAGCAGTGACAGCTGCCGGTTGGAAGCGGCCTGCATCCAGCGTTTCCCTGCGGTCTCTTTTAGGTCGTCTATCCATCTACCCATCATAAAGTCTTGCCTTAGGAGTTTTTACTAGAGACTTCTGTGGAGTTTTGGAAACCTCACGAAAAGACGTTTCACCTCGTTCCAAAACCCCAGCTACAAACACGTTTAAAAACCTTATAATGTAGCATTATGTGTTTGGTTTTCCAGCGGACAGTGACCCACAAAGGCGCGCCCTTATCAAGGAGAAGACAAACAAATACTTGTCGTACGCGGAGGAGATATACAAGAACCACTTGTGCGACGCCGAACAAAGTGTGAGTCTAACTCAAATTAACTCGTATTTAGAACATAGAAATTACTAAAAAAAACTTAAAATTACTAAATTTTATAAAAAGGATTGTGTTGTCTATTACATCAGCGTTGTAAGTTGAATCAGAGAATTCTGTGTGCCTATTAGATTAAGCCCAAATATTTTTTAAACTTTCGCGATTTGAACACATGTTTTAAATGTTTATCGGGACTTATCACGAAACGTCGAGCGAAAGGTTCATATTTTTACCTAAATTAAATAATACGTGATAAGTCCCGATAAACATTTAAAACAAGCTCAAATAATGCTTGTGTAGGGCCATATCCACCAAATCAATCTGGCCCAATCACGCTTTCGGGGGTAGGCTAAAAGTCCAGCATTGGACTGTTAAAAGGCTGATTATGATGAATGCTTGTGCAGGCGTTTGTCTATACCTTTATTTACGGTGTTATTAAGAGGGCATACCACGGCCAAGACATTTGATGAATAGGTATTTAGCAAATATATTGCTGTCCCCTGACCTCAAGCCTCTCCCAATAGTAGAGCGCAATAGGGACAACTGCAGCTCGGATCGATTATACCTACGAAAAGTTGATAAAATCATCGTCTCGTATTTTTCTGTTTCCTCATTCAAAACTAAGCCAATTTCATAATTTTTTAAATTAATAGATGTGACAAAGATTGAACTATGCTTCTATCATTTATTTTTGTTTTATTAACTCGTCAAATATGTTTGATAGACGTCTGAACATGGCGGTAAAAAAAACATTTTTTGGGATATTTAAAGGCTCATATTTTTTATAGTAGTTAACTTATAAGAAAAAATAAATGATAGAGGCATGACAATGGGGGAGATAAATTTTATTTAAAAAAAATTACAGTTCTAGCGGTGTTATCCAGGGAGGAAACACGAGAATACGTTTGTATGGACAAAACGCTGCCCGTGTGCCCACTTAAAACCCCACTGAATCTTGCATATATGTTCGTCCCAAGAGTTTTCTGGCTTGTTAAAATTGCTGGCAGTTAAAAAAAAACAGTAAAACCAACTCGTACTTAGGTTTTAATTTGTTGTTTTTGGGGTTCCGTTCCCAAAGGGTAAAAACGGGACCTTATTACTGAAGCTACGCTGTCTGTCTGTCTGTTCGCCTGTCCTACCTTTAAACGGCTGTATCTTTCGAACCGTAATAGGTAGCCAGTTGAAATTGTCACAGAATATGCAATGTTACGGCGGATTAACTAAGAAATAATTTAAATAAAAAATGTAAATTACTCAAAGTTTTTTAATTACATAGGGCAAGTGCCTTTATTATCTTAACATAATAAAAGCAACACTAACACTACAAAAACAGTTAGAATGCCCAAAGGCAATCCAAATGCACAAGCCCACTATCAGTTGGCAGCGTACTTGGGTATGCTAAGTCATCATCCATCATCATCATTATTTCAGCCATAGAATGTCCACTGCTGGAAATAGGCCTCCATCGATCTCCAAAAGGGCCGGTTGGAAGCGGCCTGCATCCAGCGTTTCCCTGCGGTCTCTTTTAGGTCGTCTGTCCATCTTGTGGGTGGACGTCCTACGCTGCGCTTACCAGTCCGTGGTCTCCATTCCAGAACCTTTCGGCCCCATCTGCCATCTGTTCTGCGTGATATGTGCCCTGCCCACTGCCACTTCAACTTGCTAATCATGTGGGCTATGTCGCTGACTTCGTTCGTCTACGGATCTCTTCATTTCGGATTCGATCTCGTAGAGAAACCCCGAGCAAACTCCTTGGTTATGTTGGCTCCGCTCCGCTCCGCTCCTCCCTGCTCCAGTGGACAGGCAGTCTAAACGTTGCATTACGAAAGTGACTAAGCTAAGAATGCTTCTGTCTCTCTCCCACAGCTGGTGCCAGAGCAGGACAGCACCATCCGGCTGCACTGCCCCATCCCGCTCTCGATGCTAAAGCGTCCGTACGAAGAGCTATCACTATACAGGGTGTTGGCGGTACTTGGCACTAGCATGATGCTAGTACTGCACAGGGGGGACAAGAAGTGCTACGCTATGAAGGTAATAATTTAGTGATTTGTTTGTAATCATGGTATTATCATTTTATGTGATAAACATTTTGTGTTTGTTCTATATCTGGTTGTTAATATCTATTTAAGTATGTATTTAAAACTATTTACATATGTATATCAGTCTCTGGCAGCCATATCACAAGCTTTGCTTAGTTTGGGGTCAGATGACCGTGTGTGCAAAAAGGTCCCTTTTTTTTTTTTTTTTTCTATAATAATACACTCCGTCATATAGCGGTATAGCGCTCCGAGAAAAAGTGTCACGTGGGTGACACCCACTGAGGTCATCATTGGCATCGATTCTGTCACACCACTCACAAAACTAAACCAATCTGACAGGACTAAAATTATCTGCCTCTCTTTTAATTTTTAAGTGTGTGAGAAGGATGGCAACACTTTTAGAGCTGTCAAATTTAGTTTAGTTTAGAGTGCATCAGAATCGCTGCCAATGTCATGGATACACGTACACGTGCATAAGCAAGAGCAAAATAAGTAACTTACAACAAGTTCGAGAGAGATGACGATACAGCAGATTTTCTGTATTACCACTAGTGTGAAATTTTAACTCCCCAATCTCCGTATATTACCTGTTAATCCAATAAATCAATGTGGTTTTGATATAAATAATCTAAATTCGTGCTTAACTTGAATTGCTTTGCTTGAGCAGACAAAACAAGTTACAATTGAAATGCTTTAAGTATTTTTATTTAATAGATTATTAGCTAATTAGTTTCCCAATATCTGTGTTTGTTGCCAGGGCTGGGCAAAATACATGCTTTGCTTTAATTGAAATACAAATAAAAAAATACTGTGTCGCAAGAAATTAAAATACGAAATACAACATACAACATATATTTAAGTAATGTATTTGAAATATAAAATACAAACCAGTGCAACCAGTAAATGCAAAAGGCAGGCTGTCGTTCAGTGTGGAGGTTAAAGGGGGAGGCCTATGTTCAGCAGTGGACGTCTTCTGGCTGATGATGATGATGAATGGTAATGTTTATTCTAATTATTTAAGCTGAGAACCTATCACCCAGATAAACCTCGGCGAGGTTTTTTGATGACAGTCATCATAATCAGCCTTTTAACAGTCCACTGCTGGACTTTTAGCCTACCCCCGAAAGGGTGATTGGGCCATATCCACCACGCTGTCCCAGTGCGGATTGGTGGATTCACATACGCTATTGAATTCCTTCTCCGTACGTATGCAGGTTTCCTCACGATGTTTTCCTTCGCCGAAAAGCCAGTGGTATGAAAATCCGTGCATAAGCTCCAAAGAGCTCATTGGTACGGGCCCGGGGTTTGAACCCGCGACTTCACGCTCTCAAGTCTAGCGGTCTTTGGGCTACCACGGCTATTTGATGACATATACATATAATATATGTATCACAGGGTAGGGCTGGCGCGGCTGCCAATTCGGCAGAGCAGCACAAGCGACGCAAATATGCTAACCTCGGCAGTGGTCACATATTTGAGGCGTTTGGGGTCGAGACATTGGGCCCCTTGGGGACCGGGAGCTCACCTCATTTTCATAAATCGTTCAGAGCGCCTGGTTAATGCGACGCGTGACCAAAATGCTGGCATGTTTCTGGCTCAACGCATAAGCATTGCCATTCAACGTGGTAATGCCGCCAGCATGCTGGGTACGCTGCCAACTGGTAGTGGGCTTGAGCATTTGGATTGTCTTTAGACCTTCAACGGTCTATGGGCAGTCTAACTGTAGTTTTAGTTTTAGCTTGTATATTGTTTAGTTAATAAAGGCGCTTGCCCAGGAAAAAAAAAAGTATCTATATATCAATACATGTATTATACATGTAATATATGTATCAAATAGCCGTGGTAGCCCATGCACATGCCCAAACCCCCAAGCACAGAAGGCAGGTTCACTACCAACTGGACCAATGGGCTATCAAAAGATTTGCTATCCTTATCAATATAAAGCAGTCAAATGTATGAAATATGCACGAAATCGATAAAAATCATACGTTATCGTGTTATTCGAAGCCGTTATCAGTGCGAATGTTTTATGATATTAGATGAGATAGCGGTAATGGTAATAAAGTAGGGACTTTTAATTTGTTACATCCGATTTTTGTCTGAAAATTTTTAATCATCATGGAATCACAATGGAACGCTTTGCCCCTGTCTGTGTTTCCGCAGCATTACAATCTTGGAGTGTTCAAGAAACCAGAAATATTTATCTATACTAATATTATAAAGAGGTAAGATTTGATTGTTTGTTTGTTTGTTTGCATTGAATAGGCTCCGAAACTACTGAACCGATTTGAAAAATTCTTTCACTGATGGAAAGCTACGCTATCCCCGGGTGACAGATCGTAGACCGCATCGTCGCTTAAGATCAGGCGAGATGGCGGCCAAGCGCAAGCCTATCTACTATAAAAAATAAAAATAAAACATAGGCTATAATCTATACCCGTGCGAAGCTGGGGCGGACCACTAGTTAGCCATAAAAACATTAAACGTTATACGCAAGTCAATTTTACAGGAAATATGTTATAAATAAGAGTTAAATAAAATCGGCCAACATATAAAACAAAAATACTAAAAAAAAAAAAAAAAAAACTATGGTTAATAGGTTATTACTGGGCAAACGTGCTCCATCTTCGACCGCATCATCGCTTTCCATCAGGCGAGATCGCGGTCAAACGTTAGCATAGTACGACGTAAAAAAAAAAACATCTTCCAGCCATACGACGTCCACTGCTGGACATAGGCCTCCCCCATCGATCTCCAAAAGGGCCGGTTGGAAGTGGTCTGCATCCAGCGTTTCCCTGCGGTCTCTTTTAGGTCGTCTGTCCATCTTGTGAAGCGAAAAAAGGAGACTCATTTCGCAACCATACGAGAGAGAAAAATGGTAGCGTTAAACTTTTATTTTATTTTATTTATTTAACAAAATCCACAGCCCTTTAATAACTTAACAATAAACTAAGAAACTTAACTTACAGCCAATAATGGATTTACATTATACAGTGAAAATCTGTTATAACGACATCGAAGGGACTACTCATATTGAGTCGTAAAAACCGATAGTTGTAACAACCGATAAGGCGGCCATATAACATTCAGCCAGGACCTTTGATTTTGGTCAATTTAACTGGTATGTTGTTCTAAACGATGTCGCCATAAACGGCTTTGACTGTATTACTAATCTAATTAATACCTACAGTCGTATATTATAATCAAACGCAACCTTATTGCAAGTCGCATAAGAAGTATAACTTCAAAAAAGATTTTTTATATTTCAGGTCATACAAAAAGTACCGAGCAACCTAACAGAATTCGACGAGTATTTCCTCCAAAGAACATCAGAAACCCGTCCACCCACACTACCAACCGTAATACCTTACATGGTACCCTTACATGCATACATAGAAACCAACAACTTAATATTTTTGATACTAAGCTGTGCGGCGGGGGAAAAACTATTCGACTATATCAAAAACTACGCTAAATCTATACCAAATACGCCAGCCAGAGAGGTCAACTTGGAAAATGTGTTTGCTGAACCGAAAATGAAGAGTCTAGATGCAGAAAATAACGTAAAAGTTATAGTTAAAAGTGATAACGAGGATGTTCAATATAATGATTCTGTTGATAACGAAAGAGCTGGACATAATGAACTTGTTGATAACGGAAAAGTTAAAAATAATGTTGTTAGTAATAAAGGTGTCGGACATAATGATATTCTTGATAATGATAATGAAAAAGTTGGACAAAGTGATAGTGATAACAACGCGCGTAGTAGTGTCGATGAAATAGTGTTAAATTCTCAGAAATTGCTGTTGAACGTTGATAAAGCTTTGACAGATGTCAAAAGTCAGTGCGATGTGACAAGTACTGTAGTTGATGAAGAAATGAATCAAGAGGTTCAGGGTGAGACTACCAGTAATAATAAGGTAAGAAAACACTGTTTTACCCTATCACGGTTGTTCACTAAAGTTATATGATTATTTACGGGATATTTACCGTGGTAAGGTTGTGGAATGAGCTCCCAATATTTCGGCGCAGTTACATGCACCATGTTCACGGGAAGACTGAAGAATGCGGATGGTTGGTAGAACAGTTGCAGACATAACGGTCTACCCTCTTTCTTAGTCTTTTGCTACGGTTATCACTGGAACTCGAACTCGAACCTAAGTCCCGACAAAACACACTCACTGTATCACTGCATATAGTATTTTGGACAAATTTTGAACGCTAACTTTTATTTTTGTTTCAACCTGATACTGGATTCCACGCACTCGCGAGTTGAAAACCCCGTGGTAAATATCCCGTAAATAATCATATAACTTTAGAGTAAGAAAACTTTGTTTTTCTTTTGAGAGGATTTTCGCGTCTCGCGTCTTGTGCATTTGCCAGTGTTAAGTATTGAAATCGATGGTACTCGGATGGGCAGCGTTCGGCAAATTGCGTGACATCTTCTCGTCCAAGATACCACAGTGCCTCAATACGAGGGTCTTTGACCAGTGTGTGTTGCCAGTGATGACATATGGTACTGAGACGTGGTCCTTAACTGTTGGCCTTTTGGAAAAACTCAGAGTCACACAGCTGGCAATGGAGAGAGTTTCTTTGGGCGATAAAATCCAAAACGTGGATATTCGCCAAAGAACCAGAGTCACCGACATAGCTGTTAAAATTTGCATTTTGAAGTGGCAATGGGCAGGCCACATCGCTCGAAGAACCGATAACCGATGGGGAAGAAAGGTTCTTGGGTGGAGACCACGAACCGGAAGACGCAGTGTAGGTAGGCCTCCCACTAGATGGACCGACGACATTGTGAGAGTCGCGGGCATCCAGTGGATGCAAAAGGCAGGCTGTCGTTCAGTGTGGAGGTTAAATGGGGAGGCCTATGTTCAGCAGTGGACGTCTTCTGGCTGATGATGATGATGACTTATTTTTAAATGCGTTTTAAATTACAGTTAGCGGCTCGTGCCCGCGACGTGCTACCCCCCTCGGCCATATGCAAGTGGGGGGCGGAAATACTGACCGCTTTGGAGAGCTTACACAATAGCGGAGTCGTTTGCAGGTACCCTTTATAACTTACTAGCTACGCCCCGCGGTGGCCCGCGTAGTGTTGAAAAATATTTTTCATTACTTCATGCTCTGAAAGTAGGTCTGAAATTGCTGAGGAGCGGGTTGAAAGCAATACATTTCAGCCCTAGGGAGAATCACTTTCAACTGACAGTGACAGTTGACAACTGACAGATACTTAAATAAAATAAAAAACTATTTGTATTGAACCATGTTCCATTTTTTTTTTCTCCTCTGAGGATTATGGTCCCACACTTCTCGTGCATTTGCAAAAAAAAATTTAGCGGTAGTCCGGTCTTCATTGTAGAGTTTTGTTTATTCTTCCGTATAGCAGACTTGTATTAACACAATGAGCATCTGATTCCGATATGGATTTAACGCCTGATTTCATAAGAGAAGAGCCTAAAGCAGTACATAGAGGAAAAAAAAATTCACACCAAAAAAAGGTTGATATATGTAAAATTAAATTCACTCATATAATTATTTTCTTGAGTTAGTTTATGTTTTTATTTTTAGTTTCCTTGTATTCGTAATTACTCGAATTACTCGTCATTTTTATTTAGTCCCTCGAACTATTAGCGTCCTCGCTACTCTCGGGCGCCAAACCCCGTCTCGGGACTAAATAAGTTACTTTCACCCCTAGGCTAACAATCTATACATCTATACAATTTTATAAAGAGGAAAGATTTGTATGTAAGTATGTTTGTAACGAATTGGCTCAAAAATTATGGGACCGATTTTAAAAATTCTTTCACCATTTAAATGCTTCATTATCACTGATTAATATAGGCTATTTTAATAGACTATACAACTATACCCGTGCGGAGCCGGGGCGGACCGCTAGTGTACTATAAAATATTTAATAAATTATTATCTTTGGCTAGTACAATCCATATTTAATCTTTCCTTTCTTTTCAGAGACCTAAACCCTTCAAACATACTGTTAGGGGAACGCGGGCAAATCATCCTAACCTATTTCTACTCTTACACTGGACTTGACATGACCCTGTCAAAGCTACGCTCTTCAACTGACATTGACATGTACATAGCGCCCGAGCTACATGTCAACATGCTGTACACGATAATGGATGACAGAGAAGAAAGTGAAATTGTTTGTGACTTCTGGAGCTATGGGGCGATTATGTACCAGCTTATTTGTGGGGTGGTGAGTTTTTCAACTTTAGTTCGTTTTATTGAGGGACAGATGGCGGTACGTAGCGTTATCCTAACACACATCACACATCATCGGTCATTAAATGTCAATTGCTGAACACGGCCTCGCTCTTAGAGAGGGGTGTTGCCAATAATCCCCACGCGTGGCAGGCGGCTTGGAGATCGCAGTGCGTTCGCCGTGTACTGCTGTGTGTGTAAGATAGACTAAGAGGAAAGACAATAGCGTAACATTTGGGACGCAAGTTGGTCATGTTGACTTCAGCTTACTTTGGACGCAAGTTGGTTTAGGGTTTTCCAAATAGGCCATCGTTTTTATGGTGCTTGGAAGATATGAGTGTGAAAATTTTATTATAATAGTTTCAATTTGTGTTTCAGCCGTTGTCATTCTTCCACCGAACCATATTCACAAGTCACACCATACTGCAGTTGCCGGAAGGGATGACCGTTGAAGAGGAGTCTTTACTTACTCAGGTACACACTAATACCAAGGAAGATAGACTAAGTGGAAAGACAATAGTGGAACATTAGATCGTAGCTCGGAAATTTGCCTAAAAATAGTATAAACTTAGATGGCGCCGTAATTTGAGCGTGCTATAGGTTGTCTCCAACTTCCGTAAGCGCTGCAGTCTGATAGCGTACGAAAGGGTTCTACAAATTACCGTAGCGTTAGTATCACAGCATTTCAAGAAAAGCGCAACCCATACCAGTAGATGGCGCTTTTCTTTATTATCTTGAAATGTTGCGAATCTTGACTGCGATACTAGCGCTACGGTAATTTGTAGAACTCTTTTGTACGCTATCTGGCTGCAGCGCTTACGGAAGTTGGAGACAACGTATAGCACGCTCAAATTACTGTGCCATCTAAGTTTATACCGTTTTTAGGCAAATTTCCGAGCTACGCTCTAATGTTTCTCATCCTATAGATCGGTTATCCTATCCACAAGTTGTTTACCTCAATAGCCCAGATTTTTTAAATTATATTCCATTTTATACACATCCCATAATAATTGTATTTTGTATTTTTTACTCAACAGGGCCTCTTGGTGTTGGCTTCAGCCCGCTAATGCCTCTTAAAGGTCTGGGCTAGACCCGTGAATATGTCAAAATAAATAATGCCATTTTTATTTGGGAAAAGAACAAATCCTGTAGATTGACCATTATTATTTATAATGGGACTAAAATACTCTTTAATAAACATATCAGTCATATCAGTCTCTGGCAGCCATATCACAAGCTTTGCTTAGTTTGGTGTCAGATGACCGTGTGTGCAAAAATGTCCCGAATATTATAATGTATATATTATATAAAATATATATATGTAAATTTTTATTCTCAAATCAGCCTTTTTTTCAGCTTCTAGCATACGAACCTTCAGAGCGGTTAGGCGGCGGTAAAGACGGCATCGAAGAGATCAAACGACACCCGTACTTCAAAAGCATCGACTGGCACACAATATACGACAACTGGATCGTGCCAGATTGAACCAGATATGCCTTACGTATACTAGTCTTAACTGGATTGTAGCGGATTCAACCGGAGTGTACACCTGATACCGGTGTTTAACTGGATGTAACCATAATTTGTACACTGTTAGCTGGATCGTACCGGATTGAACCGGATATGCCTTTAATAGTTTATATGCTAGTAATAGCCATTACTACGTTTTTGAAAGAAAAGTATTTTTCATTACTCATACTCGGAAAGTAGGTCTGAAGTTGCCTGAGGAGCGGGTTGAAAGTTATACATTTCAGCCCTGGGGAGAATCACTTTCAATTGACAGTTGACAGACACTCAAATTATTAAAAAAAAAACTAGTTCTATTTTCACATTTGTGTTAAACCATGTTCTAAAATATTTTTTTTCTCAGAAGATTATGGTCCCGCACTTCTCGTGCGCCACCACCAACGAATCCACCAACCCGCACTGGGTCAGCGTGGTGGATATGGCCCAATCACCCTTTCGGGGTTAGGCTAAAAGTCCAGCAGTGAACTGTTAAAAGGCTGATTATGATGATGATGACTTCTCGTGCATTTCTGGTAAATGCAGTTCAGGATGTTAAAAAAAATTGGCGGGAATCCGATCTTCATTATAGTTTTGTTTATACTTCCGTAAAGCAGATTTGTATTAAAACAATGAGTTCATCTGATTCCGATATGAATTTAACGCCTGATTTCATAAGAGAAGAGGCTAAAGCAGTAGTGGAAAATAAAATTCACTCATGTTTTATTTTTAGTTTCCTTGTATTCCTAATGAAAAGCACAGTGTTTACCTCGGGGTTAAATACTTATTTAGTCCCTCGAACTATTAGCGCCCTCGCTACACCCGGGCGCCAAACCCCGTCTCGGGACTAAATAAGTTACTTTCACCCCTAGGGTAACGATGTACTATTTCATCACTACCTATCAGAAAAATAAATAGCTTCTCACAAAAATTTGTTTATCAATATAGAGGATTGAATGTCGTTTTGTGATATTTAAATATATATTTTTTACATTCAACCTACACGCAAGCGCCTCACCTAACTAAGCTAATCTATCAAAAGCATGACGCGGACCAATCAGAAGAGAGAAAACTTAAACTCCAATAGGAATTAACTTGAATTTGGTTCCCGCTTTCCTCTAAAGCCAATTATCGTTTCTCGAATAATTGCAAAGAAAAAAAAAATCCTTTCATTTTATACCAAACAAAATGTATAGAACATTAAAAAATGCGATTTCAGTGTTGGTCCTATCGTAAAAGTTATTTCTAACGAAGGATGCAATAGTATCTATAATATCCTTGAAAATGTCCGTCATCATCATAATCAGCCTTTTAACAGTCCACTGCTGGACTTTTAGCCTACCCCCGAAAGGGTGATTGGGCCATATCCACCACGCTGGTCCAGTGCGGATTGGATAGATTCACATACGCCATTGAATTCCTTCTCCGTACGTATGCAGCACGTATGCGTACGTATGTCCGTCATACATAAATAGAAATACACGCTGAATAGCCATCTATCAAGTTAGCTAGAATAAGAAAAAACACTTTGTCTCTGAAAAGTTTCCATTAGGACGTCGCCTTAGTTTTTTGATGTCACAGCATGATTAGTTCCTATATTAGAAATGTATTTTAAGGTAAGACTAAATATAGTATTAGCAAGGAAGATAGACTAAGAGGAAAGACAATAGCGGAACATTAGAGCGTAGCTCAGAAATTTGCCTAAAAACGGTACGAACTTAGATGGCGCCGTAATTTGAGCGTGCTATAGGTTGTCTCGAACTTCCGTAAGCGCTGCAGTCAGATAGCGTACGAAAGGGTTCTACAAATTACCGTAGCGCTAGTATCGCAGTCAAGTTTCGCAACATTTCAAGAGAAGCTCAACTTATACCAATAGATGGCGCCTTTCTTTATTCCCTTGATATGTTGCGAAACTTGACTGCGATACTAGCGCTACGGTAATTTGTAGAACCCTTTCGTACGCTATCTGACTGCAGCGCTTACGGAAGTTGGAGACAACCTATAGCACGCTCAAATTACGGCGCCATCTAAGTTCGTACAGTTTTTAGGCAAATTTTCGATCTACGCTCTAATGTTCCGCTATTGGCTTTCCTCTTAGTCTATCTTCCTTGGTATAAGTAAGGGATCAGTATGAATTTATATCACCGATATAGACTGCAAAAATAATTTTAAGGTATATAAGCCTTTTGTAATTCGGCTGTATTGTCTTTCCATAGTTATAGAGGTGCAGATAAACTTAATACTTGTTGGTATATTTTGGTAAAAGTAAGTTCATGTAGGCTGAGTGGCCAGCCCTAATGTCAGAGTTAGTTGTATAGCCCGTAGGTCCAGTTGGTAGTGAACCTGCATTCTTTGTTTGGGGGCGTGGGTTCGATTCCCACCTAGGACAAACATTCATGTGATGATCATTTGTGTTTGTTCTATATCTGGGTGTTAATATCTATTTAAGTATGTATTTAAACCTATATATGTATGTATAATTGTATATCAGTCTCTGGCAGCCATATCACAAGCTTTGCTTAGTTTGGGGTCAGATGACCGTGTGTGCAAATATGTCCCGAAATATTTATTTATTTACAGTTGGCACGTTCGTCGGTATGTTTATCATGGAGTGTTGTTTATTTTTAGTGAAAAATATCATCATTATTTTATTAAAAGTGAACGCTCAGGTTTATCTACACCTAAAAATTTACTTTATCAAATTGTGTTTATTCTAGTCTATATTTTGGAAACTTAGATCCTATTCCCCATATTTATAAACATTTGATAAGCTAATTTATGCTATCAATTTCTCATGAGAAATGGCACAAGCGGAAACGAGACAGAAGATTATAGCTTAAACATGCCTAAAACATGTTTTAAACTATCACAATTGTTCACTATAGTTATATGATTATATCACGTTAATAATCATATAACTGTAGTGTTGTTAAACATGTTCTATACACTGTTTTAAACTATCACAGTTTTTCACTACAGTTATATGATTATATCCCCTTAATAATCATATAACTGTAGTGGTGTTAAACATATCTAATAAACTGTTTTAAACTATCACGGTTGTTCACTACAGTTATATAATTATATCACGTTAATAATAATATGACTTAAAGTTGTTAAACATGCCTTAAACACTGTTTTAAACTATCACAATTGTTCACTTGATTATATCCCATTAATAATCATATAACTGTAGTGTTGTTAAACATGTCTAAAACACTGTTTTAAACTATATCAGTTGTTCATTACAGTTATGTGATTATATCAATACATATAACTGTAGTTGATATACATGCCTAAAACATGTTTTAAACTATATCAGTTGTTCACTACAGTTATGTGATTATATCCCGTTAATAATAATACATATAACTGTAGTTGATAAATATGCCTAAAACATGTTTTAAACTATATCAGTTGTTCACTACAGTTATGTGATTATATCCCGTTAATAATAGTACATATAACTGTAGTTGATAAACATGCCTAAAACATGTTTTAAACTATATCAGTTGTTCACTACAGTTATGTGATTATATCCCGTTAATAATAATACATATAACTGTAGTTGATAAACATGCCTAAAACATGTTTTAAACTATATCAGTTGTTCACTACAGTTATGTGATTATATCCCGTTAATAATAATACATATAACTGTAGTTGATAAACATGCCTAAAACATGTTTTAAACTATATCAGTTGTTCACTACAGTTATATGGTTATATCCCGTTAATAATAATATAACTGTAGTTTTGTTAAACATGCCTATCGAATGTTTCTAAAGAAGACCATAGTTATATAAAATTCGAGTATTATTTATTCTCATAGGTTATAGTACAAACACGAGTTATTTCGTTATTATATTAGTAAACAGTTCAAATTTTTTGGTAAGGGCAAGATTTGAACCTGCTAGCAACGACCCTGCAGTGCAAGTACCGTTCATTATCGATCGTCAAATTCGTTAAAATGCCATAGAATCGATCATAGCTAGTATTGATCAAATGGCATTTTATCGAATTTGACGACCACAACTGTCAAATTTGGCCATCGATAAAGAACGGTACTTGCACTGCTGGCTTTACGTCCCTTCTTGCTTAGCCATTTAAGTTACAACCTGTGAGTTATGCCGTAATATTTTAATATACTAAGCGTTGGTAAATATGAGTTATTTAGTTTTAATTATGCAAAAATTAAATTTTGGATTTTATACCAAAATATGCCTTTGCCTGATTATTTTTTTATACCTCATAAAAAAGCTGATCATATATAATAGAGCCAAACAAAGATAAAAAAATTAAAGGTACCAATTTTTTTACTCTTTTTTTCGTTTATTCGGCTCTCTGTTTATGATAAGTTTTTTTATGACGTAATAAAAAATAGGACGGCCTTTTCTACATGCCGGGCATTACGACAAAAAAAATTTTTTTTTATTAGAGGTTAGTCTAAATGTTTTTTCTTGTTTTTTTTTCTTGTATAAGTGTTAAAAGATAAGTGTTTGATGTATTTAAGTATTATTGTAACCAAAAAAATTAATATCAAAATTGATCTCGGGTTTGCATTTGGCTGTTTCGGAACTATTGAATATTTATGTTAAACAAATAATATTAATATAAAAGTGTCATTTAGTAAATAAATAGTGAAAAATATTGTGTACTTAATTGTAATCTTTTATTTTATATTTTTAAACGACATATCTTTAGGTACATCATCATCACTAAAAATAAATATAAAAGCTAGAACAGGGATTCCCAAAGTGGTCGATATCGACCCCTTGGCACTGCCCTTGGGGTCGAAAACTGATTATGGGGGTCAACGAAACATCAGGCAAAATGCCGGCCAAACGCAAGAATAATTTTAAAAAAAGACAAAAGAAAAACGACGCCTGCAAATGCATGCTCTGCAAACTGTTCACATTTGCCAGAAATAAGCATGCTTGTTTTAAAGCATACTCCTAAATAGGCATGCTCAAAGCAAGAGCAAACATGTTCAGACGTGCTCGTCTGCTTTGTTGACAGCGGACGTGATCACGCCGTCGTATGCAGTCATCGTTGATTTCCCTATCAATATTTAACGATACTTTTGAGCACGCGAAAGTAGAAAATAGAAATATAGATAATTTTCTTTGTATGTATGTTTTGTGCAGATAGATGTAGATACTTAGAAGTTGCTAGTAAAAACAGGCCATAGAGCCTCTTATACTTATAATTTGACGGTTTTTAAATCAATTTTATTCAGTTAAATTACAATATTTGAGCTGGGAAAAAAATACATGTCACAGATACATCTGTGTTTGAGTTTATGATTTGGTTCAAAACACGATTGAATAAACTTTCCTCGAAAAAAAAATCTGAAATAAAGTCGATTTAGTTTATTTTTTTCGTTTTATGCTCTAATGAAAGTTCGTAACAACCTGGAAATTGCATGTACTGAAAGGCATTTTTTGTTTTTTTTTTATTTGGATAGAATTTTGATAGTGAATAGTTTCGTTTTTTAGTGAAATTAAAACCGTAACAAGGTCGCGAGAATTTGCGCGAACCGCGTTCAATACCGCAGGCGTCATCGAGGTCGGACCTATGTTCGTTTTTGTCGTTGCACTCCCCCCACGGGCGTCGTGACTCTAGCGTGGCAAAATACATCGTCGCTATAACTTGGCGGGGGCTGAGGGAGCGTTTTGTTGCCTACGCGACTCGGATAACCGGCCGTTAAAGCTAAGTTAAAATTTAGTCATTTCCTATTTTAAAGAAGGATTTTGTGCCTAAGAATAGCCTATACTGCCATCTAGTGTCGAGTAGCTGAAACTCAAAAAATATTGTGTAAATGTTCTCAATAGATGTAGCTAAGAATTGTTAGCGAAAAAAATAACAAAAAAAAATTGATCAAAATTAAATAAAAGCCATGGACGTAAAAAGAGGAGAAAGTTTTTCTTTAACCGTCCATAAAAACCCCATGCTAATGGCCTATTCTTTGTATTCCATATGCATTCAAATAAAATTGACGGATTACTAAAAGAACTTTTGCATTTTGGACAATGCGACTCCAGAAATCAAAGGGTACGGAAAAGAAAACTTTTTGTGCAGGTGTTACGTCAAGTGGTATAAAGATTCTGCGCGCGCTTTCTGGCCCACTCAGCCATGCACCGCATACCTACCTACAACCAACTTATCTGTAGAGTTGAATAGGGACGCTACTATCGCACTTTCAAACCAAGACTGACCATCACCTTTGGAAGTTTTTAGTTCTCTCATTTGCCCAACTACACAAGTAAGTTTGTCGCACTGGGTACCTGCCGAGGCCACATTTCTTCTAAGGTGATCAACTCCAGATTTACATATCCAAGCCATTTTACGCATTAAGCCCATGGTGTAAGGCATAGTTTGCCTTTGGCCAGATAACTCATTGAATTTATATTTAGATAAACGAAAATCTGTCTTCGTAAACTGTGATAAAAGCTAAGTTTGAGAAGCAAAGAAAATCAAAACCTTGTATATTTTTTTTTGTAATAGTTTGCGACAACAATCTACCTTATCTTTACTCAATAAGGAATAAAATGGAATGGAAGTTGTTAAGGCGACTGTAGAATCCGGTTTTACAACGATGTACGCGCAATGTAGCTTATTTGCGACAGCTGAGCTACCACTCAAACTTGTTTGTATAATAACTCGATCTTTGGAGAACGCAAGACGCGGATTGGACGACAGTCTTTGGTCGAGCTTCTTGGCTATGCGCGTCGGTAGCGCGCATGCGCGAATTAAGAAGTGAATGTTTTTAAAATTTTCAACTCTAATATAAACTTTTTTGTTTTTACGCCTTGTACGAACAAGAAAATAAATCGACATTTTATTCGATATTCGAGTTGTGATTTATTCGAAGTGATAAAAACTTTTGGAATTTGAGGAACGGGTTTGTGACACGACTAGTTTTTTTGTAGATTTTGTAATAACATTTATACAAACTGATTGTTTACTCTTGTAATTGGATGCTGTATATTCCCATTGGATTCCAGTTAGAAAGGTACGTTGAACTTAGTTTAAAGTATTAAAAACAACCAGAGACAGTTTGAATTCATATCAAGATTATTGATTTCGACAGCTGGAGATTTTTTTGTGCTAAAACTTCGCCACAGAATAAAACATAATTATTTTCATATTATCAGTTAATTTATCAGTAAAGATTCATCCAGATTTAAACTAGGTTCTTTCCAGATGCTATCCATTTTGATATTAAATTCAGTAACTTGACAACAAAGACAGAAAATAACTTTACGAAGTTATATGCACAAGACGTGTGATGCCAAAAATTATCACATCTCCATAGGAGGAAAGAAATCGAAGAAATAAAATAAATTGGTATCAAGTAGGTATAAACAAATTGTGTAATTATTTGTATTAATAGCTTAGAATAACTACCTATTATTCTAAGACTAATAGTTATTTTGTAGTACAAGTAAAGGGAACTAGCGTTTCTGAACTAATTTTACATTCTTTCTTCGAAGGTCATTTTAGTCGTAGACAAGGAACTAACTTACAAATAAGTTACGACAGTTTACAACCAGACAGATGGTAGGTAAAACATTAGTAACTTTGTAGGTATAGGTAGGTATTTTGTTTAAGGACAGAATGCACAATTCTTAAAAATGGTAACCGAGTCTACAAATCACCAATTCTCATAATAGCTAATTCTACAAAATGTCAAATGTCCTATCTAACGTCTAATTCTCAAAATATCCTACTACTTTTATGCATCGGTTCTGTCTCATCTGTCTGTGTCTTTAGCTCGGTACTAGGTAGGTACCTACCTAGTACCGAGCGTTAGCGTTGGTGCGTTAGCGTGAGGTCGCGGGTTCAAACCCCGGGCCCGTACCAATGAGCTCTTTGGAGCTTATGTACGGATTTTCATACCACTGGCTTTTCGGTGAAGGGAAACATCGTGAGGAAACCTGCATACGTACGGAGAAGGAATTCAATGGCGTATGGTAATCCATCAATCCGCACTGGGCCAGCGTGGTGGATATGGCCCAATCACCCTTTCGGGGGGAGACTAAAAGTCCAGCAGTAGACTGTTAAAAGGCTAGTAGGTAGGTACCTACCTACCTTATCTACGTGCGGTGACTTACGATATTGTGGTCGACGGATATACCTAGTCGGGGAGAGCGAGTGCAATACAATTACGACGAGTCCCGTTTTATTCGAATAATGTTAGGTACCTCAAATATAAATAAAATTTTCTCACTTGATTATTAGGTTATTTTATCTACCTACTAATATTATAAAGAGGAAAGATTTGATTGTTTGTTTGCATTGAATAGGCTCCGAAACTACTGAACCGATTTGAAAAATTCTTTCACTGTTGGGAAGCTACACTATTCCCGGATAACATGGGCTAAATTATATTTAAAAAAAAAATAGGGATCCTTACTAAAACTCCAATAATGTAACCCAAGGTGTAAAAAAAAATAAGATTTACAGTTTTAATTTTGCGTGTTTGACAGTTCTAAGACAGGACAATGTCTGTCAGGTCAGCTAGTCTATACTATCTATACTACTAATATTATAAAGAGGAAAGATTTGATTGTTTGTTTGTTTGTTTGCATTGAATAGCCATTTGATAGCCGGTTGGTCCATTTGGTAGTGAACCTGCTTTCTGAGCTTGGGGGTGTGGGTTCGATTCCCATCTAGGACAAACATTTATGCGATGAACATTTGTGTTTGTTCTATATCTGGTTGTTAATATCTATTTAAGTATGTATTTAAAACTATATATGTATGTATATCAGTCTCTGGCAGCCATATCACAAGCTTTGCTTAGTTTGGGGTCAGATGACCGTGTGTGCAAAAATGTCCCGAATATTATTTATTATTTATTTGAAAATATTATTTATTAGGCGCCGAAACTACTGAACCGATTTGAAAAATTCTTTCACTGTTGGGAAGCTACACTATCCCCGGGTGACATAGGCTATAATCTATACCCGTGCAAAGCTAGGGCGGACCGCTAGTATTAAATATAGATAGGTATAAATATCATGGAAATCATTTGCCTGTTTTATTCATTAAACAAAAGGTCACCAGTTAGTATCCTAGCTCATATTTCAAAGGCGCCAAGTTCATCAAAGTTCAATAGTCTTTAAAAACTGGATATTTTTATATTTTATACTATTGTACTGTAGTTGCGTTGCCAAACAAAAATATTCGTAAAAATAACTAAGAATTATTGCTATTGTAAAAATAGGTATGTTATTAAACGACAGTACAAATAATTCATGATAAATGCCTCAATTAACTTTAAAATATACTTCTCAAGTGTAAATAATGTCAAAATAACGCATCTGGCATTAACCTGACTCATAAAAACGAGTGTTTCGACTGTCAATAAAACTAAGCTTTTATGGTGCATTAAATTTGTTGCGCGTTTTAACTCAATAAGTACTTAATTTTGATAATAAGTCACTTTGAACTGAGTTTGAACTATCAAAATATCTCACATCCGTGCGTCACACAACTCTGAAGATCTTCCAATAGACCGTGATGGGAAGGTAAAAACACAAAATAGTAGTAAAAAAATAGTGCGTGGAGTCACTGGAGTCCCTCCGCGCGGAAGAAGTGAAACTCTCACGCTGTCTCTTTCTATTCCCCCTCCATAGTAGCGTTAAACGCTTAACGCAACCTTGTTGGAAGTCGCATAAGAAATTTCACTTCAAAAATGTTGACGTTTACATGACTATTAACTAAGTATTTACCTGCTTTCGAGAGTCCGCACTAAGCAATTCGCCAGATAATCAAAGCCACCGACTTGGCTCAGCGTATTCAACATCATCAGCCAGAAGACGTCTACTGGCTGAACATAGCCCTCCCCTATAAATTCCACACTGAACGACAGCCTGCCATCTGCATCCACTGGATGCCCGCGACTCTCACAATGTCGTCGGTCCTATTGTTAACTGTATCAAATCAATGCCTTAAAGATCAGTCAACAGTGTCAGGACAGAATAGATAATACTTTGGCAAAAGACAGCCAAAATTGTATGACATTTCTCAGACCATAAACTTTTGCAATAAATGAACTCGAAAACTGGAAGTCAGATAGCATCGCAGGGCGCGGCTAAGAATTTACATCAAAAATCGCTTTATTACGCAAGAAGAAAGTTCACTTCACACTCGCAGGGAAATATTTAGCGGTGTTATGTTAACATGCGAAAGTGATGGACGCTCGCGAAATTTTTAATTTGCTTTGCCGTTTAAGAGTTTTCTGAACGAGTAATTTAGAAAAATTGCACGCGAACGTGTGAAAGTTTGGGAATCTGGAAATAATTGCATACATTGGTACGTTTATTTTAATAACTTGTCCAATTCGCCGTTTTCAAGCTAAAACTGTTATTTTAAGCTGATTCCTTTAAAAGGACTTCTTAGTGTTTGGCTTCGGCCCCATCACTGCTTTTCAAAAGACTGGGCATAATTATACTTTCATATTTTCATTGTTATTAATATCACGTTATAATGACGTTATCAAGCCAGGAATATAGCAACATACATTACTTATTTATCTATACGGGGTGTAAGGGGAATACTTTCGAAGCAAAAAGAAGGTAATTGTACTCATCATTATGAACAACTTTTACTATGGGACCAGCCCTGAAATCGCAAAAAAAATATCAGCTATTCTATAGAAAACGGTCATTGACACTCGACAAAATGTATGGAACAGCAGATTTTTTTTCGCGATTTCAAGTTTGGTCCTAAACTAAAAGTGGTTCATATTGATGAGTACAATTACCTTGTTTTGGCTTCGAGAGTGTTTCCCTTACATCCTGTATACGCATTTATTTATGCAAGCGGAACTCCATAAAATCCTTACAATATTTTATCACGTTTTTCCTAGGCACTCCTAGTTGCAAGACTTGCAAGGCGTTACGGGTCACGTATGCATATGCATAATTATGCGTGTAGGTAAAAATTGTTAAACGTTTTCGTTACTATTATTATATCTTGAGTGTTATACGGGTTTAATATCGCTGTTCTTATTTCTTACTAAGTAATGTTTATGTCTAATCTCCGTTGTTTTGAAACCCTGGGACTAAATTTTGAACAGCTCGTATGATATTTCGCACAAAATAATCTGCGAAATTTAAAGAAACTGACTTTTAAGCGAAATCTCAAACAAGAGTAGCATTTTTTAAACAATCATATCACTCGCTGACGTAACGAGTCGTGTGGTTTGAAGCATTCGAATTCACATAAATCAATAGAAATTAAAATCTTTAATTTCGCATATTTTCGTGCGAAATCACACGAGCGAACCAAAAATCGAGCCTCTGGTAATTTTAAGTCAGATCTTGGTGTACTAACTTCCCGCTAACTAAAAATCTAAAGTGATAATCAAAATGTTACTCATTGCTGTATGTATAGAAATTAATGAAGTAAGAAAAAAACCTGTCCTATAAATATTATATTAAATTTTCTATTGTTTTCATGTGTCAGTGCTCAGACGGCCATCTCCCAACGGATCATAATAACAGATAATATAACGGGTGTATCTCTAGACGACGGACATATTCAAGGATATCATTGTAATCACCATTAATAACAATTATGGGACCAACTCAGATATCGTTGTTCCTGAAATCTGTTGTTCCATACAAAAATGTTATTAACACTCAACGATGTTTATGGAATAGTTGATTTCTTGTTTATCAAATACAATAAAATCCTCAAATATGCCCGTCGACGTCGTCTAGAGTACATCCTCTTTATTTCCCTAATAAGTAATATAATAATTTACATTGCTCAATAATATAATGACACATTTTGGTAACATTAAGTACCATAACTCATAAAATTCATTATAAAACATAAAACAAAAAACAATATTAACCAAATAAACAGTATTATGTCATTCATTACTTATTTCATTTTTATAGAACACTAATTCACAATTTAATATAAAAAAGAAGAAAAAAACACTGCAACAGAGCCTACAGATAACACCATCAACACTTTCCCATTCCCAATGGATCTTGAAACTTTCGGACCTAAATTGATATGCCGTGTTGAGTGTTGACAAGCGTTAGGGCTTGTAGTGTACTGTGTTGTGTAGTCTGGTACGTTTAGGTACTTATTTTATGTGACAGCAATACGTCAGCGCATTGTGTGGTTTTATATGCATTCCCATGAGCAGCTCCCATGCAAGAATACCGCGAAATTGTTATAAAAACTTACGGAACCTCGCGTTACCGAAGTAATTGATAACTTCTTCACAACTTCTTTCTATCTTTGGATCTTTGCGATTTTTCTATTCTAAGTACACATAGATTGTCATTAGCAAAACCAAGCACCAAATTCTAAGAACCATTACGTCGCGTCGTTTGTAAATACGCAAACATGACTTCAGCAAACGATTGCTTAACAGCTTCCCGATAGAAAATCTCGCTTAAAAACACGTAGAATGTTCATTAACACAGGAATGTAATTCTCCGCATTTAATTGCATGTAGTTTTCCCATGTAAATTATTTCCTTGAGCAGCTGTTTAAATGTGCTACCCCGACTTTTACTTGCGATAATGATACACAATTTGCTCGAAGAGAACTACAGAAACTGAAAATGTTGCAAACAAGATGCAATTTTGTAAAAATAAGTACAGCTATTTGCTTCAATGGCGAATGGCCTCATTCATTGAAGTTGTTTTCGTTGCTATGTTACTGAGGTATTTTAATAATATTTACATTCTAATATAAAATCAAAGGGCAGCGTTAAATACAGCGTACACCATTTTGAATTTGCATACAGCTTCTTGACACTCTTTTAATGTCCTGTATGATCTGAATATTTATTTATCTAAAAAAAAATTATTTTCTGTATAATAAGCATAGCTGTTCTGTCTTTTGAGCTACTTTGTTTTGCTCAAACAGCAATTGCAGGAGCTTTTGGTTTCACATTAATTAGGCATACCACTAAGAATTTAATCCAGAACATCGATTCCACCAGCCCTCTGGGCTAGGATTCTTAAATCACCAGTAGTAAAAAAAGTATCTTCGTCCTATTTTGTATTAATTGCATAGTGTGCTATACGATTCAAATTTTATCTTCTTAAGGTGGATGAACGCCATTTTATTTCCACTTATTGATAGTCTTTCAGAAGTTGTCAATAATTCCAAAAGCACCTTTAACGTGTACAAGTTAATGTCTTTATTCCCATCCCTCTTACAGTTACGCCATACAAACGTATGAGAAATCACGCGTTCTCTCACGCGCCTCATTATCTCGGTACGTGATCCGCGAGCTCCCTGTTCCTAGGGTACAGCCGGACTGACAGTGATTAGCGGATATCAATCTACAAACAATATATTCAGTTTGATCAACAAAATATATTGTTTATGTTTTAGCTCTTACTGTTCCACTGTTTGGCAAAAGCATCTCTTCATCTCTTTCACTTCTCTACCTTATGGCCCCGAGCAGTCCTTTGTGTGGGAGTCAACTTCGTCTCGCCTGGCTATCCAGGTAGTCATATGACCTGTAGGAACCATTTGGTTGTGGTTCTTGCCCACTGTCTGCAGCTTATCCGACATTCGATTGACGTGGCCAGCTCTAAACCATTCAGCTTTTGCCTCAGCTTCGGCGATTTGTGTCTTACAGTGAAGTGTACCTACTGTTTCATATGTCTTGCTTGGGTTGGGACGCAGTATGTAAAAATTCAGTGTGTATAAATTCTATATTATAATCTAATACTCAAATTAATATTTATATTCGTTCTTCAAAAGATAGTCAATGATTTGAGTTTGATGATGATAGGAAATAAATAATTTGATTTGATTTATAAAATAAAAGGATATAGCTTGGTCTAGTTTTAAACAGAGGGGTCTGTGTAAAACTAGACAGTCCCGATTAGTTAGAGCTTGTGTATTTCACGAGGACAAAACTATAAATCGCTATTCTCTTTAATTTGGACCACAGCAAATTAAAATTGGAGAATATTTCAATAGCAGGCGTCGCATTTTAATAATGTTTTGCAATTGAAAAGTCGTCGAACCTTTCTTTCCGCTTTTCGATTTCTATTACATAACAATGGGTTTATTTTTACTTTTACATAACAAGATATTTTTCCGGCAGTTATATGATTATTAAAGGGAGTTTGACCGTGACATATACATTTAACTTAGGTAATTTTTTATTCGAATTATTTCGATCTACATTAACATTTTATTCGAATCGTGAAATTGACATTTTCTGTTGTTGATTCCTATCTGTCGTTCACTGGTATATAAATAAGCTTTTCCCCAACGATCTACAGTATAGTAGGTATAGTATGAAATCTTTGCTTTTCCCCCTCTGCGAGTGTAATAAGAATCTTCTTTAATTCCCAGTGTTTTTGAGTCTATAGTTAGGTGAGTTATTTCAGGTTTCTTGTTCAACAAAACAAAATTAAAGTCAAAATTCATTATTAACTATTCTGCCGTTTTTTAACGATTTTCCTTTTTTGTGTGTACTTATTATATACTAATATACAAAAGGTGATGTGTTTCTTTGTTAAATATGGTATCAACATAAAATTTTATCAAATGCACGGGCAATATCAATTTTTTCAAACTATACTACGTATGGGTATAATTATATATTATACCTATTTGTAGGCTTCGATCAAAATAAAATGAATGGACGGGCTATAACCATTGAACTTGCTCAGGAAAAACGACTCAAAACCGTCGGACATATACTTCAACACCTAATTATAACGAAGTACAGTACATTTGTTACAAATAATAGCGGATTCTTGTTGTTGTGTGTTTTGTCAGACGTTTCGTTATCATGTAACAAATAGTCTTGTGTCGTACTTCCTGTGGCTAGAGACCGACTGAAACGAAGTGAGCGCCGGCGCTCATTTTGTAATCTTTGAAATTGCGCTTCTTCTGGGCCCGTCCATTAATTTTATTTTGGCGAAGCCTACACTACACAATATAGAAAGAATGTAGGCAGAATTTAATCAATGTAGAATCACGATGGAAACCTTCGGTAAATTTCTTGGACTGGGCCATGGCATAAATGACTTAAACGCTTTACTTTGACTTTTCTAGGATTCTAGGCATTGCTTTACAGCACATGAATGCAAAAGGTATTCCGAGTTTACCATACATTTTACCATATTTTAGTCTTCTCCATTCCGTTCATCGCCATTGACCTGACGCTGTAATGTGGTTTATTTGTTCAATCTATGAAGAGATCGATATAATACAAACAGCTATTGTTTCTTAGATTTATCTCATTCCATAACAATGGACCGGTACAGGCTGGTTACTGTGCGAAATGACTGAAACGGGACCACAGATTCCATAATAGTTGTGGAATTCACAATGCAATCTCGTTTTCGAGTTTGATTACAAATTGGTTTACATCCGCTGCCTTTAATATGTGAACTTCGCATTGATTTCATATATTGAACCAGTAAAACTTTGAATTACAACAATGTTTCTTACAAGTTACGTACTGGCTAGAGTAGAGATGTCGAGAGACAGAAAAGAGAAGTAAATAGAACGGAAATGAGAAGAAAAATCTGATACTTAAATAGATATTAACAACCAGATATAGGTAGAACAAACACAAATGTTCATCACATAAATGTTTGTCCTACTTGGGAATCGAACCCACGCCCCCAAGCTCAGCACTACCAACTGGATCAACAGGCATTGCATCACTACATAGTATAAAACAAAGTCGCTGTCGCTGTCTGTCCGTCCCTATGTATGCTTAAATCTTTAAAACTACGCAACGGATTTTGAAGCGGTTTTTTAAAATAGATAGAGTGATTCAAGAGGAAGGTTTATATGTATAACTAGCGACCCGCCCCGGCTTCGCACGTAAATAACACCCGTGCGAAGCCGGGCGGGCGGGTCGCTAGTTGATATATAATTGAATTAATTGTAGCTTTCATTATACCTAACTTATTGTTTTTGTGCATTTTCTGGTCACCTATAATACGAGTATAATATTTTAGAACATAATTATGTCTATGTTGACACCTACAAAACTTTCGCTTTTATAATGTTAGTGTAATTTTAACACCTGCGGTAACCTATATTTTGGAGTAATAAAAAAATCAATTTATGTTCAAAGTAGTTCAATACGGCCTTTAAAACTAGTTTAATTCACTACACATGCGACAAAATGTCACACGTTTCAACATCTTGTTAATTTCATACATAACTACGCGTTATTATAACAGGTTTTTCCATTTACTAGTTAAAAATAGATCTTACTCTTGCCTGACGAGAAAAACAAAACTTTTCTTACTTGTAAAAAGGATCCGAATAACTTTTACTGAAGCGTAAACAAATGGAATTAAGACTAATATTATAAACGCGAAAGTTTGTATGTATGGATGTTTGTTCCTCTTTCACGCAAAAACTACCGATTTACAATAATATAGCTTATACATTAGAATAGAAGCTTACGCGTACGAAGTAGCATGTTTCAGCTAGTAGCAAATAAAAAAAGAACAATCATAAACAATTCTAAATTGGCGGAGTATACGCATAACAAGATAAAACATACATTCTAATTGATAACGTCCTCCTTTTTGAAATCGGTTAAAACAACCAATAGTGATATTTTTTTTGTGTGAAATTTTGGCTCTACATTAATTGAGTATTTAGCTCGTGTCAAATATTTTTAATCTAATTAAAGTGAATACTGAATATAGTAGGTCATCATTTCAGCCATAGGACGTCCACTGCTGGACATAGGCCTCATACCTCAATACTGTACCTCAATATAGTCGGGTAATTAAAATAAAATTTATACCCGGCATCATAATATATTTAAAACATTGAATGATGTGGACCGCATCATCGCTTAACATCAGGCGTGAAGATGAGTCAAAAGCAAGCCAATTAATTATTAAAAAAAATAAAAATGATACAGCTTCATGAAAGTAAAGTCTTTGACATTATCATAACGAAATTAAATATATTTATTGGTATTTCTAAAATGTATGCTAAACTCGGAATACTTTTGCATTCGTGTGCTGTAAATCAATGCCTAGAATCCTAGAATAGTCAAAGCAAAGCGTTTAAGTCATTTATGCCATGGCCCAGTCCAAGAAATGTCCACAGACTAGCAGTTCGCACAATAAATGTGGAATCAAAGCGCTTCGCACGGGTTCTCGGAATATCAACCATAAAGCGGTGTCGATTCCTCGTGCCCACTCTGGCAGTCCGATAGAAAAATGGGCAGGAGGGAATCAAATCATGCAGATCTGTAGCACACTCTCCGAAATGTATCCGAAAAACCGATAGACTAGCAACCTTGCGCCGATGCTAAAGACTAAGAAGCTTAGTCTGAACCAGGGATTCGTTGCTGATGAGCCTCTTGGCACGTTTCTCAATAGTAGGGAAAGAGATTCTACATTGAGTATACATTCAATATTCATGAATATCCTTATAAAGCAATTTACGTACTTATTACATTACTTATTTACGTCGTATTGTATAGGACGGCGGAGGAGGTAGAAAAAAAATGTTTTTTTTTTTAACTTCCTCCATCTTCATTCTTCAAAAGCGTTGAAATGCGCGAAAGAGATAGCTGCGCGCCGTTAGTTGCCCCTTATACCTAATGTGAGCTCAGAGCAAATAAAAATACAGAGTCCCTACGGCGCACTGCCTAAGTGACGCCAAAATCGCTTCCAAAACTACGTGAATTCCCTATAAATACACGACTCACCGTGGTAGCCCATTTGGGAGATCGCTAGACTTGAAAGCGTGAGGTCGCGGGTTCAAACCCCAGGCCCGTACCAATGAGTTCTTTGGAGTTTATGTACGGATTTCCATACCACTGGCTTTTCGGTGAAGGAAAACATCGTGAGGAAACCTGCATACGTACGGAGAAGAAATTCAATGGCGTATATGAATCCACCAATCCGCACTGGGCCAGCGTGGTGGATGTGGCCCAATCATCTTTTCGAGGGTAGGCTAAAAGTCCAGCAGTGGACTGTTACAAGGCTGATTATGATGATGATGATGACACGACTCACGCACACATACGCATTCAAAACTACGTGAATTTCTTGTCAGAACGTCGTACTGAAAACATAAGTTTTAAAAAGAAACAATGACTCCTTTCAGTGTTAAGAACTGTAAAAACAACACAAAAGTAAATAAGAAGAAGGATGGAATATTTCCACACTTAAGTATTTATATTATCACTTATTTTGATGAATTACACGACACGAACTTCGACTACGCACACATGTTTCAAAAAGTGGCTTCAGTTTTAATGTTCGCGGTAGTCCCTCTGTATTTTTATTTGCTCTGAGAGTGTGAGCTATTATTTTCCCAAGAGGAGGTATGCGTATGACGCAAGCCTGTTCAGAACTGGTTTCCGAGGTATTTCATCCGGTAATCTTACCATCGAGTCGGTGACCACTCTCGGCTCGGTGCAAATCTGGTCTGACCAACGCATCGGCCTGCTCCGTTTAAGTCGTTTTTAAGGTTCCGTACCTAAGCTAAGTTTAGTTACCGCCTAAGTTATCTGTCTGTCTGTCCGTGTATCTTTCGAACCGTAATAGACATCCAGTTGAAATTTTCACGGAATATGTAATGTTACGGCGGATTAAATAAGAAATTTAAAAAGTCAAAAATTATTAATTAAAGGTCCCCATTCTCAATCAACACAACAAACTAATTTTTTAACGTATTTTTGTATTTGCTCTAATTTAAAAACGGTAATACGTACAAGCGTCAAAGTTGGCATAATTATAGTACACACTCTGAAGTATAACAACAAATAATAAATAATGGCCAAGTGCGAGTCGGTGACAAATTTCCGTTTATAACCAAGTTAAGCAACGTATTCGGTTACTTGGATGATCTTATCATTTCTTTTACCGAATCGAAATTGCATATTTTACTAATTTTGGTGTCGGTTTTTTAAATCGATAATTATTGTATTTGTGTCGGTACGGAACCCTCAGTGTGCGAGCCTGACCGTCCTGGCCGTTTATGGGCAAACAAGCTAACGTGCCGCTTGATGGTAAGCGATCACCGTCGCCTATAGACACCAGGCATCACAGATACTTTTGCCATCGACTTTGCCTGTGGCTATAAGCTTCTCTAGATTGTCGCTGTCTTTCCTGGCAATATTAACGTACTTCGGTAAGATTCATCATAATCAGCCTTTTAACAGTCCACTGCTGGACCTTAAGCCTACCCCCCGAAAGGGTGATTGGACCATATCCGCCACGCTGGCCCAGTGCGGGTTGGTGGATTCACATACGCCATTGAATTCCTTCTCCGTACGTATGCAGGTTTCCTCACGATGTTTTCCTTCACCGAAAAGCCAGTGGTATGAAAATCCGTACATAAGCTCCAAAGAGCTCTTTGGTACGGGCCCAGGGTTTGAACCCGCGACCTCACGTTTTTAAGTCTAGCGATCTCCCAAATGGGCTTCCACGGCTTCCGATTTCCACGCGTCGGTAAGATTGCCAGTTCGAAATCTTGTGTTGAATATCACTTAATTCATTAGAAAATATATCTTCTCTTTACAATTCAAGAAGCAAGCCGCGGGCGCAAGCATGTGTAATATAAATCGCTGACATTTTTTCTAAGTACGTGAGATTTCGCAACCGGCAACAAGTCGTATTGAGCCAATGGAATTGTGTCAGCGGTTTTAATTAGCCCAGTTTTTACGTTATTTCACAGACTCTGAGCAAAGTAGCTTAATGGCAGAAATTCCTATTAAACAAACCGAGAGTGAACTCAACTCGCGGTTTGGTAAATGAACGAGTTTTGTTTTTGCTGTTATTTATGCACCTACTTGGTGACTTGCTTAATTTAGTGACGGGTGATAACAAACATGCTGTACTTTATCACAAAACTCTAAGAAATATCCAATTTGCCATATCATTCCAAAAACCCGTACGAAGCGCTTTGATTCCACATTTATTATGCGAACTGCTAGTCTGTGGAATTCGCTGCCTGAATTGGTGTTCCCCGATGGTTACAATCTGGGTGTCTTCAAATCACGAGTGAATCGGTTTCTTCTAGGCAAGCGTGCTCCAACGTAGACCGCACCAGGCGAGATGGAGGTTAAACGCAAGCCTATTATAAAAAAAAATAGAGAAGAAAGTCATACAAAACATAAATATACACAACTAGCAACCCGTCCGCCACGGCTTCGCACGGGTGTGATTTACGTGCGAAGCCGGGGCGGGTTGCTAGTTACATATATAAAAAAAAAAAAAACCGAGAAAAAAATTCTAACTGATGGTGAAAACCGCATCAAATTCCGTTGCGTGGTTTAGGAGTTAGCGGTTACAGACAAACGCGGAAAGCGACTTTAATTTATACTATGTAGAGATAGAGAAGAGAGATCTCAAATGAACTAAAACTAAACGGTACTTAAAATAAATATATCCTAAACTGAACTTATAAAAAAAAAACTAAATGGCGCTTGGTGAAGGAAAAGTAGCCTAGTAGCCTAAGTAGGTACTGACAGCTTTTTGCCACGTTGAACTGTAGCCAATAAAATTTTATGGCCAAAGTATAGCGACAGCATTATGGTCACCAGTCGCCTCTACCAAACGTTTGGCTAGCTCCATTCAGTCCAATTTTGTGTAAAAATATAGTTTATTTCCGAGAATGCTTAAATAATTATTTTATCTGCTTGGATTAGCATCGTATGCCTTGAAGAGACTGATTGCAGCTTCGCGATTGTCTAAAGTTTATCCGACTGTCGAAGAAGGAGGGTAATGTTTTGGGTTGTATGTAAGCATATAAGTATGTTTCTGGGCTCCTGTAGTACCTCCAGGGACCTTACGTACAACAGCTAATCGCGGCACCTAATCCGCTCAGTTAGAAAATCACGCGAACGTGAACCTTATCGCGCCCAGATACGAATTGCGGTCGCGTGATTTTCCAACTGAGCGGATTAGGTGCCGCAATTAGCTGTTGTCCGTAAGGCCCCTGTAACCTAAACGGCTTGACCGATTTTGACGAGTGAGGTGTCGTTGGATTCCTTTACTTCGAGCACTGCCCTGGAGCATTACTAGATGAATTTCTTTCAGTGTTATCATCATCATCAGCCGGAAGACGTCCACTGCTGAACATAGGCCTCCTCCTGAACGACAGCCTGCCTTTTGCATCCACTGGATGCCAGCGAGTCTCACTTCAGTGTAATAATTGTACAATAACCTACCAGTTTCAATGTTTCTAAAAAAATAACATGAAGTTTCAATTCAGCATTAATGATATCCAAAGTTTCATGTGAAAAACATTGTATCATCTTCAAAACAATAAATAAAGATTGCAAATTCGTGACGCTACATACCCACACAGTTTATTTAATAAAAGCTCTTCTTAAAGTAGCAAAATTCAATAAAAACTTGTAATAGTTATATCGTTCAATAAAAAATATAATTAGTATCAAGCATTGAGCAAGCATTCGTGCCCTTAAAGGTCTTTTGTATAAAAAAACTCGTGTTAACCTTGCCATGGCTGTTTTCTTAATTGATTATCTTTACTTTGATGTAGTTTGTGGTACTTTTGTGTTATGTAATGGATTTTACTGATTTCGGTGGGAAGAATGTTTTTAGCCTTCAATTTATAAAACGGAGCTAGATCAGAACATGACTAAATAGAGATATATTCTTAAATATTTGTGATGCCTCTAGCGTTACAGGTATCTATAAGCGACGGTGGCTGCTTACCATCAGCCAGCCTGCTTGTTTGCCAATTATGGTATAGTTGATTGAATCAGGCGTTACTTTGCGGAACAACAAAAAAAATTTGTGTCGACAAGAGTGCACTGAAGAAACGGTTATAATTGTTTATCTCAATTAAAAATAATTTCAAAATCTATTGTTTATATCATTTAAAATTCAATTAAATTATATTTAGAGTGATATATCATATTATTTTCAAAATTTATTGTTTATTTCATTTCAATTAAATCATAACATCATTGACATGATCATTATTTTTATTTATATTTCATTTATATTAATATCATAATAATTTTAAAAATTTACATATATTTTATTTGAAATTAATTTCATTAGTACAAATTGTTATAACGAATTTTTTGTTACAGATTTAATTACTTTTTGTTTCAGGTTAGGTTAATTTTGTTTTTTATGTAATTAATAGATATTTAAATTCAGGGTAGATTCAAATTAGAATCACAATTATCTATGCAGAAAATAGTTTGACCAAAATCATTATTGTACTCGAAACGACGTAGAAGCGGAATTACACTAGAAATTCGACATATATACAAATTAATTATGGTATAATGATGTAAATTTACCTATTAGAGGACTGCTCACTACCCTTTCCTCGTGGAAATTCCAAAGATTCGTACACATTGATTTGGGTCGTCTTTTATGACACGTACTGCCCAAGAATGGAACTGCCAGCCGTCCTCCTTGTTTCCTGAGAACTACAATCTAGGCATCTTCAAGTCTAGAGTGAATAGATTTCTTTTAGATCAACGTGTTCCATCCTCGGCCACACCGTTGCTTTACCGTCAGGCGAGTTGATAGCCAAACGCAGATCTATTCATATAAAAAACGGCTTCATTCTGCTTACTCCTGTCGTATTCATCATCAGCCTATCGTCCACTGCTGGACGTAGGCCTCTCCTAAACGCCACAAGGCACGATCTTCTGCTTTTCGCATCCACTTGCCACAAGCCGCCTTTCGCAGGTCGTCACTCCACCTGGTTGCAGGGCGTCCTACTCTACGTTTGCAATACGCGGTCTCCACTCTAGAACCCGTCTACCCCAGCGGTTGTCAGTTCTTCTACAGATATGGCCAGCCCATTGCCACTTCAGCTTGCTGATCCTTTGCGCTATGTCGGTTGCTTTAGTTCTTTGTCGGATAATCTCTTTCTGATTCTATCTCTCAAAGGAACCCCAAGCATAGCTCGCTCCATAGCTCGCTGGACCAGCTTTACAGTCAGTGTCCACGTTTTGGCTCCGTAAGTTAGTACAGGTAGGACGCACTGATCGAAAACTTTCGTCTTCAGGCATTGTGGCATGGACAACAACAATTTCGAGAGGTATGTGGCCAATTTCGAGAGGTTTGTTTCCAGCAAAAATATCCTTATGAACCGACCACAAAATGCCATAAAGATATTTTCATCTGTCTGCAACCTTGGAGTACCTCAAGGTCGTCCGATGATGGTGTTTACTGTTTACGCAATGCAAATTGATGCAATGACTTCAAAATGGTTAAATGACACATCTTCACGTAATCTGGGGACATTAAAAATCACTTACATGCGCTGCTAAGCGCGGGTAAGTATGACATCAGATGGGAAACCAATGTAGGGCAGCAAGCAGCGTGGTAAGTAATTAGGCAAATAAAATTAAATATTGCGAAGATTTGACAGAATTTTATTGCGATTAAGTACATCGTTGACGTGATTACTCAATACTCAATACTGGAGTGGACATAGGCCTCCCCCATCGATCTCCAAAAGGGCCGGTCGCATCTAGCGTTTCCTTGCGGTCTCTTAGGTTAGGTTTAGGTATTTTAGGTTTTAGGTCGTCTGTCCATCTTGTGGGTGAACTATTAATATTAAATAATAAATTGTATTATTACCAATAAAGTATGACTATGACTAAGTTCACTCGAGGAAAATTACAGTTTTCCTACAGCGTATTTGCGCAAATGTTGCACTCGACTCTAAATAAGCCTACGAGCTTAGAATAGGTAGTTATTCTAAGGCCTACGAGTTAGTAATGTTATACAATCACTTCACAAACATGTATAATGCGTGTATATCATAAACCATACTATAATTCATAACGTTAATATTATTAAAATAACATTGTGTGACTACTTTGATAACGTAGCAACTATAAGTAAGTGTTTTTAGATTTTTTTATACGTTTATAATAACATAGAAATTCGGAACTTAGATCTCAAAGTTAAGGGTCCTGTATACCCTCTGCAGCTTTCTCTCTCGCACATTTTCATATTATTGAAGATATAAAATCAATGAGTGTGAATTTCCAAAAAGTAACAAAATCATGTCATGGTGTCTATCGTAACATTACAAACAAAGAAATTGTCAATTTGATATATTTTAATTTGACACAGTAAAATGGTAACAAGTGATTTTTATTTCTCGTGTCATTTTATTCCGTCAAATTACAAGATATCGAAGCAAATATTTCTTTGTTTGTAATGTTACGATAGACACCATGACATGATTTTGTTACTTTTTGGAAATTCACACTCATTGATTTTATATCTTCAATAATGTGAAAATGTGCGAGCGAGAGAGCTGCAGAGGGTATACAGGACCCATTATTAACGTGATATTTACCGTGGTAAGGTTGTGGAATGAGCTCCCGATATTTCGACGCAGTTACATGCACCATGTTCACGGGAAGACAACCTTACCACGGTATATATCCCGTTAATAATCATTTAACTTTAGTGAACAACCGTGATAGTTTAAAACTTAGATCTCTTTCCGAATACTTATTACAATTTCTCCTATGCACCTAAATTAATTCATACCATCCCTATATGAATTGATTTAGGTACCTACATAGGAGAAATTGTAATATTCGGAATAAGAACTAATTATAACCTTACCCGGCCAAGTGCGAGTCGGGCGCGCGCACTGAGGGTTCCATAAATACGTACCACCACAATATTCAATAACAAAATTACCAGTCATAACTTGGTAATGAACAAAAAATTATCACCGACTCGCACTTGGCCATTATTTATTATTTGTTGTAATACTAGAGTGTTTGTTATAATCATGCCAAATTTGTTACAGTTTTTTTCATTAGAGCTAATACTAAAATACGTTAAAAAAAACGTATGTTGTATGGGGACCCTTTAGTTTTTACTTTTTTATTATTTGTAACATTACATATTTCGGCCCCACAAAGCTGGCCGTAAAAACAACTTCTTAGAACTCTTTAGCCTTCTTTGGTAAAAATCCTTGCCGCTTCAATATGTATGTTATAACAGAGTTAGTTAGCTAACACCTTATTTACATAGATTCTGCAAACGACACCTAGCTTCGCAATCATTACGCTAAAATGTGACGCAGACTAGGCTGGGTACAGAGTCTCAACTTTCAACGGCGTAAATCGACGTAATGAACTATTTATAATTTGCCTGCCTTGTAAACAAAACACTCATGGATAGTGTAGCTTTCTACCAGTACAATATAAATATTTCAGAAACTTTTTAGGAGTTCCAGTGATTATCTCCTACACATATATAATTTATTGTATATTTTGTTTTATAATAACTAGTGGAGATTTTCTAGATCCAATTTCTAGTGCAAGATCTTTACTAGTAATTTCGAATGACTGACGTTACGTTCATATGAGTGCAACTGGCTACAACAAATTTCTTACTAAAATGCCTTGCCAGCCGTTCTAATTTAAATAAAAAAAAAATTAAACTTATCTGTGAATCGTATATTTTTTTAGATATGTGGGTCCCAGTTATCGCTCTGTACTCTTTTTAATGTTCGCCATAGATGCTGCAATTTAAACAAAAAAATTTAATAAAAAAACTTATCTCTGAATCGTATATTCTTTTAGATATGTGGGTGGGGAGTTATCCATCTGTACTCTTTTTAATGTTCGCCATAGATGTTGTTTAAACAGGTTCAACCTTGCGCGACTCTCGGTGATCTAACTCCGAGGATGGTTGTCCACAAAAAGCTAATGATCTTGACATGACCAGCTAATGGGTATACATTAATGATATCACATGAAAAACTAGACGCAGGCACAAGCTCCTTTTCAATATGAGATCTCAAAGTGTTTTTGTTGGATATAAAAACAAAGATGAACAGATTTGAGTAAGTACATACTTAAAATAGGCGTGGTGACGGCAGGTGGAGTAGAGCCCTGGCAGAGTGGTTACCAATAGCGGATAAGCGTTCCGTAAGCAGACAACCAGCCCGATGGGTCGATGACATCAGGCCCATCGCAAGTATACGTGGATGAGATTAGCCCGAAACTCAATGGCGCAAGGGAGAGGAGGCCTATACCCAGCAGTGGGTTGATACAGGCTGACAATGATGATGATGATACTTAAAATCTCTGTAAATCTTCTGTGTGTGCTTGTACCGAGACATCACCACGGCTCCAACGGAAGACCAGCGCTGGCATTATGCTGAGTTGGGGCCGATTTATGACCGAGTAACTTAAGTGTCTATAAGCTATTTAAAAAAAGACTAACTTAGTCACAAATAAACTTTTTTCTTTCTTTCTTTCTAAAATCTGTTCATCAACAACTGAATTAACAACATGATGATGATAAGGAATAAAAAAAATTGAAAATTACACACAGGAAATCATCGTCATCATCATTCCAGCCGTAGGACGTCCACTGCTGTACATAGCCTCCCCCATCGATTTCCAAAAGTGCCGGTTGGAAGCGGCCTGCATCCAGCGTTTCCCTGCGGTCTCTTTTAGGTCGTCTGTCCATCTTGTGGGTGGGTGGAAGTCCTACGATGCGCTTACCGGTCCGTGGTCTCCATTCCAGAACCTTTCAGCTATCAGTTCTGCGTGCTATGTACCTTGCCCACTGCCTCTTCCACATGTTAATCCGGTGGGCACAGGAAAGAGTATATAAAACAGAATATATAGCGTGCGTATTATTGTTTTTATCAAAATATATTATTTAGGAAAACTAAATTTGAATTTTGAATTTGAATTTATCAGCGCAGAGTGAATGTTGAGTTGGTACCAGGACAAACCAGCTGTGGTTTTTTGGTACGATATTAGTTTAATAAATATTGTAACATGAAATTAGTAAACAATAAAAAAAAATCAAAAAAGTATTAAAAATTCATGGAAACAATTTTAAACATTGTTTAATTATGTTTAACTAGTTGACGTTGCCTGTCCAATTTCATAGAAAAAAGCACTTTCAGTTTTTTCGCGAGCGAATTTTCCAAATTTTCTTTGTCTTTTAAACCATATCTGTCTGTGTGGCGAAAATAATAAAAAAAAATATCAAAAAAGTATTAAATATTCATGGAAACAATTTTAAACATTGTTTAATTATGTTTAACAATGATATTTCTAGTTTTTTAAAACTAGAAATATCATTGTTGACGTTGCCTGTCCAATTTCATAGAAAAAAGCACTTTCAGTTTTTTCGGATAATAGGAAAATTCCGGATTTTCCTATTATCCGAGCGAATTTTCAAAATTTTCTTTGTCTTTTAAACCATATCTGTCTGTGTGGCGAAAATAATTAAAAAAAAATTGGCCAAGCCGTTTTTTAAGTTTTTGCGAAAATAACGAACAGCAATGGTTTTTTATTACACAGCAATGGTTTTGGTATATGAATATTTAAATAGTTTTGGAACAGTTGTAATAAAACAGACCGTTTACTCGCAACCTAAAATCCTTAAATGACTTTGTATTGTTATTATGTCTTAAAGATTGAGATGTATCATTACACGAAGTCATTATTGAGATGCCAGCATCCTGCAATACCATACAAATCTAAACTTAAAACTAAATCTGTATTGTATTTTAATCACTGTCTCAAAGGAATAGAGTTTACTTTGATTTGCAAATAATGAGCACGTATAGTAATTTGTTTTGTACAACGTAAAAAATGAGGTTCATAATTGGTTTCCTTTTTAGATTATAAATCGTAGTTATGTCATTAATATATACGGGGCTATACATATACGGTGTACCAAGCTGAAAGGAGGTCATTGTACTACCAAGGATCCATTCCTTGGTACTACCAAGGAAGATAGACTAAGAGTAAAGACAATAGCGGAACATTAGAGCGTAGCTCGGAAATTTGCCTAAAAACGATATAAACTTAGATGGCACCGTAATCGTTAATAAAGTAAGTCAAGGGTCCTGTATACCCTCTGCAGCTCTCTCGCTCGCACATTTTCACATTATTGAAGATATAAAATCAATGAATGTGAATTTCCAAAAAGTAACAAAATCATGTCATGGTGTCTATCGTAACATTACAAACAAAGAAATGTTTGCTGCGATATCTTGCAATTTGACGGAATAAAATGACACGAGAAATAAAAATCACGTGTTACCATTTTTCTGTGTTAAATTAAAATATATCAAATTGACAATTTCTTTGTTTGTAATGTTACGATAGACACCATGACATGATTTTGTTACTTTTTGGAAATTCACACTAATTGATTTTATATCTTCAATAATGTGAAAATGTGCGAGAGAGAAAGCTGCAGAGGGTATATAGGACCCTTAATAAGTAATTGTATTGTATTGTAATTTGAGCGTGCTTATAGGTTGTCTCGAACTTCCGTAAGCGCTGCAGTGAGATAGTATACGAAAAGGTTCTACAAATTACCGTAGCGCTAATAGCGCAGTAAATTTCGCTAACTTCACTTAGGGATTGTGACTCTATAGGTATTGTATCTCGATGGATCTCTCCCATATTATAGTTATATATAGTAGTTATTTTCCTTGGTACACCCCAAGCTTGTTTAACCCTGTAGAGTAGTTTAGACAAAATATTGTAGTTAGGTACTTACCTATTTTATATTATTCGTTATATATGTACTTATGTTTTAAGATATTATTTTATTTCAGAATATAAATAATGTATTTATCTAAATAAATCAATTAATATAATATGTTAGCACAAACTAATTAATGTTACATAATTTCACGCCAAATCAAATAACCCGCGACAAATAAAAGTTTGGTTCTTGGTCCAAAGAATGATGCAGAATTTTTATATACCTATGTATAATTATGTTGATAAATGCAATTATCTGTGGGAAAAAAAAAAAACAAACCAAATAAACTACAAATGACTACAATATTATTACAATCGCGAAAACCTAAAAAATCGTTATATGGATCATTTAAAAATAAATACCATAGATAAACATATAATTATGCTAGAAATAAATACAAATATAGTTACTCAAATGACCAACTCATATTTCCAAATCGCATTCCGTCCGCCGCGCCGTCCGCCATGTTAGTCCGATGCCGTATTCATAGAGGGGTATTCAGGACACCTAGATTATTCACATTCTAAATTATGCTGCCTTATGCAGTGATGACTTGTGGAGAATGGATTGCACGTACACTGTTTTTGTACGTTTATTTGCTCTGACAGCTGCAATAACATTGTAAAAGCGAAAAAAAAAGTTCGCCATAGGATCGATTGCCCTTCACTATTGTCTCATTGGCGGATGCATGGGGGCCATGGCCCCCCCTAAAACACCTAGCAATTCCATACATTCGACTCAATTTTTCGATTTGATTCCTTTGAACTTTGACCAGAAATGTCAGAATGCCCCCCCCCCCCCCCCAAAATGAAATCCTGGATCCGCCACTGATAGGTCTTGTGAGTCCTCTACGCTCAGCTCCTCGTAGACATAATCTTGCTCAATTTCTGTAAGAAATAAAAGCCAGCATAAATCTGTAATAAAAATAATCTGTAATGTAATATTTATAAATTTTTACAACATTTCTGATCTCTCACAGGACAGGGCCTTATGGCGATTAAGCGATAAGGCCGCCTGTTAAAAGCCTAGAATCTAGGCTATTATCTAGGCCTTAGACGAGAAAAGTTGCGCGATCGTAAACCGTATCTCCGTACGTTAATAGTGTTAACACACGAGACGTACTTGGTTGACGAACCGTCGTCCAACCAACGGGTGGGAGAGAGAAAATTTTATTTTTCTCTCCCGTTGAAAAAATTTATAAATATTACATTACAGAGAGAAAAAGAAAATTTTCTCTCTCCCACCCGTTGGTTTGACGACGGTTCGTCAACCAAGTACGTCTCGTGTGTTAAGAGCCTCTTATACCAAATTTGACGGTTTTAAATCAATTTTATTCAGTTAAATTACAATATTTGAGCTGTACAAAAATACATGTCACAGATACATCTGTGTTAGAGTTTATGATTTGGTTCAAAACACGATGGAATAAACTTTCCTCGATCAAAAAAAAAATCTGAAACAAAGCCGACTCAGTTTATTTTTTTCATTTTATGCTCTAATGAAAGCTCGTAACAACATGGAAATTGCATGTACTGAAAGACAATTTTATTCAAAATATTTTTATTTGGATAGATTTTTGATAGTGAATAGTGTTGTTTTTTAGTGAAATTAAAAGCGTAAAAAGGTCGCGAGAATTTAGGCGCGCCGCGTTCAGTACCGCGCCAGGCGTCATCGAGGTCCGACCTATGCTCGTTTTTGTCGTTGCACTCCCCCCGCGGGCGTCCTGACTCTAGCATGGCAATATACATCGTCGCTATAACTTGGCGGGGGCTGAGGGAGCGTTTTATTGCCTACGCGACTCGGATAACCGCCCGTTAACTCTATACGGTTCACCTTCGCGTGTTTTCCCGAATTTCAGCATAGGTCCCAGACCATAGCAGAACCATTAAATAGCTTCCGATCACACTTCGCGTGTCGACATAATCGAGTGAAAGTGATGGTTCTCGACACCACACCAGTACACCACCAGTTAACCAGTACACACGTGCTCTGCTTTGAATCTATTACATTTTGATTGAAGACTATACTCCGTTCACGAATCTTAGATATTTTATGTACTAAACAAAGAAATGTCACGAAAAGTCACTGTCAAAGTGACATGCCAGTTGCTCTAAACATTTTTCACTTATATGATCAATATTTTACTCTCTATTTTCCTCGGCTTTGCTCTCGCGCAGTACAATGGAGAATATTCTGATAGTTCAAAAAATTCTAAAAATAATAGAAGGCGTTGACTAATAAGATAGAGGAAATAGAGACAAATCAAACATTGGCCAGAAATGTTTAGAATCCCTACTGTCCTAAACCAGTCTAATAAAATATTTTCTATCAAAATATGTTTTGTTATTTTTTTTATAATTGTTTATATTACAACTAGAAAAACGTAATTAAATACTTTTTTGGTCAAATATTGTAAACTACCATTATAAAAGATATTTTTTGCACTGGTAACCCCTTTGTTTACATAAAATATCAAAGACGGAGTAGGTAAGTAGACGTAACTCACGTAACTTTGGTGGAAAAACTCTAAAATTATGACCTGTGCTAATACTTATTTGACGTGATAACGTCTTATGAATGAAAAAACGATGAACACCGGCTGCACGCACGAAATATTGTCACGTTCCGCCCGAGCCGCGCGTGTAAGCGAGAGCGCGGAAAAAGCGATAGAGAGGCACGATCGGCCTAAGCGTTATCATGTAAAATTATCGTCCGTAAACCGACTTTACATACAACCTCTTTTTTATTGTATTACAAAATTGGAACAAGCCAACTATTAATTTGCGGCACCTAATCCGCTCAGTTGGAAAATCACACGACCGCAAACCGTATCTGAGCGCGATAAGGTTCACGTTCGCGTGATTTTCCAATTGAGCGGATTAGGTGCCGCAATTAGCTGTTGTCCGTAAGGCCCCTGTTGTACAATATAGTTGACCCATTTAGGAGTTCAGCGCACCGGCCTCGGTAGCGCAGTAGGCAGCGCGTAAGTCTCATAATCTTAAGGTCGTGAGTTCGATCCTCACCCGGGGCATTTCTTTTGCAATTTTCTACATTGTTTTTAAATGTTATCCTCATATCTGAATCATGATTTACATTTTTTTTACCTTTTCACAATAGCAAGGACAAAACCTGTATTGCCACCTGTCTCATTTTGCAATTGAGCACCTGGGTGACCAAGTCCATTGCGAAAGTATGCAAATCTCATGGAATCTAACAATGAACAAGTCGGCCCACGTATCAAATCATGGCATTAGTTGTTTACGTTCGTCAATAGTAATGAGATTGGCAATTAAATTACTGTGAAAGAGATTTCGTAAGCTCCGTGCGTGCAATGTACGGCTCGCATGCGACATTGCGTTGCTATTGGGAAATTAATTTTATCGCCATCTATTGACGAGTAGCGTAACTAATTAAGAGCTTTTAATTGGAACGTGATTTGATACTCGAATTATAAATTATTTTATTTCTAATAAAATATTTGAATATGTAATTGCAATTACTGTTTTATTATAACAATAAAAAGTTATAGTTATTGAAATGTATGTAATGTAATAAGCTTGATGTAATTTTAGATTATGTAATAAAAAAAATTCTTCTAATTTTTCAGATAAATTGCCTGCCTAGTGAAAGATCTATGTAAGTACAAATTTCGACGCTTATGAGGTTAACTGTTAATTTCAACATTTTACAATTACATATATACATGTTTGAATTACCGTTAACATTATCTGTAGGCCATCTTTAACGAATTTATGAGCGGATGGTGTTGCACTCCTTTGGAAACAATTTGCAAAGATAACCTTTTAACATATTTTCAAATTCGTATCTTATAACTAAGCTATTACAGTTCAAATTTAAACGTAAAATGAGTTAACTTTGCCTATTTTGGTTGAACAATGTATTATGTAAGTTTCCTTGAGGTCAGCTTTAAGGCCAAAGTTGTAGTTTTAAATGTTTATTTTATCACTTAACAAGTTACGAGTTAAACGAGATGATTGACAGATGGAAAAATGTGAATTTAAATGTATAGTGATTTTAAATACTACACTTACATAGAGTTTAGAGACAGTATTTACTACAGTATTTACTATAACTGCAATATCGTTACTAATTTTGACAGTTCGATATGCATAGGTTTTTAAAACCCTTAGATGAAAAGTGTGATTAGAATCAGTGTTAGTTTTTTATTTATTTCTTTGTTATTATTAGGAAAAGTTTTTTCCCTTATTTAATTCATCAAATAGCTTAATTTTATTGTTAACTAGCGGCCCGCCCGCCCGGCTTCGCATTGGTGTAATTTACGTGCGAAGCCGGGGCGGGTCGCTAGTTATATACATAAACCATCCTTGAAAATTTATCTAACTGATGGTGAAAATTGCATCAAAATCTGTTGCGTCGTTTAGGAGGAGTTAGCGGCCATACAGACATACAGACAGACAGACAGACGCGGAAAACGACTTCAATTTATACTATGTAGAGATAAAGTACTACAAAAGATAAGAATAGTTCTAAATCTTTCTCAAATTCAATTTTGTTACTCGAACACCATTTTTATTCAATGTTCATGATATCTCAATTAAAAACTGCATGCTAGATCTGAAATTACCAAAACTGCACCAGTGACCTTAGCCACTAGTAAAAAAGTTTAAATTTTCCAGGCTCAGGCACGAATGAATAAGATACCTAAATATTTACCACATTAGTCACGATCTCTACTTGACATTGACGTGTGTTCGTGACAAAAACTGCAGTAGCGATGCATTGCTAACTAATCGTATCTAAACTATCGTGTCTAAAGGATCGTATTTTGTTACGTGACGTTTCGTTTATCAACTGAATGATAATGTTTATAAATGACAATGGATTTACGTGGTTATGCCACAGAATACACCAAGGAGGTTATGCGTCGAGGACTTTTGTTTTACTTGTTTTATCTGTTTATTTTTAGAGGTCAATTGTTGACGAGTTATAGATGACATAATCAAACAAAAAGTATCGCTGTTTTTTTTTGTAGTACATTGAAATGAGAGAGACAGCTATATTGTATCCATTTAAGTTCGGTCTACTTTTGAACATTAATAGTAAACTAAAAAAAAACAAAAATCACATTAATCAGAGCTTTTAATAACATTTTAGGTGAACGTAAACATTAACGGTTTGTGTTTATATGACACGGAATTATTAGCGTATGTTATTCCGACTATAGTTTCAATTCACCCGCATAATTCCCATCATTCCCGTTTAATATAAATAAAATGTGTGACAACCACGTCAGTTTCTATAGTAACAGTTTTAGGTATAAACTTCAATAAATTGATGCGTGTTTTAACTACATTTTTCTTTTTCTCGTTTTCGCATGTTATATTTTTATTGTTATATTTTTTTTGCAAGAAGTTGACAAAACAGTTTAGTTAGTTACATAACAAACTAAACTGGTTTGTCAACTTCTTGATGTATTCGGGATACTTTTATACCATAAACTATTAAAATGGTTTAAAAATTATAGTAAAAGCTGTTACAATGTTAAAATATTGTAATTGTAACTTCAATATGGTAATAATAATAACTGATAAGAATTATTACCAAAGAAGGGCCAAGTTAGTAATTGTTAAGAACTAGGTGTAATCACAATATAGGTATAGTTTTACTTATTATAGGTACCTATAATAAGTAATATTACCTTCTTGATCTAACTGAATCTTACATATTCGACTTAACCTATGACCGTGTAAGATTGTGCTTTCACTAAGTAATAATCATCAGTTTAACGAAAACAATAATTAAAAGTCTTACGGGAATTAAGAGTATTTTAATTACTTATTAGAAATATTGAAACACTCACTTTCTATTCATAAGTGCTCATAAATAGAGAGAGAAAAAAAAGAAGTACTAAGATTGTGCTATGTTGAAAGTGAGTATTGCGATTTTCACTACTTAATGCTGATAATCTTCTAATCCATAAAATTATGTTTTTTATTTTATTTTTGGATTTTCAATTTATGTTATGCTTACATGGCATGCTTTGTTATTTTCTATAGTTATAGCATGCTAGAATTTATTTTAATGTAACCATGAATATTAATTTAAACACTTCAAATTTATTGTTCTGCGTTGCTGTGCCCTTCTTTTTGAGCTATTTTCATAATCAAAATTATTTTATGAAACATTCTCATAACGGGTAGGTTCCTACTATACTATTTCATTGCTAACATCAAGATCTATAAACAAAATACAATTAGTCGTGATAAGGGATTAAACAAGATGGTTATTTTCTTCATTTTTGTGATAAAGTCTAAAAACTGAATGAGAGCATTTCAGTGCCTTCCTTCAAGCTTTCATCATCATCATCATCATCAGCCAGAAGACGTCCACTGCTGAACATAGGCCTCCCCCTTTAACCTCCACACTGAACGACAGCCTGCCTTTTGCATCCACTGGATGCCCGCGACTCTCACAATGTCGTCGGTCCATCTAGTGGGAGGCCTACCTACGCTGCGTCTGCGTCTGCGTCCTTCAAGCTTTACTAGAGCGTTAATAAACTTAATTTGAAGTAACGTCCAAAATAAAACTTCTGCTCAAAAAATCCTTGTGGACCAAACCTTACATATTACCGCGTTAGAATTGCCATCTATCAATCCGTTAGGAAGTAGGAACTCGTCTCTCTCGATATCTTTATTATCTTAATCATCTACATCGTCTTTTGTGACAATGTACTTGTATTCATGTATTTAATATTTCTTGTTATTGTTTCATTGTCATAAAATAAAATAAACTTATCTGATTCTGATTCTAAAAAGTTCTCGTTGCTTTTTTTTATTTGACAGCGCGGGCGTTGCTACTTTTCCTCTTGCGGCAATGTTTAACATCACATATTACGTTTCAAGGGGAGTGGCCACTTGCCTTCTTGTCATTGCTCATATTAAATGTCACGTCGAGTTATATAACGAAGGGCTGTGAAAGTGAAATGAATATAATGGAAATATCACACTTGATACAAGAAGTCGGTGACATTTTATTACAGGTGTAAATTACGATTTTCCGTTGACTATTTTCGGTCTTAAATTAATACTACCTGCGCCCCGCGTTATATCTATACCTCCTTGATAGCGACTAGCGAAATAAACCTTCTTCCAGTTTTTTTCTCTGTTGTAATATAACAACTTATAGACTTCAGTTATTGTTCTTGTTTAAAAAAAATATACTGCTAATCCGTAGAGGGAGATAGCTAATCCCATCGCTTTCAATACCAAACTTCACAGGATCACTAGCTGGGCTAATCTGAACAAATTTCATCAAAATCGATCCAGTCCAGTCGAGCTAGTTTGCTTCACGATAAATATTTTTCTACACCTATTTGTCAATGACTTACATCGTACAACTTTGTGGTTTCTTAAAAAAAACTTCAGGTTTAGCCACTGAGTACATTGCATGTTTATGAATGACTAACGCGTTGGCCCGACCTTGCAGACTGCGTTTTGCGTGGGCTGCATTGTCAGGTAACATCTCATCGTTCAACATCTCATCGTTCATACACACCTACTATTTTAATCGCCACCTTGAATAAGTAGTTTCGGTGAGCATTTGAACTGTAATTACAATTATGCCGTGCCAGAAAACATTGACTAATTATTGGGTTGTGCAAAGAACTTCAGACACTAGCCCCCGTATTACAAACTGGCAGTCGCTTAAAGAATGTTTCTGTTTTAGTTTTATCTTTAACTAAACCATAAGAAGTATTTATTATATCGGGTTGATACATCTTTATAATTTGTCTAAGAGCTCCATTCGTTCGATTTTTTCTATAACCACCATGATTTATGATGTTATTCAGATTATTTATAAGGAACCTAACTACTAATAGTAAGTAGGACATTTTGGAAGTTTCAGGTGACAGAATTAAACAAACGAAAGTATTGCTGTCTTTTACTTTTCTTTACCTGTGATCCCGTCCCTTCTTGGTACAAACGGGATAGTGATATTTTAAAAAGCTTTTTTGCGTAGTAGAAATCGGGCTTCTTTCGCGACTTGGAGACACCCAGATTATAACTATCGGGGAACATACCTATACAGGCAGAGCGCATTCCACAGACCAGCAGTTCCCACAATAAACATGGAATCAAAGCGCTTCGTACGGGTAAAGCCTTCAAAACCGACTGCGATTATGTTGTTAATATTTCTAAAACTTTAATTTTAATTATATAATATTCAAACTAGCTTTGCTAAGATTAATTAGTTAAATTATGGGTTGACGACCCGTCATTATGATTGTTATTTTTATTTTACTTCATAGCATTAGCAATAATAGCTATTAGCATTACGAAAATCAAGATCGCGCATACTTGTTCACAGTTACGTAAACTGTTACGTGCTAACTATATTTTCACGGTTATAATTTCATCTTCAGATATTGTTTACGGTTTTCTTGTTGTGTTGAAAAATGCGGAAGTTGGTAGTAATACGGTCGATTTGTTATAGCTTCGACAGTTCATAGATTATTTCATTCAGGATTTAAAATCGATTACCAATATTTTTTACAGTTTTTTGTACATCAGAATTTCAGAATAAACATATCTTAAAACCTGATTTTGACGAATCTCTAGGGTATTTCCGCTTCTATGTTGCATTATTATACATTACTAGCGACCCGCCCGCCCGGCTTCGCACGTAAATTACACACGTGCGAAGCCGGGCGGGCGGGTCGCTAGTTATTTATGTATATAAACCTTCCTTGAAAATGTATCTAACTGATGGTGAAAACCGCATCAAAATCCGTTGCGTGGTTTAGGAGGAGTTAGCGGCCATACAGACAGACAGACGCGGAAAGTGACTTCAATTTATATTATGTAGAGATAGTGTATAGTCTACAGTTTTGTAGGTGAACTATCATAAAGAACGCCCGATTTAATCAACTAATAAACATAATTATCTTGTTACAGTATTTTAGAGGAATTTACTACAATAAAGATCCTAATTTGAATTTCCAAATATCAAATTTTTATTGCTTAGTTTAAAATTTGATTAGAAAATAATTCCTCGGCATCACATACAAATCAGACTGTTATTGAAATATTTCGGTTAAGGTTAGAAATGAGACAATTTCTTTTGTTTGAAAAATAGGCCCACCACAAACTAATACCGTATAGTAATGAAACTCATGTCGATTTGTTCCTCATAATCTTTAGATTTAGTGGTAATATTAGCTATATCTGTTCAAACCGGAATATTGACAAAACCCGATTACTATGGCCACTGTTGTAAAATATGGTCTATTTATTTTAGTATAAAAATTCCTAAGCATGCATCCTTTTTCGTATTAAAAACGTTCCGGTCAAGTGACTTTATAAGGGAAATGAATGTATTGTGGCAAAAATCAAAACAACACATATTATTCTTTATATTATTATTCCGGTTTAATTTTTACCTTATCTTTCGTCCGAACGGTACAAAATAACGGTGAATTTTATAGAGTTATACCCATCAATATACGGTAAATTCGGTGGGCCTAGAAAAAATTGTCTTCTTTGGAATAAAAATTAAAAAATAAAATATTATTCGCCAATTAAATCCAATCAAGCTAATTTGAAAGTTTATGTAACCGGCTATTTTTACTAAAAACGTAAAAACTAGTATTCTTATAACGGCTAAATCCATTGCCTAAAGCTGCAAGCGCACGCCTAAATAGGCAGCCATTTCATTCAAGATAATAATTATTCGGATATTTTGAAAGCAGTTTTCGGATCTATCGACGCCTGTTGCATGTTGTTATGATGCAATGGTTCAGTCAATTATTGTAAAGTAAAACTATCATAATAGTTAAGTACTAGTCATCAGCACCGGCAACTTATTCAGCTTACTAAAGAAGTCAAAGAGAGAGTAGTCTTATATCTATGCAGAAAATAAGACTCCGACCTCTTTCGCAATCTCCCGGTTTAGTGAAATTTTCGTTCGTCGCATTTTTTATATATTATCGTGCCATCGCTTTCTTCTTATATACCTTAAAAAATATGTGTGTATGTAGGTATATATATAATTCCTATGAACCCCAAAACGGCTGAACTGGTTTTGACGGGACTTTCACTGGCAGATTAGCAGATAGCTGATGTTATAAGGAGTAATAAACGGGGGTGAAACCGTGGGGCGCAGCTAGTTTACAAATAAAAAGATTATTATTATTTGAGTATTATTAAGGTGCGTAGAAAAAAATTTAGATTTATATAGTGTAACATTAAATAGTTCAGAATATAATATATTATTTATCCAAGTAAAGAAAACACAAAAATATCATTGAAAAACATAAAAATCATTGTGTTGAAAAATATTTTTATCCAAATTTTTGTTTTTATTGTCAAACTATTTTCACGAGATAAATATACAAAAGCTTTACATAAAATAACAAGTATCTACAGTAAAATAATAGATATAAATCATAATGATTTATAGAGTTGTAGTAATATTTATCATTGTCTGTCTAGTAAATATTGGCCAATACGATTTATGAGATTGTCTTTTTATTGTAATAATGATTGTTTATTTTTCTAACTTTCACTTCCACTGAATGTACAAATCAAGAGTACTATAGGCATTGACCTATATGTACTACGTACGAATTCAAATTCTTTGACTATAGGTATACATAAAAAACCAAACTCACATAAAACATTTAATATTATTCTGTGAAATTAGTTTTTTTTGTCAGGTGCATTATGTATATTTTATCGTTACGACGACATTGACAGAGAGATATATTTTTGCTTTGATCATTTATAGAAATGCCATCTAGTTTCGAGTAGCATGATATTCCAACAAAAATCTAGGTGCAAAAAGACAATGCTAGTAAGTGCAAAAATACCAAAATATATCCGATTTTTTTGTATTCATGTTTGTTTAATAAATAGTTTTAAAGCCCTCTTTACCTACCCTTTTTAACAATTTTAGTCATTCTAGTTGCAGTTTATGGGATGCGATTTATAAATCACACACACGAAGAACCGATAACCGATGGGGAAGAAAGGTTCTGGAGTGGAGACCACGAACCGGAAGACGCAGCGTAGGGAGGCCTCCCACTAGATGGACCGACGACATTGTGAGAGTCGCGGGCATCCAGTGGATGCAAAAGGCAGGCTGTCGTTGAGTGTGGAGGTTAAAGGGGGAGGCCTATGTTCAGCAGTGGACGTCTTCTGGCTGATGATGATGATGATTTATAAATGTGATTATTTACTACAATAAAGCCTTAATGGTCATTATGTTGCAAGCGTTGATTAAAATTGGGAAAACCTCGCAATAAATGAATGAAAATAGTATTCTCATAGCAGTTTACGTACCTAATTGCTTGAGGTCAAGACCCTAAGATGGCTTCTGGCCCCAAACCTGCTATGATAGCTATTCAACCTGCGATGTGATGTCTCAATGCAGTCAAGGTCTGAGTTGCTCAATGCATCTCGATTGAGATACGCAGGAATGTAGTTGTGTCTATTATTATGGGGTACATAACTACATACCTACACAAGTTACCCACGTTATAAGTGAGTTATTTTTGTTTGAAGTTATTTTGTACTCTTCAATAATACGTTTATCTACTTTAAGTAGTTAAAGATAATAATCTTGGAGTGATCACGGAATCGTGAGCTCAAATCTTGCTTCAATCGTTTTTTTTATTTATTTTTGTATATATTTTCTTTGGTAGTTCTGAGACTCGAGCATAATTATTACCTAACTAAATGCGCAACGTTTTTCTAGTTTATGTATGCGTAAATTGCGCATTTGCGTATTATTTTTGCATAATTAATAATGTATAAATATCTATTTATAAATGATTACCCAGCATGTAATATTAAACGAGTATTTTGTTACCGATTAAAAGTATTAATTAGCTATTTAGTTAACGAGTTTTCGGTTGTCTTCCTTGAGTTGTTTTGTATGATTGATTTGCTTGCATTACATTAAAACCACGTAGCTTATGGGCCCATTAAGTTATTTATATTTGGTTTATAGTTATTTATTATTTTTATTTGGTAGCTTATATTTAGTTTGATAACCCAGTCTGGACACACCTCAAAAGAAAAAAAAATCCCTACAGGATTACACCGAGTCATTTTCATTATTAAATAAAGTTTATTTTTAAATAGCGATGTTTTCAATGCATAACGTCTTATTCAAAGCATTGTCTCTTCATATCAACAGCTCCATATTTTTATCCATATCTCTTACGTCTGGACCATGTGTGCGAGTAGCCAGAGCCACACTGTGATACTTCAAGGAACTGAGCAGAAATGCACAATAGGTATACCCCCAAGTACCAATGTCTCTGTGCAGAATACATAGCTTTCAATGTCCAAACCGAATAAAATCTCTGTTAAGAACTTTACTGTCTTTGTACATGTATACAAAGCAATTTTTTTTTTTTTATCTTAAGCGCACAATCATAAAAACGGTAATCTATAAAACGAAATGTATCGAAACTGCTTGGAAAATCGTTGACATCTCAGCTACGAAGAACTCCAAATTGAATTACAACTCTGTCTTGTATATAAGAAAAGAAAATTGAGTTTCTGATTCTGAATTGAAATTCAGTTTAACTGATAACCTACAGAAACCGATTTTTTAATTCGCTAATTGATTTGCGCTTGTCCGCCACCTCGCCTGATGTTAAGCGATGATTCGGTCGATGGAGCACGGTCAACACCAAAATCATCAAAATACTATAGATACTTACACTTACTCACGTTCACAGTCACTTTTGAATGTATCATCATCATCATCATCAGCAGCCATTAAACGTCCACTGTTGGACAAAGGCCTCCCTGTTAGAGAGAGGTTTTGCCATAATCCCCACGCTTGGGATCGCAGTACGTTCACTGTGTGCAAATAGGACGCTGCTGCCCATCCTCCGGTGGTTCTGGTCACAGTTTGTATGTATAAGTTAATGCTATTTGTAAATCCATAAATCCTAGTCGTCAAGTGCATAAGCCATCCTAAAATAGACATGTCATAACTCAAGTGTAAATAATGTGGTAACTTTAACCACTTTGCTCATGGGTAAAGTTACCGACTCCTAAACAGTGGACAAACACTTTCGCCTCTGACGCAACGGTACGCGTGCTGATGCTCGAAAATGCGGTGAAAACTGTGCCCATTCACATTGTTACGCATCTCTGATCTAAGCTAACAGATGCTTATGCTTTTTTTCACGGTTCTATAGGAAAGGAAAACCACTTTTACGTAAACAACAATTTTATCGATCCACAAATTTTGTCATCGATAAAGTCAGTTTTATCCTTTTCATCATCATCATCATCATCAGCCAGAAGACGTCCACTGCTGAACGTAGGCCTCCCCCTTTAACCTCCACACTGAACGACAGCCTGCCTTTTGCATCCACTGGATGCCAGCGACTCTCACAATGTCGTCGGTCCATCTAGTGGGAGGCCTCCCTACGCTGCGTCTTCCGGTTCGTGGTCTCCACTCCAGAACCTTTCTTCCCCATCGGTTATCCTTTTATCGATTCTTAATATCATCATCAGCCTATTATCGTGTTCCCACTCCTGAGACAGGCCGTCTCTCAGAGATAGGAAACCAGTATGCCCAAGAACCTCAAAATTTCAAAGACATTATGACATTCACCAACATGCACTGGGCCAGCATGGTGGATTAGAAAATAAATATCATATCCCATTCTAAATATCATATTTGATATTATTTATCAAAAAAAATATTGCCTGTACTGTTAATTGCGCTTTTCCTTGTTTATAACCCACATATCACTTACAGCAGTGAATGTTATTTTATCGACCGACCAATTTGACATTATTTTGCCATCGAGAAAAAGTTGTTGTCGATAATGTCAAATACGATACGTATTTAGAATCGATAAAAATCGGTTTATTGATGGCATATATTAAATTTGTGGAATAGTAGGCTTATAACAAAACGTAGCGTAATAAACAGTAGAGTAGACAGGTCGAATAAAAAATTTAAAAAATAAGTGATTGCATCAATGCTTGTTGTAATAGCCAATAACCACAGTTCTACAATAAAAACTGTGCATAACGCTGAAGTGGTTGGGGTGCATCTACTCAAAACACAAAGGTATTCGGCAAAAACATACAGATAGCAATAAATTGCAAACAATTTAATGAATAGTAAATACCATTCGGTCATCGACCGCTCCAGGGTTGGCAGACCGCTACATTCAGTCTTCATTTTGAAACTTATCATCATAGAAAAAGGTATAATTGAATACACAAATTTAACCGATAAACCGACCGTATTTTAACCGACTTTCATTTGTTTTTCGGTATCCAAGTTCTTTTTTAATTCATGTTTGTTTGATGTCAAAATAATATCAGTCACATTGATACATACTCAACGAAAAAAATACTATGCACACTTCGTACGGAGAACTTCAAATCTCGTATTTGTATGAGAGTTCACGTCTGGCAACCCTGAGCTGCTCTTAACAATAATAATGCCAATGATTATCTGAGCAAATCACGCGTGAATGTTATGAATAAAGCGTATTAATCAATCAACTGCTTTTACTAGAGTTTCAAAGTTAGGTGTTGATCATTATTATATGTCGCGGTTTGAATGTCAACGATCTGTTATGGTTTTGTGTTTGACAAACATATTCACGTTCATTGTGTGATTATAAACAAGGTATCGTGAGAACATTTGGTTGTTGGTATGAAATGGTATGAACTCCTAGAGAACCTAAGTAACCGATATGGCTCAACGTATTAGCAACTGGTAGTCTTGAGCATTTGGATTGTTTTCTATGGGCAATCCAAATTGTAACTACGACTCATTTTATAATCTTGTACAACAAACAAAGATCGTGATGAGAAGGCTACACAGTAAAATACAGGTTGCCACACCTAATTAGCTACAGCTGCAATCTTAATGTATTGTACTTTAATGTACGTAATAAAATTATTTTTAACTTAAAAAAAACTGTTCGTGTAAAATAGACTAAATGGTTAGGTATTTAGTATTATTTAGCATGTTTTTTATCTACACTAATATTATAAAGAGGAAAGATTTGATTGTTTGTTTGTTTGTTTGCATTGTATAGGCTCCGAAACTACTGAACCGATTTGAAAAATTCTTTCACTGTTGGGATGCTGCACTATCCCCGTTTGACATAGGCTATATATCCCGGCTACGCCCGTGCGAAGCAGGGGCGGCCTACTAGTTTAGTTAATAAAAGCACCTTGCTTTATAAAATGGAATACTTTACGACGTGATAAAATGGAATGTCTGCTTTAATCTTATAAATTCCGATGCCAATACACCTGCTTACAAGGAACCTGTTTCAATACATTTCACAAGTTATTAAGAAAGAACCAACTAGGTAGGTACTTTATAATGCATACTTATAGTCAAGCAACTACTTAATCTTGATCTATGATGTAGTCACCAGCCATAGACGCTAGCTCATTTCATCATAAAAAAGACATTGTAACTGCTAATTGTGCTCAGTTTGCAACAAGATTTTCCAGCGCCCCTGCATTTTGTATAAAATATATATTTTGGCAAAATTTGCTAAGATTGGTTCAGGTGTTCTGTTTTGATAATTTGAGAAGGTAACAAATAATTATACAGGGTGTTGAACGTGGAGTGGATCAACGAGATTCGTGTGATAGAGAACGTGCGAACCTATACGATTTCACCTCCACGATTTATTATCCGCTAGCCGACAATATTAAATGGATCAAAAGTTGTCAGGACCTTTCTTAATAATTGTTCGAATAAAACATGACCATTAAAATAAAATAATAAAATATTAGAAAGGAAAAGCCTGATGAAAGGAAAGAAGATGTGGCCTGTGAAAAGTAATTTAAACACCTGGGAAATATTGGTGTTAATATTTTAAGTTTTCGTTAATTTTCTGTTTTTTAAGTTGTGCAAAATACAAAAGTAACTTTATTCTTTTCATTGATGACAACACATTGCATTTAGTGTAAACCGTGATGTGATTTGATCTGTACACAGAAATACCGTAATTAAATCACAGAATTGACTAACACTTACGGTAATCGATAACGGTAAATCGATTTCATAATCGATGTCTCGGATTGGATCCGAATAATCGATTCGATTGTATAACACGAGAGATGTACCTTTTACGCAATTTTTGTAATTATATCGTTACGGTTGGTTATTTTTTGTGTTAATGGGGAATGTTTCTATGCCGTAACATACGTAGTTGTTAACATACTATTCAAATTACAGCCTGCGGCTACAGAAGTATGATGAGCCAGCCAGATATTAGAGTAGCAGACTCGGGCAATATTTAATCGCCCAAAAACTAAGTTATTCAGACCAATAATACCAAATCAAAAACAAAAAATCCACAAAAGAGTTATCTTGGCAGACGGTTAATCACCTAATCACATAGTTAAAACGCCTTATCTATGAACAGTCTGAAACTATTATAGCTCTTGATTTTTTTAAGTTTGTTTTTGACTTCTGGTGTATCTTTTTCATTTATTTTTCTTGTTTTCCCGTGCCTCTTCCCTGATCGTATGGAATCAGCTATGTTTGAGAGCCGAGAAATCAAAAAATGCCACGACATTACCTTATAGTATCGTATAGTTGTAACCTACCTCTACACTTGATCAAATGAAAATATTATTATTATATTATTACCTGTGCCGCCCGCTACAGGCCAAAGGCCTCCCTTCCCTCGTTCCATTCCTTTCTATTTTGAGCAATTTGGATCTAGTCCTTCAAGTAGGAGTCTAGTTCGTCCCTCTATCTCCACCTGGGCTGTCCTAGGTCGTTTGTCATCTTGTGGAAGCCACTGAGTCGTGGTTCTAGCTCAACGATCCTCCAACGTGCGACTGTCATGTCATGACCGGCCCAGTCCCACTTTAGGCATTCGGCTTGCCTTAAAGATCATAAGCAAAGAATAACGATTCATCATCATTATCGGTTGATGATAAAGCCTTCTTCCTACTCAATTATACGTCAATAGGTCAAAGGATCTTGTAACAGTCTTCGTAGATGCAAGTAGTCAAGGGCTCGGGGCCTGTCTCCTGCAGGGGGGGCGGCCTGTTGCGTACGCAGCACGTACTCTCACGCCGACGGAGACGCGGTGGGCGCAAATATCCCCTTCAGCCTTCTTCACTACCTGAGCTTTATTCCACACCTTACCATCCTTCACGCGGACTTCTTCTCCTGAAGATAATGTGGACAGAGGTCTCGTACCCCTATCGTAGCACCGCTTTATCTTATATATTTTACCTTGCCGCACGTCAACGGAAGGACGTGGAATGTGGGGGACACCTTCAGATCAGATAAACAAGGTTGTTGGCTCTGATCTGAGATACCACAGCTGGGTTGTCGATATAAGCCTCTCTCTTATTTAGCCTTCTGCCTTGATCCAGTACAAGAAAGGTTAACGAAGGTTAATCAGCTAGTTAAAGTACTTGTTTAAATTAAATGGTGAAAGTGAATGAACAAGAGAGTGATTGTGATTAATGGTGATTAATCGATATAGTTGTAAACAGAGATGTTTAAATGAAAGGTTCGTGCAAAAAGGTTTGTGCGATGATTTCTTTTCTTAAAATGGAATTTAACTTCTCTTAAAATAAATTAACTAACTAAATTAGATAATTTAACTAACTTCGACTTCGAAGAATAGATCTTTTAACCAGCGTTACCAAAACCATAGACGAAAATATTTTATACTAGCTGAAACCCGCTACTTCGTACGCGTAGAGCTCGGCCTTCGGCCTCGCTACTACAACCCCTTATAGAATGTATAAGCTATATTATTGTAAACATTCATTAAAATCCATTCGGTAGTTTTTGCGTGAAAGAGGAACAAACATCCATACATCCATACATACAAACTTTCGCGTTTATAATATTAGTAGGATTTTCGTCTGTGTCAAAGCGTTACTTTTGTTACGGGATTTTTTATTTTATGTCTCTCATTCGTTACTTATCAATATCGTTCTACACAAATCTCCAAATCTAGTCGAATGTCTCCAATCCTAGTGGCCCCCTATGATTGAGGATTTGGAGGTCCGTGACAAAAGAAAAGTTTGCCAATTATGCTTTCTTATAAATGTTACTTTTTGACTTGCAAACGTAATTTGGCTAACGAGTTCTGGCAACACAGAAAGTGCGGGACCAATAGCGTTCTCTTGTGTTGGACGCCAAGACCCACTTCGGGTCGCTGCTTTAAGTGTACTTATAACCGTCATCCGATTTTTTCTTGTTTTTCCGTCCTTTTCGGGTTATTAATATAATCATGTCAGTGTTTATGATGCAATCTGCTTCAAGTTTAGCTTTGGTTCATTTGATTCATTTTGAAAAGGTATCTAACAAATAGAAACAGCGACAGGTACTTTCGGAATACTTCTAAACATAAGTAAGTGCTCAAAAAAATAAGAACATTGGTGTGATAATTCTGATTACTTAATTTAATTCAATTCTCACGGGAAAATGACGAAGTTAAAAGAATAAAAGCATGTCAAACTTGATTGGTATCAAACTAAACATTTCTCATTGTACACAATTTCATCAAGGAAGGTCAAGTCACAGCTGATAGAATCTTTCCCACCTTAGCTACACCCTGTGTACATGACGGAAGCATCTAACTTCCTAGTTTTAAATACGCTCCAATATACACCTTAGGTTGTTCTGATATGATTTAAAATTCCTTGGAAAACTATCTCATTGTGAATAAGGCAATTTTCGAAATTGAATCTTAGCACCGTAATCATAAGAACGGCAATCAATAAAACTAAATGCATATAAATCGTTTCGAAAACGTTTTAAGTATACTAAGAAATTCAATCCAAATTCGAACTTATATTCTTGAAAATAAGGACTAAAATCGTATAAGTTAGGTCTAAGTGCCGTGAAGTTGCAATGACTGGGAGGAAGGCAAATCGTTTGGCCACGATCGTTTCAAGCTCGTCATTGATTTTACACTGAATTATTTAACGTTTCATCACTGAATAAATGAACTTTCGCTATCTATATTGTAATCTAACTGCGTTTCTCGGTTTTACTCTCAGCTTCCAGCATTTTTACGCATTTAAAATTATGCAAAAAAAAAAACAGTATAATTCCAAAAGTATTCGTTTATATTTTTTGGAAAACGTACATTTGCCCGTCTAGACAACGATATCTCATCCCAAAGGTTTCGATATAGGTCAATCAAATTAGTTTTGTTACTCGACGATAGATGGCTGGAAGTTTTTTTTTATATATTTTTTTTATAGTAGATAGGCTTGCGCTTGGCCGCCATCTCGTTTAGTAAATTATTATAAATTAGTCGTTTACGTAAATTAATAATTATTGCAAAAGCTAACAGACGTGTCGGACTTGGTTGACGGACCGCCGTCCCATTACATAACTATGTAGGTAAGAAAAAAAAGAAATCGCAAAATTCAACTACACAATAATTTCGCCTTACAAAAAATATTCCGATACCGGGAATCGAACCCGAGCCTCCTGGGTGAGAGCCAGGTATCCTAGCCACTAGACCATATCGGATGTTGTGTATGTTGGTGAAATTATGTAATATAAACAAATTATACGTACTTCTACCTTCCATTTGTTTTCTACATTATTTTTGTTGGCACAGATGAAATTCCTACAGAAGGTCAATCCCGTAATATTTTCATGAAATGATAATAATAAAAAAAGTGATAATTTTGAATCCGTTAGCAATGATACTTGAAGCTTTGATTGACTAAACTTAATTTAAAAAGGGCTAAAGATTGTGGGTTTTTTTAGTTTAATTTTATTGGACAATTTTAATGTACTTAATTCAAATTTTGACACAATTATTGGCTACATTTTTAAATTCAAATAATATTTTATTGTTATTTTTTTGTTTTCTGTTACATATTTTTTTATTCCTGAAATTAGACATTATATTTTATTTTTATTTTGGCTACGCATTCATTAAATAATTTTAGAATATGTCATTTAAAATTTCCAATGTGGATATCAATGTATATTGATATAGATCTTTTTTTTTGAAAAAGTAATTTATATTTTGAATATCAACCATTTCATGCGATTTCATGTAAAAAGGGCTCATTGGTCAACTTTTCCCCAAGACATTTTTTTTCTCATGAAATTAAAGCAAGTCATTGTGATGAAATGTCTCACGCATTACATAATACGGTCGTGGTGTGACATTAGTGTCACAGTACTCTGTATTAATGTCAGAATGTGATGTTTTATTTAGATCATTAGGTGACAATAGTGACAATGGTGTTATGTCACAAAACAACATGGCGTTTCATAATATTACTTGTGGTTTAATTTGTAACATTCAATTTTTATTATTCAAAAATTGCCAAGAGCGTGTCGAGGCATGCGTAAGATAGGGTTTCATTGCAATAGATAGGTCGTTAGTAAGTTTTTATACTCCGTTTACTATATAATCTTAGATATTTTATGTAAACAAAGGCGTTACCAGTGCAAAAAATATCTTTCGTAATGGTAGTTTACAATATTTGACCAAAAAAATCTATTATTATGTTTTTCTAGTCGTAATACAGTACATCTTTTATTCATTTACAGTTTTGTACTATTTATATTAACGTAACATCTGTTCCATACAATGTTATGATAAAAAAATAAATTTTTAATAGAAAATATTTTATTATACTGGTAGGACAGTAGTGGTTCTAAACATTTCTGGCCAACGTTTGATTTGACCTCTATTTCCTCTAATAAATAGTCAACGCCTCCATAATCAACGCCATCTATTTAATGTTTTTTTTATAAATTTTTTGAACTATTAGAATATCCCCCCATTGTAGCGCGCGAGAGCAAAGCCGAGGAAAATAAAAAATAAAATATTGATCATAAATGAAAAAAGTTTTGAGCAACTGGCATTTCACTTTGACAGTGACTTTTCGTGACATTTCTTTGTTTACAATTTACATTCAATATCTAAGATTTGTGAACAGAGTATAGGTATAAGTATGCTTCTGTGGTTATAGCTTTTTTTTTTAACACTGATAAGTCCGCGTTTGACCACCAAGCCTCGCCTGTTGGTAATCGACGATGTGGTCGAAGATGAAGCACGCAGACTTAGAAGATACCTATTCACTCTGGCCTTGAAAAGGCCCAGGTTATATCTCTCAGGGAACGGGGAAGCTGGCAGGTTGTTCCAAACTTTGGCCGTACGGATTAGAAACGTAGAATCGAAACGTTTGGTACGTATCCAAGGAAAACAAAGAAAGGAAGGGAAAGGAAAGGAAGGAGCAAGGAAAGGATTCGTTTGGGAAGTATCACACATCATCAGCCATTAAATGTCCACTGCTGAACAAAGCCTCCCTCTTAGTTATAGGTTATAGGTATTGGTTAGGTATTGGTTATAGTATAGTTTAGAAATTTTAACAATTAGACTTTTCGCAATGTAGCGTTTCGAGCGAGGCTCTGTTTATTAGCATATCATCCCGATATGACGACAACTTTTTTTAATATAAATAATAGGCTTGCGTTTGATCACCATCACGCCTGTACTTTTTATGGATTAATCAAAGAGAAAATCACATAAGAAAGATTCTTTGCGAAATTTCAACTTTGAGCTAGAACGTCTTGAATTACTTACAGTTTTATCGCTATATCTCATAAAGTTGTGATTATAATTTAAAAAAAAAATTAAATAATAAAATTATGAATGAAGGATTTTTTAGAGCGGCTGAAAATCATATGAAAAAATATATATAATTTTGTATTTTAAGGGTGGCTCTGGTTCATGACTGTGAAATTGTTTTTTTATTAATTTATTAGAAATCAATGGCAGTACCTAGAAAAAAAGACAAGAAGAAAAGATCTACTATCATCTAGTCTACCTGTGTCCTCGGAAACTACAGAGTTCAAACATAAGGGATAAAAAAAATATACACGCGATAAAATCCGTTACTTACGAAGATGTACGTGGTAGATGAACCGTAAAATTTCGGGCTTATAAATATTATATGTGTGTTATATTTTATTTTTAGTTATTGCCTACTACATTGTTATTGTTATTTTTATCTATAATTTTTTGTTTTTTATGCTACCGAAACTTTTCTTAGTGTTTGCACATGTTTAACTTCTTATATAATCTGTATCTATTCGTGAGAACCTGTAATTGGCTTCCTATAGTTTTTCCATTGTATATTTTAATGTAAAAAGCTGTTAAAGTCAAAGTCAAAGCCATTTATCCATAAGTATAAATATACACGTCAATGGTATTAAAAAATTCTTTACATTTAAATTATGTATTATTATTAATTATTTTATTTATTATAATATAATTTTATTTGGCTATGAACTCCTGGCCCTGAACTCATTGAAGTCATAGAATGTTTGCTCGATAAGCCAGCGCTTGAGTCTGCTTTTAAAGCAGCTCGCACTTGGAGCAGTTGTTACTGTATTCGGCAACATGTTGTATACCTCCGGGCCCATAACGTGGGTCAGTTTACTGGATTTCGTGAGGGAGCGTGGGATACCGACCAGCTTGTTGGCGTTCCGGATGCAGCAAGAGTGCTTCTCTCCTCGTTTGCTATACAGGTCCAGATGCCTTATTATAGATGTCTTATCCTGATTCGGATTGTGATCGTGATCGCGTGCCATCTCACTCACGCGCGTGGTGCGAGTAAGTAGATGCAAACGGGACGGCATGCAATCTCGATCACGATCAAACTTTTATAATAAGGCCGCAGGTTATTCCTCACATACATGCTGTTGTTTTCCAATATATAAATAAATAAAAATACACTTCAACATATGGTTGTGTACATAACGCACTATTGATTGTAACGGTACTATCCCTAACAGTAGAATCAATAAATATTCACGAGTGGTAGCGACCACCTGCCACTTTCACCGGCATACCACACTGACTGACATACCGATTATCTCGATAACTCGATTACAGATCGTTATCGATATTTCTTGGCCAATTTTATCGATAGTTTGCGGTGTAAGGCAATGCTTTGTTGTGTAAGGTAGTAAAAAATTGATGTAGATAAAAGGAAAAAATAAGGATTTTATAGAGATTTTATGAGCATATTGTGACAGACATTCTGTTCTTCACTAACTTTGTGGTGTTATAGATTTATCAAAAGTGTGGTGGATTGTACACCAAACATATTATTCTTTTGCGATAGTTGGTTGAATCAGGCGTAAAAGTCAACCTTTTCTAATGCTCTCATGACACCGACATTGGCAGAATTGTGACTCGCAAAAGCCACAAACCTAAGATACAAGATACCCGTACGAAGCGCTTTGATTCCACATTTATTGTGCGGACTGCTAGTCTGTGGAATTCGCTGCCTGAATGGGTTTTCCCCGTCAGTTACAATCTGGGTGTCAATTTGGGTGTCTTCAAGTCGAGAGTGAATCGGTTTCTTCTAGGCAAACGTGCTCCATCGTAGACCGCGCCGGCGCTTAAAACCAGGCGAGATGGCGGCCAAGCGCAAGCCTATCTAATATAAAAAAAACAAGTAATAGGTATAATAACATATAAGTTGTGAGCAACCGAGTTACGATGAAAAACATTTTTAATAAAGCCACAAACCTCATAAAAAGAAACATGATACAATGTGACTAAACAACTCTTTTTAGTCATTATGAATATGTATTTAGAACAGAAGCTTTTAGACCTAACTATAGTATTTTATGGATCACAGTTCAAAAGTTCACATTTCGTAATCGAATCAATATAATTACAAAAATAAATCGATTTAAATTCGCCTGAATCTAGTAATTACTATGCTAGATTGATACTAGACGACCAAATGACACAATGAGACGGTCTGCTATTACGTTTTAGAAACTGTTTTGTCACAGAATATATAATGTGCAGATGAATAACTATAAACTAAAACCTCACATCAGAAATTGGTTTGCATTCGATACATAAAGATACAATATCAGAACAGACAAACAAGGGAGATATGCCAGCACTAGGTACAATTATCGTACGCCAGCATGCTGGGTACTCTGCCAACTGGTAGTGGGCTTGAGCATTTGGATTGTCTTTAGACCTTCAACGGTCTATGGGCAGTCTAACTGTATTTGTAGTTTTAGTTTGTATTTTGTTTAGTTAATAAAGGCACTTGCCCAGGAAAAAAAGTAAAAAAAAAAAAAAAAATTTTGTTCGTGTTCAAATGTCCCCATGTTTCATAATATATTTTCACTATACCGCTAAAAAAATATCACTTACCTACTCATTTTTCACACACACTAAGAAACTTGTAGCTACACTAATGAACTAACTCATTAAAAGTGTTTTAGAATCCCCCGTCGATTCTGTTACGTAAATTCTTTCCATACAATGGTTGCCTGGAAGAGAGCTTTTAGCGATAAGGCCGCCACTATCACTAACGTGTAGTATTTTTTTTTTCTTGTGTACTAAATAAAGAGTTTCTATCTATCTTAGTCCACATGAAAAAAGGGGCGGCAAGCTCGTCTGCAGGGTGAGTTCATCTAAATGCATCCAGACTCATTTAGACTGGATGCGTTTGCCCGCCACATTACCATAATCTTCAATTCCATTCAATTCTTTTTTTGCTAGTTTATGGGTATCATCATCATCATCATCATCATCAGCCAGAAGACGTCCACTGCTGAACATAGGCCTCCCCTTTTAACCTCCACACTGAACGACAGCCTGCCTTTTGCATCCACTGGATGCCAGCGACTCTCACTATGTCGTCGGTCCATCTAGTGGGAGGCCTACCTACGCTGCGTCTTCCGGTTCGTGGTCTCCACTCAAGAACCTTTCTTCCCCATCGGTTATCGGTTCTTCGAGCGATGTGGCCTGCCCATTGCCACTTCAACTTGCAAATTTTAACAGCTATGTCGGTAATTTTGGTTCTTTGGCGAATGACAGTTTAAATATTTTTTTTATACTAGAAAAATACCACCACCTAATATTATAACTTGGTATATTTTTTTTATTAAAACTGTAAATTTTGAGGCACTTATTTGATAAATAAAATTGAAACAATTACAATATTTTTTTTGTAGAATCCGGCCTTACGGACAACAGCTAATTGCGGCACCTAATCCGCTCAGTTTGAAAATCACGCGACCGCAAACCGTATCTGGGCGCGATAAGGTTCACGTTTGCGTTATTTTCCAACTGAGCGGATTAGGTGCCGCACTTAGCTGTTGTCCGTAAGGCCCCTGGTCGGTCTCGTCTGTTAGCTACTTTAAAGTGGGGGAAAGTTTTCGTGGATTCAACTACTTAGGTTTTATGTTCTTGCGATCTATTTCTCTGTGTAGTTTCCACTCTGTAGTTCATCTACCGTTACGAAGGAAGGGTAAGAATCACCGTGTGACGGAGTGGTTAGATAAGCTTCCTAGTCAATGTAAGTACTCAGTGCGCGGTCTTGTCCAATGTGAGAGATGCGGTTGAATAATTTCGCTTGAAGGGTTGATGGTCTTGATTTTTGATACTCTTGACATACTGGAAAAGTATCACTGATGATTTTGTTACAGACATCCTTTCAATCATCATCATCATTTCAGCCGTAGGACATCCACTGCTGGACATAGGCCTCCCCCATCGATCTCCAAAATGGTTGGAAGCGGCCTGCATCCAGCGTTTCCCTGCGGTCTCTTTTAGGTCGTCTGTCCATCTTGTGAATGGACGACCTACGCTGCACTTACCGGTCCGTGGTCTCCATTCGAGAACCTTTCGGCCCACTGGGCCTGTTCTGCGTGCTATGTGCCCTGCCCACTGCCACTTCAACTTGCTAATCCGGTGGTCTGTCGGTGGCTTTCGTTCGTCTACGGATCTCATTTCTGTGCGCTTAGTCCCAGATTTGATAGTTTTCGAAAACTTTTTTCGTTTACGTATTGTGCCATACAGCCCATCCATACATTTTAGTAAAGCGCCTATCAGAAACGTGGAGGAACTAAAATCGGTGGTAATCGGCGGTATAAATTGCTTCACCCTAATTCGAAAAAAGTTTTCGAATACCTTTTAGCCCAGCAATGTATGGAACAATACGAAAACTAATAAAGTTTTCGAATACTATCAAAACTTGTACTAAGGGTACTGATGAATTATAGCCGTATCAAATAGTTTCTTTCGCATTTATAGTGTATTTATAGTGTGAAATGTGATTACCACTTGTTATTGTTGCCTCGGGATAACGACTCTATCACTTAATAACGACGTTCGACGAGTGAAAACAAAAGTTAATATAATAAATATAAACGTCCATTGTGATGGAGAAAGTAGAGACTAGAGAGTGACCGTCAACTGTGACGGACGTAACACTGAAATGGCCGCTTATAAATAATGCTAGCTAATTTTGCGCCCTGTTTTATAGAAAATAGAAATTATATTTCCATGGAAAACAATGTCATAATTTGACAATACAATTTGTAATTTACAATTTTAAAGATAAGTCCCATAAATAATGCTATTTCATTTTGCATCCCATGTCATAGAATATAGAAGTGATGTTTCCATATTTTTTTTTATATCTTAGATTTCTTATAAGTCTGCGTGCTTCATCTTTGACCACATCTTCAGAGATAAGTTGGTGGTCAAACGCGAACTTATCCTCGATAAAAATTCTATAAACTTTTGTAATGATAATTTATCTTATGGTGCTCTTTTACTGTAACTTTTCCATCTCCTGTGTATATATTATACCTACGCAATAAACGAAATATGAATGTGAATAATTTTACTACCTATTTTATGAATAAAAATAATAGGAGTCTCTTTATGGGAACTGTCAATTATTAAGCAATATTGTTAGAATGTTTACGATAATGCGAAAATTTGTGAGCTATTCTACGTTACATAAATAGAGCTAACTCATTTTGCACTCTACGCTGTGAAAAATAGAAGTGATTATAACCATGGCAAGAATGTCATTTTATTTGTTCATTTATTTAAGTAATGTTATAATAATTTAGACACTGTTTTAAACTATCACGGTTGTTCACTAAAGTTATATGATTATTCATGTAACTGCGCTGAAATATCGGGAGCTCATTCCACAACCTTACCACGGTAAATATCCCGTAAATAATCATCTTCTCTACATAGTATAAATTACAGTCGCTTTCCGCGTCTGTCTGTCTGTCTGTCTGTATGGCCGCTAACTCCTCCTAAAACACGCAACGGATTTTGATGCTGTTTTCACCATTAGTTAGATAATTTTTCACGGAAGGTTTATATTTATAACTAGCAACCCGCCCCGGCTTCGCACGTAAATTACACCCCTGCGAAGCCGGGCGGGCGGATCGCTAGTATAACTATAATTTAGACGTTTATAAATACGCAATATGGAAATTATGGAAGTTTCAATAACCTCAACTTCGACAAGACAAAATCAGCAATTTGCGAAGTTACTAATATTATAAACGCGAAAGTTTGTATGTATGGATGTTTGTTCCTCTTTCACGCAAAAACTACCTGAAAGTTATAAAATACAATAAAATAGCTTATACATTCTATAACGGGTTGTAGTAGCGAGGCCGAAGGCCGAGCTCTACGCGTACGAAGTACCGGGTTTCAGCTAGTTTAAAAATATTATTTTCAATTTTTTTTTACTGGGCAAGTGCCTTTATTAACTAAACAAAATACAAGCTAAAACTAAAACTACAAATACAGTTAGACTGCCCATAGACCGTTGAAGGTCTAAAGACAATCCAAATGCTCAAGCCCACTACCAGTTGGCAGCGTACCCAGCATGCTGGCGGCATTACCACGTTGAATGGCAATGCTTACGCGTTGAGCCAGAAACACGCCAGCATTTATTTCAAAGCAACTTCTTTCAAAAAATGTGGAACGCTTCACGATTTTGCGTGTCATCCTTGCGCAGGGGCCATGCTAATCTTCTCTGTATCGTTCCAATTTTAGTATATGTACTGCCGAAGCAAGTACAACGTATGATTAACTTTGGTTGTATACGTGCGTAGTGCCAAAAAAAACTTCGTTTGCGCGATTCAGACTTCTATACATTGACGTGCGTTTTGTATAGGGAAGAGCAATAATTAAAGTCAGCGCCATCTAGTGTCATCATTAAGAACTCTTTATAATATTTGGCGAACATAAAATATTTTATGGCTAAATAGTTATATCTATCTACTTACTTAGCCAAATGCTTCGACGTATAAAATGAATATAGTACATACATATTTATGTTACATAAAATTTATAGCGGGTTTTTGTTGTGTATTTTCATGGATATCATTGAATAGAAGTATTTTACACTTCGGGAAAGCACACGAAGGCATAATTTTGTCAAATGTTTCGTTATCGTGTAACAATAGTCTTGTGTTGCACTTCTTATCCTATGACCGACTGAAACGAAGTGAGTGCCGGCGCTCATTTTGTAATCTCCAAAAATGCGCTTTTTCTGGGCCCGTCCATTCATTTTATCTTGGTTGAAGGCCAAATGTAAATTTTCAATAGGTATCTAGATGAATCTAGACTAGTCTCACAGTTGATCCAAGAGCAATGGAATGCATGTCTATGACTAAATAGGTATTGTTTCCACATCTTTTCAATGTAAAATACACTAGTTTATATAATATTAGCATACTTTAGTATGAATAGGTATTATGCGAATAAATATATTATTATTGCAACTGGAATAATATTATATTCAACAATAACTGCATTCGTAACTGCCACGCTGCTGCTCTATTTCTAAATGGAGTAGGTACGTAAATAACATGTGTAAACAAATTAATATTTGAAACAAAAAAGAAAGTGTCGTCGGGGTTTGAACCTGGGGCCATACGGACAACAGCTAATTGCGACACCTAATCCGCTCAGTTGGAAAATCACGCGAACGTGAACCTTATCGCGCCCAGATACGGTTTGTGTTCACGTGATTTTCCAACTGAGCGGATTAGGTGCCGCAATTAGCTGTTGTCCGTAAGGCCCCCTGACCGTTAAATCTTGTGTACCTAGACCTACCAAATAGTGCCAGAAGCAACGCGGGTGTACCATAATCCGTACGCTTAGTCCCAGATTTGATAGTTTTCGAAAAAAAAAATCGTTTACGTATTGTTCTATACATTTTAGTAAAGTGCCTCTATCGGAAACGTGGAGGAACTAAAAATATAAATACAAATACAATAAATATAAATACTAATCGGTAGTAATCGGCGGTATAGATTGCTTCACTCTAATACGACAAAAAAAAATTCGAATACCTTTTAGCCCAGCAATGTATGGAACAATACGAAAACGAAAAAAGTTTTCGAATACTATCAAAACTTGTACTAAGGGTACAGAATAAGGACTAAAAGCTAATTTACTGTTACGTTTTTTTTTTCATTATGCTGGTGTTGCCAATCGATAGCTAACCAATTTTTCTATTGTTACAGAAACAACAGCCCAGTTTAAAAAGTGCTAGTGTTTAATAAAAAAAAAAAAGTGCAAAAAAGTTCAAAAACATGTCAACATAAGAACAATTAGTGAGTTGAGACATGAAGTGCTAGTGCCGTCACGATGTATAGAAGTGTGTTGGTGTGCGTGGCGCTGTCGACGCTGGTAGTTTGCGTGTGTGGGCACGTGGCGCTCACATACCCCCCGGCTCGACGGTACGACTTGGACTTCCTGGATAACTCGAGAACGAAGCCGCCATGTGGAATGCCGAAGGGTAAGTTTCACATACATTGCGTTTTTCACCTACGATTGAAACGGAGAAGGTTTGGTGGTAAGCGGCCTTACTTAAGACGCTCTTTTCCGACTTTTAGCAATTATGGTCATTCGAGTTTAAGTGTGCATACTGCATACCTCCATGGTTAGCTTAAAATTATAAAAATGGTGTCATAACAAAATTGAATGTTTTATCTAGGAAACACATGAGACCGACACACGATTAAGCACATTTCGCTCGATAGAAAAAAAGAAAAAAACAAAGTAGCACTGATTTGCGCTTTCATCCCTGATTTTTTGGATTCATTCAATTACCTATTTATTAAATTATGTCTGCGATATCTTGATATATAGATTTCATAATTATGAAGGAAACCGGTGAAGTACATTTTACATTACAGCTATATTTTTCGAAACATATAAGAAAAATCCCAAAAATAGAAGTAGCGAAACGCACGTCTGTGTGTAAACGCCATGATTTTGCTCCGCTAAATGCGACTTTAACACATACCAAGGATTATGGTCATCTGTAGTAATAAGCGTTGCTTAAAAGTCGGAATACCTCGCCTTAAAAACATTCTCGCAATTCTTGAAATGGTGTTGGAACTAACGATCAGCGAAAATTCTAACTAAAAAGGCATTTCGCTGTTGAGAGGGCTTTGAGAGTTCAAAAATAACTGTCAAAATTTAACCACCGTCGAGACTTTGAAGATGTTTTACCATATTTCTCCAATACCATTGGACCTATATTTGAAAGAGTTTTTTTTTCTTTGAAAGAAAGTTAGGGCTTCTGGGTTATTGCACATTTGCCTCGACTGTCTAGTACACGATATTATTATGTATTATAACAATTATTAAGCTTTAAGATAGATATATAAACGTATAGTTTATGGCCAGAATAGGAAGGGACGCTCTGTCCCTTTCCCGCAAAGTGGTGAATTCCTACTTCATTGCTTCGTAGATGGAGTCCTTATCATTATTTTAATTTCTTTGAACTTTCTGTACCTACTTGTACTAATGTCTTCTGTGCTATAAGGCTTCGACCAAAATAAAATGTACGGACGGGCCATAACCATTGAACTTCCACTATAAAAACGAGCGAAAACCGTTGAACATATACTTCAACACTTAATTATAACCATGTACAGTAAATGTGGAATATGAAGAAGAAGCATGTGAAGTGGAGACCACGAACCGGAAGACGCAGCGTAGGGAGGCCTCCCACTACCGACGACATAGTGAGAGTCGCGGGCATCCAGTGGATGCAAAAGGTAGGCTGTCGTTCAGTGTGGAGGTTAAAGGGGGAGCCTATGTTCAGCAGTGGACGTCTTCTGGCTGATGATGATGACAGTAAATTCGTTACAAAAAATAGATAGCGGTTTTTGTTGTTTTTACACTTCGGGAAAGCACATGAAGGCATAATTTTGTCAGATGTTTCGTTATCATTTAACAATAGTCTTGTAATCCCTTCCTACGGCTAGAGACCGACTGAAACGAAGAGAGGCGCTCATTTTGTAATCTTCAAAAACACGCTCCTTCTGGTATTGGTATTGGTATTGGTATTTTTATTCATAATTATAAGAATTACATGTCAAGTCAACTAAAATTATACTTAAATGACATAAGCATTATGTCATAAATTCAATAGAAAATATAATTATGTCATTTGTGTAACACAAGATGAAAATAAAAAGGATTACATTAAAAACAGGTAAACAAAACAATCAGAAAATAAAAACAACTTATTAATCTGTGCCCGTCCATTCATTTTATTTTGGTCGAAGGCTATAGGCGGCGATGAGCCTTATCAACATTGCTTAACAACAAAAAACTCATCATCATCATCATCATTGTCAGCCTGAATCAACACACTGCTGGGTATAGGCCTCCTCTCCCTTGCGCCATTGATCCCTGTCTCGGGCTAATCTCATCCACGTATGACCTGACAACAAACTGTCACGGATTAAACACCAGTCTCACCGGGGTCATTCCCCGCTGAGTCATCCTGCAATCTTCACGACTTCACCTCGCTGGTAGGCTGCTATTGAGGCAGGTCGTGACTGAAAACCGTTTTAGTTGTTTTCTATTTCTAATTGTTGTTTACTTCGTTTAGTAGGTAGTTGGTGCAGTTGTTTACCTTTTTGCATAGCAGGTCATTTACCACTATTCAAATTATATTCGACTTCATTCGACGCGATTTTTCTTTCTTCTAGTATATTTACATATTGTAGCTGAGTCCCAGGCTTCAGCTCCACACAGAATTTTTAGAGTAGATATCTAAATAGTAAAAAGAAAACCAAAAGTGGCAACACTACGAATGCTAACTTCACACGTCTCACTCGGCAGCAATTCATTATGTTTAAAGCAGGTTCTACCTTAGTCTACCTATTCGAACATACCACATCTTTATTTTTTATTTTATTTTTAGGGTTCCGGGGTAATTTATGGGAGGGTTTTTATATTAAATCGCGTCGAATGAAGTTCTTCATTTAATAGTGATCGAACTTCACATACTTGGGTAAGTTCATTTGATCACTAATTATTTATTAAGAACTAGCGGTCCGCCCCAGCTTCGCACGGGTATAGATTATATAGCCTATGTCACCCGGGGATAGTGTAGCTTCCCGTCAGTGAAAGAATTTTTCAAATCGGTTCAGTAGTTTCGGAGCCTATTCAATGCAAACAAACAAACAATCAAATCTTTTTATTTATATTACACGGGAATTACTCACGTAAGATTAAGCCGGTGAAAACCACGTCAGTTTCAATAATAAAATCAAATCTTTCCTCTTTATAATATTAGTATAGATAAAAACGGACAAATTCCACTAACATTATCTCACATACTGTTAACCTAAAATAGATTTCCTAGTAAAAATAGGTATAATATTATAAAATTACTAATATAATAAATACAACAAATTGCTGTAAAAATATGTCAACATAAAATTAGTATGTCATACAAATTGTCATTATAGTCATCGGCTTTTTTGCCCCTGTCCCATATACTATATTAGGCACGTAGATTATAATGGCTCAAAACAGGTAATAAACCGGCCAAGTGCGAGTCGGGCTCGCGCACTGAGGGTTCCGTACCACCACATTTTTTTTTTTAAACCTATACTGTCCCACTGCTGAGCAAAGGTCTCCCCCATCTCCTTCCATAAATCAACACAAAATAAATTAATTACCAATTAAAAAAACCGACTTAAAATTTATAAGATCTGGCATTTCGATCCGGTGAAATGATAGAGGTCATCCAGGTAAGGAATTGCCAGTTATAACTTGGTTATGAACTGAAATTTGACACCGACTCACACTTGGCCATTATTTATTTGTTACTAGCGACCCGCGACCACCCCCACGGGTGTAATTTACGTGCGAAGCCGGGGCGGGTCGCTAGTTATACATATAAACCTTCCTCTTGAATCACTCTATCTATTTAAAAAAAAAGCTTCAAAATCCGTTGCGTAGTTTTAAAAATTTAAGCATACATAGGGACGGACAGACAGCGACAGCGACTTTGTTTTATACTATGTAGTGATTAGTGTGTTGTTATATATTTACCCCCCTCCTGCCAAGTTTGACGCTTGTACGTATTACCGTTGTTACATTAGAGCTAATACAAAAATACGTTAAAAAATACGTTTGTTGTATGGGGACCACCCCTTTTGTTTTTACTTTTTTATTATTTGTTAGTTAATCCGCCGTAACGTTACATATTCTGTGAAAATTTTAACTGGCTATCTATTATGAAATGAATGAATGTTTGGTTCTAAAGATACATACAGACGGACATACAGACATCGTAGGCTAATAGGGTCCCGTTTTTACCGTTTGGGTACGGAACCCTAAAAATTATGTTAAAATTATTAGATAGGTAATTTTAGAATGGAGACCACGGGCCGGTAAGCGCAGCGTAGGATGTCCATGCACCTAAATGGACAGACGACATAAAAGAGACCGCATGGAAACGCTGGATGCAGGCTGCTTCCAATCGGCCCTTTTGGAGATCGATGGGGGAGGCCTATGTCCAGCAGTGGACGTCTTACGGCTGAAATGATGATGATGATGATGTGTTAAACATCGTTTTAACTATTGACACAGATTAATTTAAAGTTACACGTTTATTTTGGCTAGAGAATACGTTACGTAATTTCGCGCTTGCCTCATAAGCAGTCGTGGCCGAGTGGTTAAGGCGTCTGACTCGAAATCAGATTCCCTCTGGGAGCGTAGGTTCGAATCCTACCGGCTGCGAAATCTTTTGCAATGTTATTTTGTGTCTTTACGTCAACTTATTTATGTTTATTCTTGGCTTATAATAACGATGATGACTTATCATAAAGATATTTGTTCGTTTACTGGGATAATTAGAAAAGAAGAGTTTAGTATAATAGTAAACGCATTACCATCTGAGTCGTCAGGTCATAAATCATTGTCTGTCTATCTCGCTCGCACCCACATGTCACATCTATCTATCTCGCTCGCACTTACTGGTCTTATGGTATGACGTTTATGGCCCTACGACTCAGTTGGTAACGCGGTGACTATATACGTTTGTTGTATGGGGACCCCACTTTCGTTTTTACTATTTGACTTTTTTATATTTTCTTAATTAATCCGCCGTATTACATATTATGTGAAATCTTCTGGCTATCTATTAGGGTTCGAAAGATATACTTACAGCCGTTTAAAGGTAGGACAGACGGACGGACGGACGGACGGACATGCAGACAGACAGATAGACAGACAAACATTGTAGGCTTAGTAATAGGGTCCCGTTTTTACCCTTTGGGTACGGAACCCTGTAAGGCTTTGCGACCCCTCCGGGGGTCGCGAGTCGCGACCCACAGGTTGAATAATACTGGGTTATAATTTTGACGGTACTTTTAAAATTGTATTGATCGCGTAGGAAAAGGTTGCGCGCGCATCCTTGGAGTAAAAACCTTAAAATTTCCTTGCGAGATGACATGACCGTGTGGCCTAATGGATAAGGCGTCGGACTTCGGATCCGAAGACTGCAGGTTCGAGTCCTGTCACGGTCGAAAAACAAGCAATTTGCGCAATGCCTTTTTAGCATTATAAACTACTAGCTGCGCCCCGCGGTTTCATCCGCGTAGTGATGAAGAATGGTGATGATGATGATGAAAAGTAGCCTATGTCACTCTCCAGCCATTGAACTATACCCATGCAAATAATCAGGTCCATCCGTTGCTTTGTTGCTACGTGAAATAGGAACAAAACAAACCAACAAACTTTTCGCATTTATATTACCCATACTAATATTATAAAGAGGAAAGATTTGATTGTTTGTTTGTTTGTTTGTTTGTTTGCATTGAATAGGCTCCGAAACTACTGAACCGATTTGAAAAATTCTTTCACTGCTGGGAAGCTACACTATCCCCGGGTGACATAGGCTATAATCTATACCCGTGCGAAGCTGGGGCGGACCGCTAGTATTATATATTACTAGCTGCGCCCCGCGGTTTCACCTAGTGATGAAAAATTGTGACGATGATGATGATGAAAAGTAGCTTATGTCACTCTCTGGCTCTTGAACTATACCCATGCAATAAATCAGGTCGATCCGTTGTTCCGTTGCAGTGTGAAAGAGGAACAAACATCCATACATCTATACATACGAACTTTCGCGTTTATAATATTAGTAGTATAGTATAGTACCTATACTATATAGTATGATAGAATCGATTTCTGACCGAGCGAAGCGAATAGGCATGACAATATTTTTTTTATTACCTTATAAAAAGCTAATCATAAATCGAGCCCATCAACGAAAACTAAAGTTAGTTCAAAAAATCTCTACATAGTATAAATTAAAGTAGCTTTCCGCGTCTGTCTGTCTGTATGTATAACCGCTAACTCATCCTAAACCACGCAACGCATTTTGATGCGGTTTTCACCATCGGTTACATTGACCTATTATACTATTATGTGGTACATCGGTTTGATAATTATTCACGGAAGCTTTATGTATATAACTATATAGCGACCCGCCCCGGCTTCGCGTAAATTACACCCGTGCGAAGCTGGGGCGGAAGTATGTAATAGACAAAATATACCACAGAAAAGAAAAAAATAATTGTTTAAATTAGAACGGCTGTCAAGGCATTTTTGTAAGATTTTTTTTTGTAGCCAGTTGCACCCATATTAACGAAACGTCAGTTATTTGAAATCAGTTAGCAGCTGTGCTGCGGACAAAGAACTTTGAGACGTAACCCAAAAAGGTAAGGTCCAAGTTCTTTGGATGCGGAGTTCGATGCGTTGACATAAATAAGAATGTTCAAGCAAGATTCTGTCATAATAGCTGGCGACAGATTTTCCTTCTCATTTCCGTTCTATTTACTTCTCTTTTCTGTGAAATATACTATGTCGATGTTAATAAAGCAATATTTTTTTGGAAAAATAATTCTGATTATTTTACGTACAATCACAGACCTCTGTGTGAGTAACATAAATAATTGTTTTACTTACTGTGTAGCAATACAATAAACTATTTCACCAGATCGGGAAGTGCGTAACTATCGTGGGAATGTGTCTTTCTTTTTCATAGCTTCTGATAACAGGCTATAGTTGTTATTCCCACGTTGAACAATTAGCTACCAGTTGCGACATCTATGCGTGGTTGAGTAAAACTCGTAGATTGTGTCACATATTGAGGCCTATTCTGTCATACAGACTAAACTAAACCAATCTGACAGGACTAAAATTATCTGCTTCTCTTTTAATTTTAATACGTGAGAGAAGGATGGAAAAAAGTTTAGAGCTGTCAAATTTAGTTTAGAGTACATCAGAATCGATGGCATTGGTGTCTATTCTGTCATACCACTAAACTAAACCAATCTGACATGACTAAAATTATCTGCCTCACTTTTCATTTTAATATGTGGGAGAAGGATGGCAACAAGTTTAGAGCTGTCAAATTTAGTTTAGTTTAGAGTGCATCAGAATCGATGCCACGGCGTCGATTCTGTCATACCACTCGCTAAACTAAACAATCTGACAAGACTAAAATTATCTGCCTCTCTTATCATTTTAATATCTGAGAGAAAGATGGCAACAATTTTAAAGCAAATTTAGTTTCGTTTCGTTTAGAGAACATCAGTAGTGCAAGTACCGTTCTTTATCGATCATCAAATTTGGCAGTTGAGGTCGTCAAATTCGATAAAATGCCATTTGATCAGTACTTGCTATGATCGATTCTGTGGCATTTTTATCGAATTTGACTTTCGATAGAGAACGGTACTTGCACTGCAGAATCGATGCCATTGTATAGTTCTCCAATCAAAGAAATTGGATTTTGGAAATCCAATTTCTTTGTCTCTATCGTAAGTTTTTTTAATTAAAAAGAGCGGCATACAAGTATGCGGCCCGCCTGATTAAACAGGAAGTACTTATGTCTTTTGTGTTATGGACACCTACAACACTAGCGGTATTGGCGGTGCTTCACCAGGCCGGAGAGGTACATACTAGGGTTTACTTATATTGTGACTGTAAAATACGTAAGACGAGGCGGTGTGACCACTATCCAGCAGGCTTAGTATGGGTTGTGGACAAATTGTCTTTCCACCGTTTTTATCCACGCCTAGACGCGACAAAGCTAGAATATGGATACGTTTGTCTTTTTCTCGCGGGATAAAAAAGGTAGAAAGACAATATGTCCTCGGCCCGGGCTAGGCCTGCAGTAATAGACAAAAATTATTAAAAAAATGTGACAGACTGACAGTGCGTAAAAATAAAACCCGCCAAAAGTTACGATAAGGTTGACGTTCGCGTGATTTTCCAACTGAGCGGATTTAACGTTTAGTTTGGTACCGCAATAGCAGTTGTCCGTGAGGTCGATTATTTCTGCCACGTACCGGTAAGTTGTGGAATGGCTTACCACCTTCGGTTTTTCCTCCAAAATATGACCTCAATTGCTTTAAAGGAAGAGTGATTAGAGTCCTCAAAGGTAGGCAACGCACCGCCAATGCCCCGGGTATTGTAGGTGTCCATAAGCGACGGTGACTACTTACCATCAGGTGGCCCGTCGCTTGATTGTCTACTATTATATAAAAAAAGCGTCCTGTCACTCAGGCAGTGTCTGTTAGGTCTTTGAGAAAGGAATTCTTTACGTCATTGCTGTTAGGCAGACAATCTGCTCTGTCTCTCTCGCCTGTCTAGGCTGATAGTGATGATAGGGTTTATGCTTGAGCGAAAGTATCTCTCTCAAGCATAAACCCTGCTAAGTCAATATTTATTAAAGTCAAAAAAATTAAATTGAAATTACATAACGTGCAAGAAAATAACACAGAACCTTGTAATAGTGACCCAGCGATTTGGTATTCTGCAGTCAATTTGCAGTTTGGTTCGCAATCACATATTTATGAAAGTCAAAAATTTAAAATCGAAATTACAGAACGTGTGAGAAAATAACATTTCTTGTAATAGTGAGCCAGCGAAATGTCGACTATTCCATCGACACCCTATCGAGACTATTGAAACGTTCATAAATTTGCAGACTTGGGCCGCAGGTCATCCGCTTAATAGCGAGTGCCAGAAGTGACTGCGAGTAGGTTGTGGATATTTTTATAAAAATAATTAATAAGCTTGCGTTTGTCTAGCATCTCGCCTGATGTTAAGTGATGATGCGGTCTACGTTGGAGCACGCTTGCCTATAGAAGAATCTGATTCACTCGTGATTTGAAGACACCCAGATTGTAAGTTGACAAATCATTGTTATTGGTTTTAAATGTATTTTGTTTGTTTCAGGATCACTGAAGACTTCATTCATGGTCGGATCTACTATTACAGTACATTGGCATTTGGCGTACGCTCATCGGGTAAGTGAAGCATAATTTCAACACTTGCCTCACAAGCCCGGCTAGCTCAGTCGGTAGAGCATGAGACTCTTAATCTCAGGGTCGTGGGTTCGAGCCCCACGTTGGGCGAATCTTTTTGCTCTAAATATTTTTTTGCTAGGCTTTTGTAGTATTTTTCTGAAACATTACGTCGATATTTGGGTAAAAATTTGCATATATTTAAGTATATTTTAGGGTAACTTTTACAATTTTCACATCTTCATTTCATTTCTTTGTCTCTATCGTAAGTTTTTTACATTTTCACCATTTCAGCTTGCGACTGTTTAGGTTTAGTTGGTACACGTTGTTGTTGTTGGGTGTTGTTGTTGAGTTGTTGTTGTGCATGTTGAGTTGGCATCAATGAGCTTTATTGCTCGTTTTTCTATTGAATCCAAAGACTCAAGGTAATATTTGACCGAACCATCCCAACTCCATCCGAAACGTGGATATTCGCCAAAGAACCAGAGTCACCGACATAGCTGTTAAAATTTGCAAGTTGAAGTCGCAATGTGCAGGCCACATCGCTCGAAGAACCGATAACCGATGTGGAAGAAAGGTTCTGGAGTGGAGACCACGAACCGGAAGACGCAGCGTAGGGAGGCCTCCCACTAGATGGACCGACGACATTGTGAGAGTCGTGGGCATCCAGTGGATGCAAAAGGCAGGCTGTCGTTCAGAGTGGAGGTTAAAGGGGGAGGCCTATGTTCAGCAGTGGACGTCTTCTGGCTGATGATGATGATCCCAACTCCAAACATGATGGGACCTTACGGATAACTGCTATTGCGGCACCTAATCCGCTCAATTGGAAAATCACGCGAACGTGAACCTTATCGCGCCCAGATACGGTTTGCGGTCGTGTGATTATCCAACTGAGCGGATTAGGTGCCGCAATAGCAGTTGTCCGTAAGGCCCCTGGTATTTTATTTTGATGGCCCGGTATACCGGGTCGCGACCTACCAAATGAGAAAAGCAGGTATAGAGCATTTAATTAAAAGCCGTTTTAAAAAAAATACTTTTTTTACTAATAATTTATTACTTTTTGATGTACATTCTAATATAATCTCTTTGAATTCGCTTCTATTGGAAAAATATACCAAACAATTGGCGCTCCTAAAAGTAAATTTTCGTACAAGAGGGTTCATCAAATTATGTACACATTAAATATCATGTTACAGGACAAAATTCTGATTGTTTGTCGTTTGTTTTCAGGGTGGATTCAGTCTAAGAATATTGGACTACTTGGAGCGACCCGTTTTAGACCTTACGCCTAGAGCAGCAGGGTCGGAATTTGTCAGAGATGACGTCACGTGAGTTTAATATTATTTTTAAACGAGTATAAATTGAAAACTAAAAAAAAAATAAGAAAAATGAATGCGAAGCGTTCTTGGCACTTTACCACACGGACAACATCTTGTTTTTGATTTTTGATTATATTAGTGATAATTTAGATAGCCAGTTTAGTTGGTCCAGTTGGTAGTGAACCTACCTTCTGAGCCTGAGGGTGTGGGTTCGATTCCCATCTAGGAAAAACATTTATATGATGAACATTTGTGTTTGTTCTATTTCTGGGTGTTAATATCTATTTAAGTATGTATTTAAAACTATATATGTATGTATATCAGTCTCTGGCAGCCATATCACAAGCTTTGCTTAGTTTGGGGTCAGATGACCGTGTGTGCAAAAATGTAAAAAAAAAAAAAAGTAGTAATTAGTAATAGTTAAGGCTTTTTTATTTTCTTTGTTTGACCTTTGTACTCAAATAAATAAAATTATTTGAATAGTACCAAAAAAACAGCAAAAAAAATTATAAAAAAATATATAATAGAGCAGATTATCCTGAAATGGCTGAATAGATTCTCTTAAATCATAAATTTTTAGGGTTCCGTACCTCAAAAGGAAAAAAAAACGGAACCCTTATAGAATCACTTTGTTGTCCGTCTGTCAAGACCCTTTTTCTCAAGAAGAGGTATCAAATTGAAATTTATATCAAATATACTCGGGTCTACGCATCGATGTAAATGTACATTCTTCTTTGGGTCTACGGCTTTTTTAAGCTGTAAAAAAAAACAAACTTGTAAGTCAAAGCGATTAAAAGATAAGACCGTTTATGTCGCATATTTTGCGAATTCACAAGGAAATCAAAACCTATACGGTACTTCCCGTTGACCTAGAATCATGAAATTTGGCAAACAAGGTCTTATAGCACATATAAAGGAAAAAATCCGAAAGTTGTTAATTTGATATTCTATCTCATAAAAAAATGGTTTTTGCTATTACAAACTTACATTTTGTAGTTGGTATGTATGGGAGCACATGCTTGCCAACTACAAAGTTAAGTTTGTCATTAAATATTTCAATCTTTCAAACAAGAAGGCAAACAAGCAGACGGGCTGCCTGATGGTAAGCAGTCACTGTCGCCTATGGATACTTGTAACACCAGAGGCATCACAAATACGTTGCCGATCCTTTAAGACTCTATTAACTCACCTTTTGAAGAACCCCATGTTGTAGCTTCTGGGAAACACCACGCAAGGTAGCTAATTCTCCATTTTGCAGGTGTGAGCCAAGAAAGATCGCGTGAATCACACAGTGTGCGATTTCCACAGATCTATGATATGTGGATGAACTTTCAGGCGGTGACGGCTAGTGCGATGATAAAACCGTGACATCATATCAAAAGCTAGTCTATACATTTTAGATTTGTACTTCAAAGTACATACATATGTACGTATAATATATAGATTCTTGTCATTAGATATGTAATTTGTCGGATTACAAGGTACTCTTTCGTAAAAAAATCCGGACTATAGGGGTCTTAGGCAGTGCTCTATAATCCGACAAATTGGATAGTCCGACACTGCCCTGCATAATGTTTGCCGGATTACCGGGGGTCCACTGTACTTCTATATCTATACTAATACTATAAAGAGAAAAGATTTGTATGTAAGTATGTTTGTAACGAATTGGCTCAAAAAGTGCTGGACCGTTTTTAAAAATTCTTTCACCATATGAATGCTACTTTATCACTGATTAATATAGGCTATATAACTATACCCGTGCGGAGCCGGGGCGGACCGCTAGTATTATATATTTTTTTGTAATATTTCCAGAGCTCAGAAATACGAGGTGCGTTTGCCAAGCGACTTCACCTGCGATAACTGCACGCTGCAGCTGCAGAGAGAAGCAGGCGAGTGGGGAACCAACTACAGGTTCTGGTCCTGCGCTGACATCGATATTGTGCCACGTAAGTTTCATCATCAGCTAGAAGACAGAGACAATAACCTCCATGTTGGATTAGGGCCCATCCTCTTTCTCTCTCTGTCTCTGAAGTCTGTGTGCCACAAGTGGGAATATGATAGGCTGATGATGATGATGTAACACTCATCATCATCATCAGCCAGAAGACGTCCATCGCTGAACATAGGCCTCCCCTTTTAACCTCCACACTGAACGAAAGCCTGCCATCTGCATCCACTGGATGCCCGCGACTCTCACTATGTCGTCGGTCCATCTAGTGGAAGGCCTACCCTACGCTGCGTCTTCCGGTTCGTGATCTCCACTCAAGAACCTTTCATCCCCATCGGTTATCAGTTCTTCGAGCTCCACGTGAGCTGGCGTAACTCTGCATTACACGGCGTAACTCAACATCACTTGACGTAACTTAACTGGATAATTCTTTCTTCCTTTGCGCGATAGAATCCGAAACGAGGAATTTCGCCATTCAAAGAACCAGAGTCACTGACATAGCTATTAAAATTAGCAAGTTGAAGAGGCAGTGGCCAGGGCACATATCACGCAGAATAGATGGCCGATGGGGCCGAAAGGTTCTGGAATGGAGACCACGGACCGGTAAGCGCAGCGTAGGACGTCCACCCACAAGATGGACAGACGACCTAAAAGAGACCGCAGGGAATCACTGGATACAGGCCGCTTCCAGCCGCCATTTTTGGAGAACGATGGGGGAGGTCTATGTCCAGCAGTGGACGTCCTATGGCTGAAATGATGATGACGAAGAAGTTTGAACGGACTTAAGCTTATCTATACCATCCTACTTAATATTATAAACGCGAAAGTTTGTATGTATAGATGTATGGATGTTTGTTCCTCTTTCACGCTGCAACGGAACAACGAATCAACCTGATTTTTTGCATGGGTATAGTTCAAGAGCCAGAGAGTGACATAGGTTACCTTTCATCATCATCATCATCACTACGCGGGTGAAACTGTGGGGCGCAGATGACCACGAAGTTTCTTATTTATTTTCCAGGGAAGGAGTATCACGAGACATGTTCCGGGCACGGGTTCCACATCCTTGGACGCTGCAAGTGCCACAAGATGTACTCCGGTACCCGGTGCCAGTTCGCAGACGAGTGCAGTGAGGACAACGACTGCGGCTTGCGGGGCAAGTGTGTCGACGTAAACGCGACCGAGTCTCCCACCAAGATGTGCTACTGTCCGCATGGATTCTACGGGAAGGGCTGTAACAAAAGTAAGGAAACTTTTTTTTTTTTAATATTAACCTATACTGTCCCACTCCTGGGCAAAGGTCTCCCCCATTTCTTTCCAGACAGTGCGATCATCCGCTAGACTTGACCACTGTATATGGAATGTGTCGAGGTCATCACGCCAGCGTTTTCTAGGCCTGCCTTGGTCCGTTTTCAGGCACTAAAAGTCCGTTTTCAGGCAAAAAAGGAAAACTATTGTAATTATATTTTTAATATTATAAGTGTGTTTGTTTGTTACTCTTTCACGCAGCAACAGAGCAACGGATCGACCTGATTTTTGCATGGGTATAGTTCAAGGATCCACCAACCCGCACTGGGCCAGCGTGGTGGATATGGCCCAATCACCCTTTTGGGGGTAGGCTAAAAGTCCAGCAGTGGATGATGAGGAATAAAAAGCCGTGTTATGTTGAGGAATGTCAAGCGTGCAATTTTCTGATGATCTCAGGAACCTAGTGAGAAGGGAATCGCGGAACTTAGATAGCAGGGTGTAGCGGGATTGTAAAGAACACTGTAAAGAAAGGAAAGTATGTGAGCATCCCGGCGACGACGAATGCGTAACCACTTGAGTTTAGTACGGAATTCAGAGACGTGGTCATATTCATCAGTCATATAAGCCAAATATAAACCTTATGCAAAAAATTTGAAGGCGCTCAAGTTTATTCAAGTTTATTTAATTATGAAATGCAATGCTTATACGCTGTGCAAGATATCGGCCAGCATTTTGGTCACGAGATGCTTCGACCAGACGATTTGATAAATCTTTAAAAATATTTTTTACGCCCAAAATGCAGCCAGCATTTTGGGTACGATGCCTGCTGGCAGCGGATTATTAGATTAGTTTAGTTTTATATATTAGTATTAGTTTGTATTTTTTCAAGTAGTTTTTAGTTGTTTATATTTTATGTTTTCACTAATTTTCTGTTTTTTAAGTTCCAGTTCTATAATTATAACATTATGAAAACAAACATCAAAAAGTGACATTTGAATACTTTTACTTACGTGGATATTTTTTTTCAGAGGCGCCTTGGAAAGACAAGAACATAAATCTAGGGCTGTACAGCAAGCGAGTACTGTCTGACAAGTTCAACCTGTACTGGCGGATACTGAAGGAAGACGGGGAGATTGAAGTAGTCATGATGGTCAACGGGACTTCTTATGCTGGTAACTAAATATTACTACTATAAAATATACCGTCACCTTAGAATAACTACTCAGAGAAAGAAGGTAGGTTTCCAAACAACGCCTTCTCAAAACGTAAGCTACAAATTCGCCTTGTAGCTTACGTTTCGATTGGTATTTTAAACTATTTAAGCAAGAAAATTAATGGATTACCTGTGGAATGTCACACCATAACTCTTATGCTACTTTTCTGATTTGTTGTGGTACGATTTCACCGCGCAAATTGTCATAGTAAAATGTTTTAATTTTTTTTTGGAGCCATATAATGACACCATTTGAATGGCTTAAATTTTGCGAATGTACTTGGTTTCTTTGTGTAGTTATTCTAAGACCGTCACTTTTTTTTACAAAAATCTTTCCACTTTAGAGGATTTTGGCTTCGCAGTTCGCAGGTTATGTGCTTCTTTAAATCAAACCTTCGTCATGAAAGGATTTTGGCTTCGCACGTTTTGTGCATTTGCCAGTATCAAGTATTGTATATTTCATTTATCACTATCACTACATAGTATAAAACAAAGTAGCTGTCGCTGTCTGTCCGTTCCTATGTATGCTTAAATCTTAAAAACTACGCAACGGATTTTGAAGCGGTTTTTTTAAATAGATAGAGTGATTCAAGAGGAAGGTTTATATGTATGACTAGCGACCCGCCCCGGCTTCGCACGTAAATAACACCCGTGCGGGCGGGTCGCTAGTATACTAATATTATAAAGAGGATAGATTTGATTGATCGTTTGTTTGTTTGCATTAAATAGGCTCCGAAACTACTGAACCGATTTGAAAAATTCTTTCACTGTTGCAGCTACAGTATCTCTGGGTGACATAGGCTATATATCTATACCCGTGCGAAGCCGGGGCGTTAAGTTTTTTTGTTTGAAAGGCGACTTGATCTAGTGTTCTTACTTTTTGAGCTTATTTAAAAAAAACAGCAGTTTGAAGATCAATCAATCAATTCAATTTCTTTTCAAAAGTTATATGATTATTTACGGGATATTTACCGTGGTAAGGTTGTGGAATGAGGAAACCACGCCACGGTTACACGGTTTACTTACCACGGTAAATATCCCGTAAATAATCATATAACTTTAATGAACAACCGTGATAGTTTAAAACAGAATTTCTTTTCAATTCTTTTATCGGTAGTGTAGTTTAATTTTTATTTATGTATGCTGATTTTTTCCAAAGTAAAGTTATTCATAATGATCTTACAATTGTTTGGCAATTAGTATCACAGTTTGGTGGAAATGAAATGCGGACCTTTGAGGATTTCTTCCAGCAAAAATTTGCACAATTTTCGCCTCAGGTGCTTAACGCACTCAAAGACGGTCCAAAAACAGCAAATTTCATCAAATCCGTTCTTAAGCCGTTACGCTTTCGCATTTACAAGATGAGCATTCAGGATTCGAAATTGCCTACGAAAGACAGCGCCACATCGTTAGCGCGTTTTAAGGCGGTACAACGCCATCTAGGTATTTGTGTGAGAAACAGGTATTAAATTGAACAGATGAGTCCCAACAACATTAATTTTATTATACAGTAGGAACGCTTAGTTCCAGCAGTGCAAGTACCGTTCTTTATCGATGGTCAAATTTGACAGTTGTGGTCGTCAAATTCGATAAAATGCCATTTGATCAATACTAGCTATGATCGATTCTATGGCATTTTAACGAATTTGACGATCGATAAAGAACGGTACTTGCACTGCAGATTCGATAGTTTTCGAAAACTTTTTTCGTTTACGTATTGTTCCATACATTTTAGTAAAGCGCCTCTATCGGAAACGTGGAGGAACTAAAATCGGTGGTAATCGGCGGTATAGATTGCTTCACTCTAATACGAAAAAAGTTTTCGAATACCTTTTAGCTCGGCAATGTATGGAACAATACGAAAACGGAAAAAGTTTTCGAATACTATCAAAACTTGTACTAAGGGTACAGAGCAACAAAGTTGGTTTTCTATATCAATTATACACCGAACGGCACGCGTTGGAGTGCATTTTACTATACCGGTTCAGTTAGTTTTAGTATCAGTTTGGATATACGGTTTTGTTTAGGTCTCAGAGTTCTTTATTCGCATCACAGTTGCTAACTGATTTCGAATGATTGATGTTTCGTTTATTTGGGTGCGTTCGACCCGCGATAGTAATAATATCGTCGACCCATCTTGCAGTTGGACGACCAACGCTCCGCTTACCTTGCCTCGGCCACCACTCTGTTAAGACCTTACAATTTTTATTCTGTTCTGTAATTAGATTTTGTTTTGTTTCAGGTGTCGGATGGCGACCCAGCGGATTAACGAAGCAATGTAAAAACTTCCCTGTATTGGGACCCGTCATTGAAGAAAAATGTAAGTAACACTAGAGTACGATGGACGCGGCGCCACAGTCGCATGTTATATGAGATTTTTAAACGGAACAACTAAAACTAAATTTAGTTCCATTTCTTTTCGTCTCAGGATTTGATTGCGTCGCGACTTTAATGTTCAATTCACACGACATAGTTTTAACTGTTTTTAATTTTGATGTCCCAGCAGTGGGAATACGTAGAAACTCGAACGAAGCGCTTTGATTCCACTTTTATTGTGCGAACTGCTAGACTGTGGAATGCGCTGCCTGAATGGGTGTTCCCGATAGTTACAATCATGTCTTCAAATCACGAGTGAATCGGTTTCTTCTAGGCAACCGTACTCCACCGTAGACCGCATCATCGCTTAACATCAGGCGAGCTGGCGATCAAGCACAAGCCTATTATTTGTTTAAAAAAATTCGCCCAGGACACTGGTAGTGCTAAAACCGGCACTGGTGATAATGATGATGAAATATATCTATTCTATTTTACAGCTAACACACCGAATCTAGAACCTCTACCCGAGCCAGAACCTAAGGCTGAGCCAGAATCGAAACCAGAACCAAATGCAGAACCTGAACCTTCCGCAGAACCAAAACCAGAGCCTGAATCGGAACCAGAGCCCATTGCAGAACCTAAATCGGCTTCTGAACCAAAATCAAAACCTGAACCTAGTTCTGAACCTGAACCGAGTTCCGAACCGGAACCAAATTCTAAACCTGAACCAAATTCTGAACCTGAACCAAATTCTGAACCGGAACCAACAGCAGAACCAACAACAAGTCCTATGGAGAACGATAGGAATAAGAGAGTTGCGATGCACTCGTTAGACGGATTTGATTTCAAGAATTTGGGAAATGATGTTACTGTCAAAACAAGCGTTTCATACAAAGTGTCGAGTTCTAAAGGTAAATTTGTTTTTTTATTCATTAAATACTAGCGGTCCGCCCCAGCTTCGCACGGGTATAGATTATAGCCTATGTCACCCGGGAATAGTGTAGCTTCCCAGCAGTTAAAGAATTTTTCAAATCGGTTCAGTAGTTTCGGAGCCTATTCAATGCAAACAAACAAACAATAAAATCTTTCCTTTTTAATATTAGTATAGATTAGCTGACCCGACAGACGTTGTCCTGAAAATCTTCCAATTTTCTGCGCAATTTTCTTAATTTTTTCCGTAAGAGCCTAGAAGGCTAAGGCAAAGTATAAGAAATCATTAAAAAAAATACGAATGAAATCGGTCATGTCTATAGGCAGCAGTGACCAATTACCATCAGGTGACCCGTACCTTGTTTGCCACTTATTACATTAAAAAAAAAAAAAATTGCCGCGATTTGAGAGTAAAATTAGTTGTATTAAATTAACCTCCTTTCGGCTTAGTGCCACAGTTCCGTGTATATGAATACAAAATTATTAGTAAAATAAGGTCTTTAATATGATTCTCACATTTAAATGTATATTTAACAGGACGATCCAAAAGAGCAGCGCAGGATAAGCCAAGTAAGTATCGGGCGAATATGATTAAATTTACTTTGAATTTACTACAGCACATAAAAATATTAACACACAAGAGCTAAAAAGCCACACATGCAAGTGATTCGCACAAGAAATTAAAAAAAACAACTAACTTTCGACTGTACAAAACACTATTCAGAAACTGTTGATAAACTTATTTAAGCTATAAAGTCACCGACATACAATACAATACATATAGAGTCACAATTGTGCCAAAAAAAATCCGAACGAAAACTCTGCGCACACTACGAATTGCGCACACTTTTTGGTTAGTTACAAGTTAACCGCGATCCGACTACAACGCCGCGCGATGCCAGAGCTACGATGACATAGCGGACAAATAACGTTGAACACTATGCAAGCGACATAACGTCTAAATTGGAGTACATGTGGCATTGTGAAGTATATAATTGATACAGTGTATGTACTACAATGACGCTCGGAGGTTTTTTTGACTGTTTCACTGAGAGATTGTGACTTTATAGGAATTGTATCTCGATGTATAAAGTACTTTGTCAGCTTCTCTAATGAGAAACGATACGCGCGAGATATATAGCCAAAACAAACTATTGGACGTTTCTGAATAAGACCATACTAATGTAAATATAATTCCGCATGGTTGTTTTACAGATGTCGTCACATCGACCACTATATTGTCCCAAGAACCAAATCCCACTCCCAAACCTAAATTAGAATTACAGGCAAAACCTAAATCTAACTTTACAAAGTATAAGCAGAGTTCTCAGTTCAGAGCTACTACAACAGAAGCTAGTTTTGAACCTAATCCGACTGCTGAACCTTCGACTGAACCTGAACCCAATTCTACTGCTGAACCTAATCCTGAACCCGAACCAACAGGTTCTAAACCAGAACCAGAACCTAGTCCTGAACCTAAGTCTGAACCTGAACCTACGCCTATCGCAGAGCCTGAGCCTACAGCTGAACCCAACGCTGACCCGAAATCCAAACCCGAACCAAATTTCGACAACAGTCCCAAACCAGCTGAATCCAAGTCCTCTCGCGAACCTAAATCTGAACCTGAACCTGCTTCAGATCCAGCAACTAATTCTGAACCAGAACCCAGCCCAGAACCTAACGCAGAACCGGAACCACATCCTGAACCTAAATCCGAGCCTCAGCCCCATCCAGAACCTAAATCTGAACCTGAACCAAATTCAAAACCCGAGCCAACTTCAGAATCTGAACCAAATTCAAACCCCGAGCCAACTTCAGAACCTGAACCGAATTCAAAACCCGAACCAACTTCTGAACCTGAACCAAATTCAAACCCCGAGCCAACTTCAGAACCTGAACCAAATTCAAAACCCGAACCAACTTCTGAACCTGAACCTAATTCTGAACCTGAACCTAAATCAGAACCTGAACCTAAATCAGAACCTGAACCTAAATCAGAACCTGAACCTAAATCAGAACCTGAACCTAAATCAGAACCTGAACCTAAATCAAAACCCGAACCTAGTTCCGAACCCGAACCATCTCCCGAACCCTCTGCTGAAACGGACGAGAATTTGCTAGTCAAGGGACTAAAAGAAGAAGAAGGTAACGCACCACGCTTCGCACAGTTAAATAATATATTCAGTGGTAAATTACAGATCGGTTAGTAAATCATCACGAATTGACATGACCCCATGAAAATTAAACGTCAAAGATTAATAAATGCTTTGTTTATTTCGATCATTCCACAAAATTTACGGCGCTAAAATTATCTGGGCATCTTTCATAACTTTCATTGCAGACATTGCAGTAAGTGAAATGGATATGACAATAAAAAAAATTTTACGTTATAATTTACCACTGAATGTATTTCGATTTTATAAATATTATATTTAAGTAAATGTACAGCAAATAGCACTATGTGATTAAACATTATTAACTCGATTAAAACGTAACATATTAACGTAAATTGTATAACTTTCACTATTAATTTTATTTACCAAAGTACGTAATTATATTTACTATCTACGTTTGACTTGCCTATTTTCAACTAATCTGTTTTACTTTGACTGTTTTTAATTAAATTTATTTTTTCATTTTGTCAATTTTCAATTAAACCTATCATTTTCATTTTGACCATTTTCAATTAAACTTACCTCATTCACTTTGTCTATTTTCAATTAAAACTATCTTTTCCACTTTGTCTATTTTCAATCAACCTTTTCACTGACTATTATAAAATTAAACCTATCTTTTCACGTTGACTGTTTTCCAAGCTTTAATATTTCTTATTTCTGCTTAGCCTTGCTTGCTTCTGCCTTTTCTATCTTTCAGGTACATCTTTCTCCTTTTCCCCATCCCTTTTACACCTACTTTTTGTATTTACCCTTATAATACTAATCTTCTTGTTTATTTCTTTGTTGATTTTAAAAGCGTCTTAATTTCTTAAACCGTATCTTTTGTGTTAATTTTCTATTGTTTTTCTATTTCTTCGGTATAGGTACAACTTTTCTAGCAGAACTCACTTCTAATTATATTCTTCTGAAAATTTCTGACGGAAATGGTACATGATAAAAGGTGGTGGTTTTGGTAACTCCTTACTGACCGGTGTGATTTTTTTTTTCAGTAGCCACCACTTCTTTTGTATCTTGAAAAATTGCTAAAATTACTAATTAGCAGTAGTGGTCTGATAAAAGGGAATAGTATTGCAACTAATATGAATTCCATAGTTGTAAAACGTTAATTGGATCCCTGAAGACCCAGAAGTTATTTTTAAATAATATTATGATATAATATTAATATTAATTTAAGGCTTGCGTTTGACCGCCAACTGGCCTGATGTTAAGCGATGATGCTGTCTACGGTGAAGCACGCTTGCTTAGAAGAAACTGAAAACGAGTCGGGTAAAAACAACTGGACGTTTAAAATGTCGAGTTTATCTGTTATAATGACGTTGTCGCGTTTCAGGTTATTTCCCCGCTCATGAGTACGCGCCCAAGTTTGACTTCAACCCGATGGACTGCACCGATATAGTCATCGGAACAGCTAAGGGGAATTACCATCGAGTGCTGGATTACTATACTAGAGACAGGTGAGTCGACATTGACCTCAATGGGCTGATGCCTATTCATCGTATCATTTGATAGCCCGTTGGTCCAGTTGGTAGTGAACCTGCCTTCTGAGCTTAGGGGCGTGGGTTCGATTCCCACCTAGGACAAACATTTTGTGTGATGAACATTTGTGTTTGTTCTATATCTGGGTGTTAATATCTATTTAAGTATGTATTTCAACCTATATATGTATGTATATCAGTCTCTGGCAGCCATATCACAAGCTTTGCTTAGTTTGGGGTCAGATGACCGTGTGTGCAAAAATGTCCCGAAATTTATTAAATTTATTTATTTATTTATCTTCATCATTTCAGCCGTAGGATGTCCACTGCTGGACATAGGCCTCCCCCATAGATCTCCAAAAGAGCCGGTTGGAAGCGGCCTGCATCCAGCGTTTCACTGCGGTCTTAGGTCGTCTGTTCATCTTGTACCTACAAGATGGCCAGACGACCTAAGACCGCAGGACGTCCTACGCTACGCTTACCGGTCCGTCCGACCGGCCCTATCGGCTTTCTTGTATACCAAATTTGACGGTTTTAAATCAGTTTTATTCAGTTAAATTACAATATTTGAGCTGGAAAAAAATACATGTCACAGATACATCTGTGTTAGAGTTTATGATTTGGTTCAAAACAAGATAAAATAAACTTTCCTCGATCAAAAAAAAAAATCTGAAACAAGGTCGAGTTAGTTTTTTTTTTTCATTTTATGCTCTAATGAAAGCTCGTAACAATCTGGAAATTGCATGTACTGAAAGGCAATTTTATTTAACATTTTTTTATTTGGATAGATTTTTGATAGTGAATCGTGTCGTTTTTTAGTGAAATTAAAAGCGTAAAAAGGTCGCGAGAATTTTGGCGCGCCGCGTTCAGTACCGCCAGGCGTCATCGAGGTCGGACCTATGTTCGTTTTTGTCGTTACACTCCCCCCGCGGACGTCCTGACTAGCGTGGCAAAATACATCGTCGCTATAACTTGGCGGGGGCTGAGGGAGCGTTTTGTTGCCTACGCGACTCGGATAACCGGCCGTTAATCTGACTATGTTTTGTTTCCAGGTCTACTCCACGAGTAGACACATTCTGGGGCGGACATGACGACATTACGGCCGCTTCCGGTTACGAGGAGAACGGAGTCACTACCATCATGTTTAGGAAGAAGATCCAGGTAATTTGGATGCTTGAAGATAACTGACCTTCATCATTCATCATCGGGAAACATGCTTTCTCTCAGAGAGAGAGAGAGAGAGAGAGAGAGAGAGAGAAGATGGGCCCACTACCACCCATACATTGTGGTTCTTCTTTGGATAGTTACCAAACGTTTCGATTCTACGTTTCTAATCCGTACGGCCAAGGATTGGAACAACCTGCCAGCTTCCTTGTTTCCTGAGAGATATAATCTTGGCCTTTTCAAGGCCAGAGTGAATAGGTATCTTCTAAGTCTGCGTGCTTCATCTTCGACCACATCGTTGAGTAACTGGTGGTCAAACGTGGACTTATCCGCGACAAAAAAAGGGCTATATTCCACCATGCTGGCCCAGTGCATTTTGAATATTTTTTTTTTTTTTATATTGACTTATACTTTTGGCCTTTTCGCCTCTACTGCTTGACCGGACTAGTTAGCGTTAGTAGTAGTAGTTAGTAGAGTGCGTTCGGCGTAACTTGGTTTTTGAACTTTTGAGGTTCTTGGGTACACTGTTTCCTCACGATGTTTTCCTTCAACATTTTTGTGTGATGGCATCGAAACTGCATTTCAACGTCTCAATAGAAACTTTCTCTCTCTCTCTCTCTCTCTCTCTCTCTCTCTCTCTCTCTCTCTCTCTGAGAGGCCTGTGTCCCAGAAGTGGGAACATGAAAGGCTGATAATGATGAACTTCACTGGGCATTAAAACATTTAACATCCTTTTGATTAATATTTTTTTATTACCTCATAAAAAAGCTGATCATAAATAGAGTACATCAACGAAAACAAAATTAAAATGAGTTCAAAAATAAATAAGATATAATCATTTTAATTTCATGCTAGACAGAGAGCTCACTATACTGAGCCGTGACGTCACGCCTCAGGCGCGCCATACAAATGATATACTAACACACGCTTTGCGAGAAAGGGACAGAGCATCCCTTCTCCATCCCCACCTAAAACTTTAAACACTCATATCTCAGAGATTTATCAGCCAATTTAATAATTTTTTTCATTATGTGTAATGTGTAGGACTCGGGTATGTCCTAAAACTGCGACCAGAACCACCGGAGGATGGGCAGCAGCATCCTATTAGTACACGATGATCTTACTGCGATCCCCAAGCCACCTGCCAAGTGTGGGGATTATGGCAACACCCCTCTTTAAGAGGGAGGCCTTTGTCCAGTAGTGGACGTTTGATGGCTGCTGATGTGTGTGATGTGTAATGTATTTAGTTATATTCATCGCTAAGCCGGTTATCTCTACATAGTATAAATTAAAGTCGCTTTCCGCGTCTGTCTGTCTGTATGGCCGCTAACTCCTCCTAAACCACGCAACGGATTTTGATGCGGTTTTCATCATCAGTTAGATACATTTTAAAGGAAGGTTTATATATATAACTAGCGACCCGCCCCGGCTTCGCACGTAAATTACACCCGTGGTCGGCGGGTCGCTAGTTTGTAATAAATTAAACATTAGGACACATGCCTATTCACCTTCCACCATCGTTTCAGGCCAAGGAACCGACAGACCATTCCATCGTAGACGACGCAATGCACGTCATCTGGGCCAGGGGACAAGAGCCGGGCAAGTACGTCCACCACCCCCCCTCGGGGCTGGAGAAGGGGACGGCTTCAGTGGGGGACTTCTACCGGCAAGACGAGCTCAAGTACCACGGTCATGGGAGTCAGAGAGGGGTGGCCAGGATTAACTTCTTCGGTAAGTGTTTTTGTAGTTTATTTACTGGGCCCTTTATTAGCCAACTAGCTGAACCAAAAGAAGTTGTCAGAGGTTAAAAATTCTTTTTTTCCTATTTGAGTTTTTGGCTTCGCGTTATTGACGCATTTGCCATGTACAAGTTGTTTAGTGTAAAATGTTTTAGAATAGGTAGGAAAAGGATACGTTTTCCAATTTAGAATTTTGTTTAGGATCGTTCTGTGAATTGTTTTTGTTTGGTATGCTCCCGAGATGGTAATAACTCAAACTGATTGAAAACTATGCTTTTTTTTAACTTTTTTTTTCTTATCGCGATCTTCAGTTGTTTATGTCAGTGAATTGTGATTATGTTTTTGGTTACCTATTTATATATTAATTTTCTAAATTTTAAACCTAATTTTTTGTAACCTTGTTTTAGACATAATATTTAATTCATAAAGACTGGGAGAAGCCACACAATTTTTTTTCTAGTTCGAATTCAATTATTTGTTTTTAATTTTTCCTTATGCCAAATCAAAGATTTTATAAATTTTATATGTGTAGTGTAGTATGAAATTGTTCTACCAAATAAATTATTTATAATTATACAAAAGTCCCATAGAAAAAAAAACCGTAATTATTTTCTGAATTTGAAAGTTTACCGGAAAACTTTACAAATTTTGGTCTCCATATAAACCTAACTTGGACTATTAAAAACATTAAAAAAATATATTTACAAATCAGTTTAGCCGTTATCAAGTGTTGCGATTACCAACGAAAAGCAACCCGTTGACATCCTTTGGGTCATCATCATCATCATCATCATCATCAGCCAGAAGACGTCCACTGCTGAACATAGGCCTCCCCCTTTAACCTCCACACTGAACGACAGCCTTCTTCATCCTTTGGGTACGTAACCCTAAAAAAATTACCTTTCTTCTTACAGAGGAAACCAAAGCTCCCACTGCGGGTGATATCTCCCCTCTCCCTGACAAATGTGGCGCCCAATTCAAACTCCCCACGAACTGCGACCCGGAGGCGACCGCTAACAACACTTGTGACTACTTCGCGTCGTGGGAGTACCTGGGACAGAAGAGAGGGAAGGATTCCGTCAAGTTCGTCATAAAGACGAAGTACAGCAAGCACTGGACTGGGATCGGGTTCAGTGATAATAAAAAGATGGTGAGTTGTATTATGTAGGAAAACATGTAACAAAAATATTTTAACCGACTTCAAAAGAGTAGGGGACCTCGTTTTATTCACACAATGGATCTACGTTTGGCCACCAACTCACCTGATGGTAAGCGACGGTGTGACCGAGGATAACACTTAAATAAACCGGCCAAATGCGTGTCGGGTTCGCGCTCTGAGGGTTCCGTATCACCACAAAATACAATAAGGTTGTCCAAGTAACCGAATTACCAGTTATTATAACGCCTTCCAAAATTGTCGGAGTAATTTGCTACGCAGTTTCCTACAGGCGCTTGAGTATAATAATTTGGTAATGAACAGAAATTTATCACCGACTTGCACTTGGCCATTATTTATTATAAGTCGTTACACTTTAGAGTGTGTACTACAATAGTGCCAAGTTTGACGCTTGTACGTATTATCGTTTTTACATTAGACCTAATACAAAAATACGTTTGTTGTATGGCGTCCCCTCCCTTTTGTTTTTACATTTTGGGTTTTTATTATTTGTTAGTTAATCTGCCGTAACTTTATAATATTCTGTGAAAATTTCAACTGTCTATCTATTACGGTTCCAAAAATACAGCCGTTAATAGGTAGGACAGACGGACGGACAGACAAACAGACATTTTAGGCTTAGTAATAGGGTCCCGTTTTTATCGTTTGGGTACGGAATACTAAAAAACAAGTACAAGAAATAGTGAGCTTGCGCTTGAACGGCTTCGCCTGATAGCAAATGATGATGCGGTCTTAGAACACGAGGCAGGAAATCAGTGCAGATGTTGCAGAACTGTGCGAACCAACAGCTATGGAGGCACGGAATCTGCTAAGTCTCTACACAGAAAAAGAACAACAAAATATTTGGAATAAAACAAAAGACTGTAAACACGCAAAACTTTTCTACCCATCAATAGACAAGAGACTGACTAACAAACTACTCAAGTAAACTAGGTCGGACCTTCGTCTCATGATAGGTACTATCACAGGTCACTGTGACCTAAACTATCACTTATACAAAACAGGAGCCACAGACAGCCCTCTGTGCCGAGGCTGTCTACAGGAGAACGAGACCGTGGAGCATGTACTACTACATTGCAAGGCCACAGAAGGTATACGATTAAGGTCGAGCAATACCACAACAACTGGCGAAATAGGGGTAGAGCAGTTTAGTCAGGGACCCAAAGCCGTGCTTCGTTATTTTAGGAAGCTCAGCTGGTGGTAGGCTGGCAGGGGAAATGCACAATACACCCCAAGCGGGATCTCAGTGCAGGTCTTATCACCCCCCACTTTGAATTAGAATTAGAACATGCTAACTATTCAGTCGCGACTAAAAGACACTTTTAATATCCTTGTTTTTCTATTCCAGTCTCAAACGGACGCCATCATAGGCTGGGTGGATCCCCGCTCTGGCCGTCCGTTCCTCATGGACACCTGGGTGACAGGATACTCCGCCCCAAGAGTCGACGGGAGACAGGACCTCAGCAAGGAGTCGGGCAGCCAGGCGGACGGGTTCACCACGCTTAGCTTCGTGAGGAGACGAGATACTGGGGATCAGAAGGTATACATAAATAAATATTCGGGACATTTTTGCACACTCTGCCCCAAACTAAGCAAAGATTGTAATGTTGGAGATTTAATATTTTTATTGGCTTGAGATAACATTTCTCTATCAATTGGAGGTTAACACCGACATAGCTGTTAAAATTTGCAAGTTGAAGTGGCAATGGGCAGGCCACATCGCTCGAAGAACCGTTAACCGATGGGGAAGAAAGGTTCTGGAGTGGAGACCACGAACCGGAAGACGCAGCGTAGGGAGGCCTCTCACTAGTTGGACCGACGACATTGTGAGAGTCGCGGGCATCCAGTGGATACAAAAGGCAGGCTGTCGTTCAGTGTGGAGGTTAAAGAGGGAGGCCTATGTTCAGCAGTCGACGTCTTCTGGCTGATGATGATGAACATTTCACAAGCTAATGTCATTGTCATTTTCGTACAATTTCATCTTTCCGCAGGCGTTAACGCAAACAGAAAGTGGGTCTTGTCTAACCCCCCTTACAGGTCAAATATTAAAACAAATAAATAAAAAAACTAACATTTGTACGCCGTAACAGGCAAGGGCATGAGATACGTCTCCATTCTTACGACCATGTGCTACTATTGTATGTGTACCTACCATGTTCTGACAAATAAATATTTTGAAGATGAATTTGAAAAACACTTATAAATTTCCATGAATTCCAGGATCTGGCGTTCACCGACACGCAGTGCCTGTACATGATGTTCATAACCCAAGGCGGTAACTTCGAGCCAGTCAACAAACGGACCAGCAAACACTTGCAGACTCCCATTGTAAGCGAGGAGAGAATCTGCATCAAGCCTTGTGGACCTGGTAAGAACTAAACTAGTTAAGAGACGATATGTCATCAGCTCATGGTAGCCCATTTGGGAGACCGCCAGACTTGAAAGCGTGAGGGCGCGGGTTCAAACCCCGGGCCCGTACCAATGAGCTCTTTGGAACTTATGTACGGATTTTCATACCACTGGCTTTTCGGAAAGGAAAACATCGTGAGGAAACCTGCATACGTACGGAGAAGGAATTCAATGGCGTATGTGAATCCATCAACCCGCTCTGGGCCAGCGTGGTGGTTTCTTGGATCGTGCTACAGATATCGATAGGGCAAGTTAATATTATGGAGGATGAGAAAAATATGAATTGTAGGTACAGTCAAGTTTTGACGTGCGGGATTTATCGGCAAAGCAAGAGAATTGCACTGCCTTAGGACTTTGGTTTCTTTGCAGTTGTAATTTTTTTATCTCTGCCCCCCCCCCCTTTGCGACGCCTTTGAGCGACAGTGATCGCTTACCATCAGGTGGCGTGGCCCCAGGAGGTCAGAGGCCCGCTCCAGCCAGGGAGCTTGATTGCCACCTATTGCATAAAAAAGTGCCCAACGTGCCTAAAGAAGTTTTCACTTAAACAATGTGAACTATCCTTATTATATAACACTGTTTTAAACTATCACGGTCGTTCACTAAAGTTATATGATTATTTACGGGATATTTACCGTGGTAAGGTTGTGGAATGAGCTCCCGATATTTCGGCGCAGTTACATGCACCATGTTCACGGGAAGACTGAAGAATGCGGGTTGGCCAACAGTTAAATAGTTAGGTGCAGACACAACCTTACCACGGTAAATATCCCGTAAATAATTATATAACTTTATCCTCATTATTTCCACAGAAACCCCAGAAGAAGAGTTCACGACGGAGGCAATAGTACCAGGCTTATTATCGTACACCATGCTGATCCGCATCACTAACCTCGCTGATTCATTCAAACCGCCCGCGCCGGGGAGCAAGGAGTACGAGGAGCTGAGCCGCCAGGTGGTGGACAGCTTGTCTGCTGAGATAGGAAGGAATAAGGGTTACCACGGGCTGCTTGTCAATGGGTTCAGTCAGTAAGTACCTTTAGCATCATTCAAGAGACTTCCGTTACTCCCAGAAATACCAGGTCTGACAGGCAATAAACAAGGGTAAATAAATTACAGTAAAACAAAGGAAGCTCAGCGTAGGTAGGACTCCCACTAGATGGACCGACGACATAGTGAGAGTCGCTGGCATCCAGTGGATGCAAAAGGCAGGTTGTCGTTCAGTGTGGTGGTTAAAGGGGGAGGCCTATGTTCAGCAGTGGACGTCTTCTGGGTGATGATGATGATGAAAACAAAGGATAAAATGACAATGATAGACAGCGGGCAATGGAGAGAGCTATGCTCGGTTTTTTTTGCGCGATAGAATCCGGAACGAGGATATTCGCCAAAGAACAAGAGTCACCGACATAGCTGTTAAAATTTGCAAGTTGAAGTGGCAATGGGCAGGACACATCGCTCGAAGAACCGATAACCGATGGGGATGAAAGGTTATATATGCATAAACCTTTCGTAAAAATGTATCTAACTGATGGGGAAAATCGCATCAAAATCTGTTGCGTGGTTTAGGAGTTAGCGGCCATACAGAGACATACTTGAGATAACATCTCTCAAGCTAATGTCATTTACATACAATTTCATCTTTCCGCAGGCGTGAACGCTCACAGAAAGTGGGTCTTGTGTAACCATACATGTCAGACAGGTCAAAAACCAAAGATAAATAAATTACAGTAAACCAAAGGAAAAAAAACAAAAGCACGAAAGGTTTACTGGTAGCTGGTGCATATTCTGGTGCATCTCTACATAGTATAAATTGTAGTCGCTTTCCGCGTCTGTCTGTCTGTATGTCTGTATGGCCGCTAACTCCTCCTAAACCACGCAACGGATTTTGATGCGGTTTTCACCATCAGTTAGATAAATTTTCACGGAAGGTTTATACATATAACTAGCGACCCGCCCCGGCTTCGCACGGGTGTAATTTACGTCGCGGGCGAATTGGTTGCTAGTGTGTAATAAATGGTGAATTATTATTTATTAAGTGTTCGTAAACGTGTTCGAGTGTGGGCAAGTGATATAACGAGGTGAAACATGTCTTTTCGTGTTGTTTCCAAAACTCCATAGGAGCCTCTTGTAAATCTCCACCACTTTACAGGAGCATGAGTTTGACTTGACCGTGACTTACTTTGCTTGACTTTGACTGTGACTAAGACTTGTTTGACGCTTTTAATACTATGTAAACATGTTAAATATTACGACTAAAGGACATTGAATCCACGATCATGAAAATTTTAACAAAAAAAAAAAATTGGGTTGAGTGCTATTCTAAAACATAGAATGATGGTTTGATATCTTTTTTCCAGGAACGAAACCAAAGCCATCATAGCTGACCTGACCCTGAAGTCCATAGACTCGAACACCATAGAAGGTTCTAGCGGGAGATCTCTAGACTCCACCAACGTTACCAAAGATGAAGACATGGAGAAATGGCATAGAGCAGTGAGAGACACCCTCGCGCAAGGAAGGGTGGGGAACCTTAACGTCGACCCGGAGTTTCTGGTGTTTGAACCTCAGAGCTGTAAGTAAATTTACGACTATACTCCGTTCAACAATCTTAGGTAATTTATGTAAACAAAGAAATGTCACGAAATGTCACTGTCAAAGTGACATGCCAGTTGCTCAAAACATTTTTCACTTATGTAAAATATTTTACTCTCTATTTTCCTCGGCTTTACTGCCGCGCGGTACAATGGGGGGTATTCTAAAAGTTCAAAAAATTCATGTATTAGATGGCGTTATTATAGAGGCGTTGACTATTATGATAGAGGAAATAGAGGTCAAATCAAACGTTGGCCAGAAATGTTTAGAATCCCTACTGTCCTACCAGTAAAATAAAATATTTTCTATCACAATTTTTTTTATCATAACATTTTATAGAACAGATATTACGTTCAAATACGATTTTTATTTTATAATTGTTAATATTACGACTAGAAAAACATAATAAAATATTTTTTTGTGAAATATTGTAAACTACCATTAAGAAAGATATTTTTTGCACTGGTAACTTCTTTGTTTACATAAAAAACGGAGTATAGCTATGAATGCTTGAATGGGTGCTCCCCGATAGTTACAATCTGGGTGTCTTCAAATAACGAGTGAATTAGTTCCTTCTTGTCAAACGTTCTCTATCGTACTATGTACCTACCTTAGACCAAACAGATTTTTTTTGCCATTGCCATTCAACGTAGCAATGCTGCATGCTTTCTGGCCACTTTTCCTTCCACCAAGGGAGTTTGAGATAAGTTTTTTGTTAGTAAAAAAATATGTTTTAGGTTTTATTTTTAATAGTGTATTTATTATGTCGCAGGTTTACGAGTAAAATCCGGATTCTGATCCGGATTCTTGACCAAAAACCTAAGTTTTTGGTCAAGAATTGGATAAAGACAAAATCATTACTTAAGGTGAATAGAGGGCATAAGTGGCGCCCTCGTTAAAATAATCAGCAGGTATATTAAAAGATAAGCAAATAAAAGTTATAGGTAAAAAACGGCGATATTTGGTGTTTTTTTAACGAGGGCGCCACTTATACCCCCTATTCACCTTAAAGTGATAAACCTGTAAAAATCCAGTGTTTTTATCATTTGATGAAAAGCCATATTTTTCATCATTAACCTGTGACAAATAGGTTCTTTTTTATAAATAATAGGCTTGCGCTTGACCGCCAACTCGCCTGATGTTAAGTGATGATGGGGTGTACGGTGGCGCACGCATGCGCCTAGAAGAAACCTATTCACTCATGAATTGAAAACACCCAGATTGTAACTGTCGGGGAACACCCATTCCGGCAGCGCATGCCACAGACTAGCAGTTCGCACAATAAAAGTGGAATCAAAGCGGTTCTGTTCTTGATTATAACACCTCCATTTCTCAATTCCAGTGTTATCAGAGCAGCCGATAACAGAGTCAGAAGATGGCAACGCTCGTTCGTTCTTCGGTAAAGCAGAGACGAAGTTGTACGTGGTGGTCGGTTGCGTCGCGGCTTTAGTGCTAGTTGCGTTACTGCAGGCCGGCTGTACGCTCTACAGAAGCAGGAGCGCGAAAACCAAGGTAAACCTTATGTTGATTGGAATTAGGTTCAATATAGAGTGAAGGTATCGGGGAAATTTGTGGCGTCATCTGTTGAATGCTAGGGAAAACAGTCTGGGTAACTAATGGTCCAAGTCTTATTTGGTTGAAAAATTAATAGTCGCATTTATTTCACATGTAATTTGGTTAAAGTAGCATGGATTAGGGCCAATCCTCTCTTTCTCTCTCTCTTTTTTTTCTATTTATCTCTCTGTCTGAGAAAAGGCTTGTGCCCCAGCAGTGGGAACATTGGAAAACCCTGAACTGACTTCGGCCTCAAGTGGGCCGAAGTCGGGATAATATGGCAATGTGGGGTTATATAAAGGGCTCTGACACCGAATGTCTTTGTGGTGTGAACCCTCAGACAATGACACACTTGATGGAGTGTGCAGCGTGTCCTACAACTTGCACACAAGACGACCTGAATGAAGCCACGGAGAGTGCCAATGATGGGGTGGCAAAATTTTTGTCTAGAATCTTAATTTGAAAATAAAATAATAATTTACCGAATATTGACTCGAAAAAAGGAGAAGAAAAGTTGGGAACATGGTAGGCTGATAACGATGATGATAATTTAACGGCCGGTTCTCCGAACATAATAGCGCCAAGTTATAGCGACGATGTATTTTGCCACACAATAGTCAGGACGCCCGCGGGGGGAGTGCAACGACAAAAACGAACATAGGTCCGACCTCGATGACGCCTGGCGCGGTACTGAACGCGGCGCGCGCAAATTCCCGCGACCTTTTTACGCTCTTAATTTCACTAAAAAACGAAACTATTCACTATCAAAAATCTATACAAATAATAAAAAAAAAAATTGCCTTTCAGTTCATGCAATTTCCAGGTTGTTACGATTAGAGCATAAAATGAAAAAAATAAACTGAGTCGGCTTTGTTTCAGATTTTTTTTTGATCGAGGAAAGTTTAGTCTTTCGTCTTTTGAACCAAATCATAAACTCAAACACAGATGTATCTGTGACATGTATTTTTTCCCAGCTCAAATATTGTAAATTAACTGAATAACATTGATTTAAAACCTTCAAATTTGGTATAAGAGGCCGTTAATAAGGTATTCTTTTCCCAGGAGCAGCTGATTCCCAGCGCGGCTTGGAAGGACTATTCCTCGAACACCAACTACGGGTTCGAGCCGTTCGAGAACGACGACAAATACAACAGCACCGCGTCCACCGCGCCGCTGCGGCACCGGCCCGTGGCGCCTATTAGGTACCAACCGTAAGATATCCTTCCACTAACTACTACTCCACTAGACAAATACAACAGCACCGCGTCCACCGCTCCGCTGCGGCACCGGCCCGTGGCGCCTATTAGGTACCAACCGTAAGATATCCTTCCACTAACTACTACTCCACTAGACAAATACAACAGCACCGCGTCCACCGCTCCGCTGCGGCACCGGCCCGTGGCGCCTATTAGGTACCAACCGTAAGATATCCTTCCACTAACTACTACTCCACTAGACAAATACAACAGCACCGCGTCCACCGCTCCGCTGCGGCACCGGCCCGTGGCGCCTATTAGGTACCAACCGTAAGATATCCTTCCACTAACTACTACTCCACTAGACAAATACAACAGCACCGCGTCCACCGCGCCGCTGCGGCACCGGCCCGTGGCGCCTATTAGGTACCAACCGTAAGATATCCTTCCACTAACTACTACTCCACTAGACAAATACAACAGCACCGCGTCCACCGCGCCGCTGCGGCACCGGCCCGTGGCGCCTATTAGGTACCAACCGTAAGATATCCTTCCACTAACTACTACTCCACTAGACGACAAATACAACCGTAAGATATCCTTCCACTAACTACTACTCAACTAGACGACAAATACAACAGTACCGCGTCCACCGCCCCGCTGCGGCACCGGCCCGTGGCGCCTATTAGGTACCAACCGTAAGATATCCTTCCACTAACTACTACTCCACTAGACGACAAATACAACCGTAAGATATCCTTCCACTAACTACTACTCCACTAGACGACAAATACAACCGTAAAATATCCTTCCACTAACTACTACTCCACTAGACAAATACAACAGCACCGCGTCCACCGCCCCGCTGCGGCACCGGCCCGTGGCGCCTATTAGGTACCAACCGTAAGATATCCTTCCACTAACGACTACTCCACTAGACGACAAATACAACCGTAAGATATCCTTCCACTAGCTACTAATCTGTCAGGTTTGGATTGTCATTGTCACTTCGTTTTGGAAATGTCATGGTTGGTAACCCCCACAGAATAGAACATGAGAAGGAAAATCTGTTACCAGGCATTATGAGTGAACCTTGATTGAACATTCTTATTTAGATCAACGCGTCGAAGTCCGCATCACAGTTGCAAACCAATGACGTAAAGTCTTCCTTTCTCATAGTTGCAAATTGATTTCGAATGACTGACGTTTCGTTTATGCAACTGGCTACAACAAATTTCTGACAAAAATGCCTTGACAGCCGTTCTAGTTTAAACAAAAAAATTATTTATTTTCTGTGGTAATTTCAAAGACATAATTAAAAAAAAAAACATTAAAAAAAAGACATATACCAACATTCAACAAATATAATAAAAACTACAACAAAAAAAAAACAACTCTAAAATCAACTAAGTCGATACCACTTTTCATTCAACAGACCAACCGACCCGCCGCCACCTCGACCATCCAGCGCCGTATCCTCAAACGGGCACAAGTCCACTAACGGGCAAAAGATGTCCGGTAACGGTCACAAAATGTCCGCTAACAGTCAGAAAATGTCCGCTAACGGTCAGAAAATGCCCCATAACGGGAATGGGACCACGGGACGGATGACACCGAAGCACGCAAACAGCGCCGCTCAATACTACCACGAGACGCGGTCACTGCAGAGGCCTAGAGGGCCACAACAGCACCAAAACTACGGGTAATATTTTTTTTATAGAATACTAGCTGACCTGACAGACGTTGTCCTGTCTTAGAACTGTCAAACACGCAAAGTTAAAATTGTAAATCTAATTTTTTTACACCTTGAGTTACTTTATTGGAATTTTAGTAAGGATCCCTATTTTTTTGAAAATATAATAAAGCCTATGTCACCCGGGGATAGTGTAGCTTCCCGTCAGTGAAAGAATTTTTCAAATCGGTTCAGTAGTTTCAGAGCCTATTCAATGCAAACAAACAATCAAATCTTTCTTCTTTAGAATATTAGTATAGATGTGGCAAACAAGCTACGTGCCACCTGATGGTAAGTGGTCACCGCTGCCTATAGACACCTACAATACCCGGGTATTGTCAGTGCGTTACCTACCTTTGAGGACTCTATTCACTCTTCACTTGAAGCAATTGAGGTTATATTTTGGAGGAAAAACCGAAGATTCCACAACTTACAGGTACGTGGCAGAAACAATCGATCAAATCTAACAGTGCGAGACTTCCACGCATCTATAATGTGCGGATGGCATTTCTGGTGTAAATATATTAAAATATCGTAAACTACGACATAGCTATAAAAATTTGCAAATTGAAGTGGCAATGGGCAGGCCACATCGCTCGAAGAACCGATAACCGATGGGGAAGAAAGGTTTTTGAGTGGAGATAATTACCAGTTATAACTTGGTAATGAACAGACAAGTATCACCGACTCGCACTTGGCCGTTATTTATTATTTGTTGTTAAACTTTAGAGCGTGTACTATAATCATGCCAAGTTTGACGCTTGTACGTATTACCGTTTTTACATTAGAGCTAATACAAAAAAATGCAAAAAAAAGTTTGTTGCATTTACCCGTTTAGTTTTAATTTTAATTTTTTTCTCAGCCGTAACATTACATTTTCTGTGAAAATTTCAACTGGGTATAATTATATTACAGTTCGATAAAAGGTAGGACAAACTGACAGACAAACAGACAGACAGACAGACGGACAGACAGCCAGACAGATAGGCGGACAGACAGCGTAGGCTCAGTTCTATAACCCTACCCTAACGGGACCCTATGGTCCCGTTTTTACCCTTTGGGTACGGAACCCTAAAAACTAGTCGAAATGAGTATTTTTTTTGAAGTCGGTTTAAAATAAAATCAAACTTGATGAATAACACATCAGTTAGCAACAAGCAACCGTTATCTATGCAAATCGCACATTTCAAGGTTTCTAAACATCAATTATTATTCACGCCAACATAAATTAATTATTCATACATTGATCAATATCAACTCTATCTACTTAGTAATACGGCATGTTTCCAATGGATGATACGACCTTTGAGACATGGCCGACACGTAAAAGGGTGACCTACTAAGGGATGTAAACGTGTACAGAAATAGATGCGTAATTTCGTAATGTTTCGCAAGCGACCGTGTGGCCTAATGGATAAGGCGTCGGACTTCGGATCCGAAGATTGCAGGTTCGAGTCCTGTCACGGTCGAAAGTTTCTTTTTGTTTTTGTTTCTTTTTGCATTACTTTGTGTATTTAAGTTTTATAATTTTGAGAAGTTAAGAGCCGTATACTATTGCAAAATGAAAATGTAAAATTTTACGTACTTTATTTCGGGCATAAAACGAAATTCCTTTTTTTATGACTGGGCAAGCAAGTGCCTTTATTAACTAAACAAAATACAAACTAAAACTACAAATACAGTTAGACTGCCCATAGACCGTTGAAGGTCTAAAGACAATCCAAATGCTCAAGCCCACTACCAGTTGGCAGCGTACCCAGCATGCTGGCGGCATTACCACGTTGAATGGCAATGCTTATGCGTTGAGCCAGAACAAAATACAAGTCACAGATACATCTGTGTTAGAGTTTATGATTTGGTTCAAAACAGGATAGAATAAAATTTCCTCGATCAAAAAAAAATCTGAAACAAAGTCGAGTTAGTTTATTTTTTCGTTTTATGCTCTAATGAAAGCTCGTAACAACCTGGAAATTGCATGTACTGAAAGGCAATTAGGTATATTCATTTTTTTTTTGTTTGGATAGATTTTTGATAGTGAATAGTTTAGTTTTTTAGTGAAATTAAAACCGTAACAAGGTCGCGAGAATTTGCGCGCACCGCGTTTAGTACCGCGCCAGGTGTCATCGAGGTCGGACCTATGTTCGTTTTTGTCGTTGCACTCCCCCCGCGGACGTCCTGACTAGCGTGGCAAAATACATCGTCGCTATAACTTGGCGGGGGCTGAGGGAGCGTTTTGTTGCTTACGCGACTCGGATAACCGCCCGTTAAAATGTTGTTTTTCCATTCCAGTTACTCGACGACATCTCGTCCGGAACGAGCCGCCTACTCTCTCCCCCGGGGCGCGCGCCCCGACCCGGGACCTGGGCACAACCCTGACTTCTACTTCATGCCATCGCAGAGGAAATACGAAGGTGAAGTGGTCAGGGTTTACGTAGACAGCAGGAGACGAGACCAGTAGACATACTTCTAGTACTTAGTTAACACAGTAATTGGGAATGACAGTAAGAAGAATTGGGAATAGGAGTGGAAGGAATTGGAATTAGTGTAATTAGTAGTGGCAGAAATGGTGTTTGGGAGGATTATACTTCATTATAAATTAAGAAGACATAAGTTTGTGAATGAACATCTAAAGTTACAAGTTGTATTGGTTATATAATAAACTAGTCGTTCTTATGTAAAGTCGAAATTGCCTGCGTTAAACATGCAGGCAAAGTAGGAAAAAGTCCTAATGTCCTTTATCTCACTTAATATTGAATAAGTATTATAAATGCGAAAGTTCGTGAAGTGTGTATGGATTTGGATGAAATTTGATATGGACGTAGTTTATTCCCTGGAAAATAGCCTTGGTGTCAGGCTATTTTTTATCCCAATCCGGATTAGGAGGTAAAATAATCCGAATTGGGAGGTGAACGAATCCAAATTAGGAGGTGAAAGAATCCAGATCATGAGAGGAATTAGGTGTACAAGTTAGTGGTCAACGGAATGACGACTAAAAGTGAAAGGAATGCAGATTAGTAGATGAAAGAATGGGCATGGCAATGTCAGGCCACAACGCTCGAAGAACGAGGCCTCCCACTAGATGTACCGACGATATAGTGAGAGTCGCTGGCATCCAGTGGATACAAAAGGCAGGCTGTCGTTCAGTGTGGAGGTTAAAGAGGGAGGCCTATGTTCAGCAGTGGACGTCTTCTGGCTGATGATGATGATGATAAGATGAAAGAATCCGGATTAGGAGGTGAAAGAATCCAGATTAGGAGAGGAATTACGAAAACAAATAGGTAGTCAAAGAAATGACAATAGAGAGTGAAAGAAATGCGATATAGATGAAAGAATCTCGATTAGGAGGCAAAGGAATCCAAATTAGGAGGTGAGAGAAAGTGATGTTTAAATGAACGTAAATTCTGACTCGGGAAAGCTTAAGATATCAAAGAGAAATGATTAAAAACGATATTGAAGGTTTAAAAGCTTTAATTAAATTGTGTACTTATATTCGATATATAATAAGGGTTAAACTAACTTAATGATATAATAATTATAACAGAATTTAAACCAAGGCTTATATTAGTCGGTACTATTATATTTATATTAGAAAACGTGCCAGTACAAACTAATTTTATGTTCATTCTGTTGTACCATCTGAACTAAACTAATTAAAGACAGCACTAAAATTTACCTTTTCTTCTGAATTTATCAGACAAGTTGATGATGTTAACTTTAGTTTAGTTCAGAGAATGTTAAATCAAAATTGACACTAATAAGTAGATAAAGTAGATTTTAGAATAACTGCATGAATTATTTAATTAGTATATTTAAATTAAAGTAGAAATTGGGTTGTATAAATTATATTTTACAATGCATCTTTTTAGATTTATTTGAAAATGCAGCCATTTAAAAATAATAGAAATGAAACTAATTCATGATATTCCCGTCTTTTAAACGTAAAATGCGCATCTTTTTATTTTAAATCTACATGATGATATGGTTGCAGTTTTAACTTAAAATAGTTATATTTATTGGTGCCAATTGAGCGTCTAAATTTCACTCAAGTTGGCCACGAAAACTTGAAAAATATATACATGATTTTACGTTATCCTACCGAACTCGGTCAAAGCATTTATTTGATTTGACAGATACAACACCATTGTAAAAATATGATAAATAAAATACTTGTCTTACGTTCAAAAACCTAGCGAAAGTGATCGGAAATCGTGGTTTTTATTCAAGAATTTGTGATTTTACAATGTTATTGCAACTGTCAGAGCAAATAAATATTTGGGCCGAGTTCAGTTTCACATAATTATTGACGTTTAAAAAATAAAAACAGTCTTTTTGAATCTTATTTTTTTACAAATGGGCTTTAATCTTTATTAATTTAAACAAGAAAACAATACATATTTGGAATCATAATTAAATTAAAATCTATAACTTTCTTCAATTGTGTGAAACAAGTAGGCTAATCAAAGAAAATAAAAAAGTACATACCTACTTATTTGCAAGTTTAGGAGAGTCAAAAAAGTGAAAATTAGGCGCTATGTTTATTTTTAAATTTCAATTGTAACTGGGACGCTCATAGTTGCTTGAAAACGCTTCTAACACTAGGGGATCAATTTTTGAATCGCTCGTATAATATTTCGCACGAAAAAATGTGAAATTATGCAAAATGACTTCCGAACGAAATCCCAAACAACAGTAGCATATTTGAAATTACTTGCTAACGCAACGAGTGGTTTATACCATTCGAATTTACTTACTATCAATAGACAATCTTTCATTTCGCATGATGTTTTCGTGCGAAATCATACGAGCGATTCAAGAATCGAGCCCCTGTATTTACTAGTATTCAAAATTTTATTTCGCACGCATGTACTGTAGTTATTTATGTAGAAATGCTTGCAAAATTATTTTATTGGCTTTTATGAATGAATTTTCACCCCTGACTAAAAACTCTGAGAGTCCTTTATTTCAACTATTTATTATAACTCTAAAAAGCTTGGCTATGAATATCTTATAACTTACGGAAACTATTTAACTGCGCATCAGAAATAATTAACTTACGTGAAAATGCCTCTATTTTATACAGGGTTACGCGGAAAAGGGTGTGTACTAACATTTTTAATTCACCAAAAACTTCTCGTACGCACCTTCCCTACACGATACCGGACAACTGTTTATTTTTTACCAAAAAAAGCAACAAAAAAATAAATTTGGCTCTTAACTAAGGTTAAGCCAAATTTATTTTTTTCATTAATCTTACGAAGTCTCAAATAAGAATGAATACGAGGTCTAAGCAACAACGCGCATCAGAAAAATACAAGGCAATTTTTGTGATACAAAGTAAAATATAATAATTGGGGTTCATATTAAGTTTTGTGAAAGTCATGGAACAAAAGTTGTCAGGTATAATTTAGAGAAGCTGACTGAGAGATGTTTGAGGTGAATTAAAAATATCCCTGTATATACCATATTTACTTAAAATCGGACTAGTAATTTCCGATAATTAATAATTAAAACATAGCTTTTTGGTGTGCGATTAAATATTTATAATTTATCACATTTTGCTTGTTGTATTAATGTTCAATTAATTTAAATTATTGGCGTAGATTATATTGTTCTACTTGAAATCTTTCAGGTTTGGTCATACACTAAAAGTTGTTCATAATGATGAGTACATACAATGACCTCCTTTCGGCTAGGTACCACCGTTTCGTGTAACCTTAATACATGCAATGGTTTTAACTAACTTTTGGTTCAGACATTTTTGAGTGCTAAACCGATATCTATTATTTTGAATATCTTTGCGTAGTTTTAAAAATTTAACCACACCACAGAAAATATTTTTTTTAGTTTAAATTAGGACAGCTGTCCCGACATTTTTTTAAGAAATTTGTTGTAGCCACTTGCATCCATATAAACGAAACGTCAGTCATTCGAAATCAGTTAGCAACTGTGATGCGGAGTTCGACGCGTTGATCTAAATAAGAATGTTCAATCAAGGTTCACTCATAATGCCTGGTAGCAGATTTTCCTTCTCATTTCCGTTCTATTTATTTCTCTTTTCTGTGTTACTTCTAAGAGGTCAGCGGAGGTGAAATGAGACCTCCAGCAGGCCTAGCATGGGCTGTGGATAAATTGTCTTTCCACCGTTTTTATCCACGCCTAGACGCGACAAAGCTAGAATATGGATACGTTTGTCTTTTTCTCGCGGGATAAAAACGGTGGAAAGACAATTTGTCCACGGCCTGTGCTAGGCCTGCTGGGGCCTCATTAAAAGAGTTGTATGTAGATTCGGACGTCATGATGACTACTTTGAATTTTATAATAGGTGTAGTATTTTGCGAACAATTAATAATTAAGTAGAACGCTTTATTTGCAATTAAAATTATTTAATTATTATACTTTGACACTTTTATTTACCTTCCAACTTAATTCTGCTTTGGTGGAGAGGGCCCTAAAAGGTATGATTAATTCTTTTACTTTTTCTATTAATGTTTATTTTTAACTAGCGGTCCGCCCCAGCTTCGCACGGGTATAGATTATAGCCTATGTCACCCGGGGATAGTGTAGCTTCCCAACAGTGAAAGAATTTTTCAAATCGGTTCAGTAGTTTCGGAGCCTATTCAATGCAAACAAACAAACAATCAAATCTTTCCTCTTTATAATATTAGTATAGATAATTTACTTCTAGCTACATTTACCAACATGCACTGAGCCAGCATGGTGGATTAGGACCTATCCTCTCTCTGAGAAGGCCCCACTGCTGGGACACATCCCAGCAGTGGGGACGTGACAGGCTGATAACGATGACTAGCCGCGCCCCGCGGTTTCACCCGCGTGTATTACTCCCTTAAGTCCTTATATCATCAGCTATCTGCTAGAGAAGGCCCGTCAAAACTGGCCCAGCCATTGAGTCCATAGAAAATATACTTATTACATACCCTAATTAAAATGAATTTGTTTGAGTTATGGTCTTGAACTCGTACAAAAATTTCCATAGAAAAGGAATTTTGCCAATTTCGCAATAATTTTTTTATTTTATTTTTCTCCTTTAAAAACTTATTCGGACTATTACGAAATTTTTTATTAAAAAAAATTGCTAATTTTTGTTTTCACTGTACTTTACTGCCAGTAGTACTATTTGGAACAAAATTTGCGTGTCCAATCTGTCAGATTGCCAGTCGGACAGATTGGAATATTTTTGTCCAAACAGTCCGATCATCGGACAAATAGTCGGACAGAATGGAATAAACGAATCTATCCAGCCATTCTCAAATGATGCGCTTACGAACGCTGTACATATTTTATTTATTTATACAGGGTTATTTTTAATTCATCTAAAACCTCTCGCAGTTAGCTTCCTTTCATCATACCTGACAACTTTTGTGCTATGACGAGAGACTTCTAACTCCAGCAGTAGAACAAAGAAGGCTGTAGATGATGATAATTATTTATTGGTTAGGTGTTTGACCACAGCTTAAGCCCCCAATAAAAGATATTTTCTTAAATCATAAATAAAATAAATATTTATAAATAAATATTTGGGACATTTTTGCACACACGGTCATTTGACCCCAAACTAAGCAAAGCTTGTGATATGGCTGCCAGAGACTGATATACATACATATATAGGTTTAAATACATACTTAAATAGATATTAACACCCAGATATAGAACAAACACAAATGTTCATCACACAAATGTTTGTCCTAGGTGGGAATCGAACCCACGCCTCTAAGCTCAGAAGGTAGGTTCACTACCAACTGGACCAACGGGCTATCTTAATCATAGCTAAGAACACTCGATCAAGTCACCATAAAAACAAACTAAATCAATATCGTTTCAGCCGTTTGGGAGCTACAATGCCACAGACAGATACACACGTTAAACTTACAACACACCTCTTTTTGCGTCGGGGGTTAGAAATTACATCGACACACTGGGTACAGTGAAATATGAAAAGAAAATATATTCATACGGCTTTTTTATATATAATGAAATTGCAGATGTCAGAGCAAAAAGTGGGTTTTTAATGCGTGTACGCGTGTATGGTCCGCCTTTGACCACCAACTCGCCTGTTGGTTATATATTATATTGTTATAGTTGCATGAGTTTTTTTTTTTTTTTTTTTTTTCTTTATTACCTAAACAAAATACAAGCTAAAACTAAAACTACAAATACAGTTAGACTGCCCATAGACCGTTGAAGGTCTAAAGACAATCCAAATGCTCAAGCCCACTACCAGTTGGCAGCGTACCCAGCATGCTGGCGGCATTACCACGTTTTTTTGTTAATTTTTTTTTTGTTCTTTTACAGATTTTTAATGCTGACTCCGAGATGAACGATATTTAGTTACCAACATTGAATTGTTGATTCACCGAAAAACGTACCTATAAGCTAACAGATATTTTTTTTATAATTTTTATTTTATTTTCATAACCGATCTAGTCTCATGTCACAGTTTTAAAATAAGTTATTTTTCACCTCTTTATTTATAATTTTGTATTATACAGTGTGATTATTGGTAAAGTGCTAAACAGAAAAAGGTAAATATACCTTTTTATATAGGTCTATGTTTGGCCACCATCTCGTTTGATGGGAAAGCGACGTTGTGGCCGGAAATTAAGCATGTAGAATTAATTACTCTGGCTTTAAATGAACTATAACGGTATTAACTTTCAGAAAACAGGAAAGTTCGCAATCATTATGATTACCTTTTATATGATTTTAGGGTTGGTCCTAAAGCAAAAATTGTTCTTGATGAGAATACAATACAATAACTCTTTATTAAAATACCACAAAATAAGGATAACATAAACATTAAAATAAAAATATTATCTAGGCTTTTAACAAGCGGCCTTATCACTTAAAGCAGAAATGGTTGAAAATGATTTATTCTGCTCTCCGCTAGACTATGGAATGCACTGCCTGAATGAGTATTCCCCGATAGCTACAGCCTGGGTCTTCAAGTTGCGAGTGAATCGGTTTCTTTTTGGCCAGCGTGCTCCATCTTAGACCGCGTCATCGCTTAACATCAGGCAAGTTGGCGGCCAAACGCAAGGCTATCATCAAATATATAAAAATGAAAAATTCGTAGACCGCATCATCGCTTAAAATCTGGCGTAAATAATGACGGTCAAACGCAACCGTATTTTTTAATAAATAAATATATTTTTGCACTTACCGAGAATCACACTGTATATTTTTAGACTACTACTTGCATGGCGATATAATATTTAGGAAATATATCGGACGCTCAAAAATATTGCCAAGTAAGTAGCTTTAAATTAAAATATAAAATGAATTAAGATAAACTTAACATGACTTAATATTAGGGTGTATATAAATATTACAATAAGTAAGTCTATAAATAAAAGTTAGTCGTTTCTGGGTACCATTCTCTAATAATGTAAAAGCACTACACTCTAAGATTTTCTCTAAAGATGCTTGCAGACATTGCGTAGTACAAGTAGCAAGTTCAAGTCGCTAGTGACTACTACGCATCGTCTGCAATGGTGTGCTTAGTGCAAGTGGCAGTGAAAGTGCTTAGTAGCACTTCGCCCTGGTCCTTGAGCGGGTGAAGCTTCGTTTCACCGCGCTACTCACGCGACGCCTACTGCGTATCGTTCGTATCGTGCGAGTACGTACTCTCACGCGAGTTGTGCGCGTCACTGCGCGAGTGGCTACTTTATGTTCAAACACCTACTTGTACTTGCTACTTCTACTTGTTACCCGCACTTGCAGGCTACTTCGCATCGTCAAGCGCCTTAAGACCCCACGTATTTTTACATGCTTTTATTTAACTTGCAATACTTTAAGAGCTGCTGTCAAATTTAATATTGAAAATGGTACAATGGATTCGATGTCAAGGGCGGATCCAGGGGGGGAGGTTATGACCCCCATAACCCTTCCCCTGGGCTGGGAACAGGACCTAGGTGGACCACTAATTAATATAAAAATTTATTATATTTTTTTTTATTATAACTTCTTGTTACTTGACCACGACTATGTGACCCTCCCCCCCTGGCACCAAAGATCCGCCCTTGTTCGATGTCAATATGATAGTTCAATTTAGGAAGCCACATTTGCGACATTTTCCATTGCAATGTAGCAGTGTTCACTTGTTCAGTGCCCTCAGTACAAGTTTTGATAGTGTTCGAAAATTTTTTTCGTTTTCGTCTTGTTCCAAAAAAAGTTTTCGAATACCTTTTAGCCCAGCAATGTATGGAAAAAAAAAATTGAATGGAATGGCTGGGCTAAAAGGTATTCGAAAACTTTTTTCGTATTAGAGTGCAGCAATCTATACATTACCGCCGATTACTACCGATTTTAAATCCTCCACGTTTCTGATAGAGGCGCTTTACTAAAAAGTATGGAACAATACGTAAACAAAAAAAGTTTTCGTAAACTATCATAATATCTGAAACTGACGTATGTTTACTTGTATTTTCAAATTCCAGAATCTTAGATTTTTTTTTTTAGTATGATTTCACCATCTAGCTAAAATAGGTACATATATAGTCACAAACGTGCAAAAAAATATGTCCGAACCAAAACTCGGCGCACGCTACGCATTGGGCCGACTTTTTGGTTAGTTGTAAGTCAACCGCGATCCGACTACAACGCCGCGCGATGCCAGTGCTACGATGACATAGCGGAGAAGCGACGTTGAACCAAATGCAAACAACATTTACACCAATTTAGACGTTATAAATGTGGCATTACAAACTATATAATTGATGTCTAGGCATGTACAACGATGCTCGGGACATTTTTGACTGTTTTCACTTAGGGATTGTGACTCTTTAGGTATTTTATCTCGATGGCTAAAGTGTGCTTTGTCCCGTTTTCTCGCGGGACACATCTCGTCTGCGAGAATTTGATAGAGAACTTTGTGGCATAGATAAGCTTATAAAACATCATATTGTCTGAATAAATGGTTCGTTTATTATCCTTTCAAAGATGTACTTATGGATAGATTCAATAAATACTTAGTGTTAAATAATATTTAGTTATGCAAAATTGTAAATATAAATCTATATTAAAGTAACAATGTAATTAAGAATAAGAACAAAATACTACATACAGAATGATTCATACATTTGGTACGAAGATTCATATACCTACAAATTATAATGTTAGAATGTCTTCAGTTTCAAAATAATATAAAACAATACAGATAGAAATACATATATAACACAGTATTAATAGTGGACATACATAATGAAATATAAGTTTGTACCGTACCTAAGATTTGTAATAAAACATTATTTTATATTACTTCAATTGTTTTATTTTCACTTCATCAGGTATTAACATGACTAAATAAAAGATAGTACACCTTTGGAAAATTAAGACAATAAAAAAAACGAGTTCTTTCCCTCCGTCCACCTCCTGAGAGCACCTGGGTGAACCGTGGAAAGTATTTTTTATAATGGCTTATACCTAATACCCTACCTAATAACCAATGTAAAGTTAGGGGTATTCAAGTTTTATCTAAGAGGTGAGCTGTTAAAAAAAAACTTTCCATGGTCCACCCAGGTGATCTCAGGAGGTGGACGGTGGGTTATTGTGTTGTTTTCAGTTCTTGAAAACAACACAATAACAAGACAGACGTCAAGAATTGACGTCATTGTCCCACGTGCGTGCCTCAGCATCCCGTGGCATGTAGCGGCGTGTCAAGGCGTGCCGTGGCATTCCGCAGCATCACGTGAGATGCACAGGTAACTTGATGTCGTCCATGGTATAATAATATAGTAATTGCATATTAAAACACGGTTGAATCTAGCTTTCGTCACGTGGTATAAATGGTTGGTATCCATAGGCATTCGGAAAATATGGGCCGGCGCTCACAGACGGCGTGGCATGGCACGCTTCGGCATGCCGAAGAATGACGATGGATGCCGAAGGATCCTGTGGCATCCCATATGACGAAAGCTAGATTCAACCTTGTTTCAATTACTTAGCACTCGCATTCCTTTAACGACATGAAGTTACCTATGCAGTGGCGAGCCGCGGCATCCCTGGGAATGACGCTACGTGCCGCGGCATCACGTGAGACGTTTCGGCCTATTCGTGTTAAAATAGGAGAATGTCAATGCTTATTTCATTGAAATAATTAATTCAACGAAAAATATCTTTTGTCGTGCCTTACCACGCCCCGCTGACTGAACGCCGGCCCTACCTAAATACGTTTGAGCCATGTGCCATATCGAATTTTGTGCTACACCCACTGTCTTATTTTGTAGCTAAGTACTATGTTGTCTAAATATATACCATGTTACAAGTTTGATCTGACTCCTTTGACTTGCTTGCTTTTCATTCGCCACAGATCCTGAAACGAGTACAGAAAATGCTTATAATAAGAGAAAATGTGTTTATTTGACATACCTAGTACCTATTACCGACAGTAAGAAGGTATGTACTCAGGTATAGGTACTACCTACATAATCGAATCTAAATAGTAGGTACCGATTTTCATGTGTTCCATGCGTTTTTTAAATGTCTGCGAATTATACTTTGTTATAGATAGGTACTATCCCTTGGATAAGCAAATTACTAATATTTACATGCGTTAAGGCGGTCTGGGCTTACTTTTTGCTGTTTTAAAAGTCCATTATCTAGAATTATACAGAAATTAGAACTATGAATTTGGTGTCATATCAAAATTGAACAAATTGCCGTAGCGTTAGTATCGCAGTCAAGTTTCGCAGCATTTCAAGAAAATAAAGAAAAGCGCCATCTACTGGTATGGGTTGAGCTTCTCTTGAAATGTTAAGAAACTTGACTGCGATACTAACGCTACGGTTATTTGTAGAACCCTTTCGTACGCTATCTGACTGCAGCGCTTACGGAAGTTCGAGACAACCTATAGCACGCTCAAATTACGGCGCCATCTAAGTTCATACCGTTTTTAGGCAAATTTCCGAGCTACGCTCTAATGTTCCGCTATTGTCTTTCCTTTGTTACTACGTACCACAAAGTCGAATTCTCCTCCTCGCTTCCGGATCTCCTTTTCCATGACGGTGGATAGCACTTCCTGGGGAGGCCCCTTCACGTCGATGTAGTGACAGTCGCTGTCAGCAAAGTGAGCTGTCATCGCTTTACGGAAATTCTGTCAAGATATAAAACATACGGGTCAAATTGAGAACCTTCCTCCTTTTTGAAGTCGGTTAAAAATAACACACCTGCAGTCGATTATAAAATAAACACCGGCAAGGTGTGAGTCGGACTCGAACACCGATGGTTCCGCACCCAAAAATAAGCGCGGATCCGCTCGACTCGCGCTTGATACTTATAATTATTTTTGGACCTTTGTTAACACACAGTTATGCACAATAAAAGTTTATTCTATTCTATTGAGCCAGTGTTTATTATTTGTTGTTTAACTTTAGACTAGGTATACCTAAGCATGCCAAGTTTGACGCTTGTACGTATTACCGTTTTTACATAAGAGCAAATTAAAAAAAAAAACATTTAAAAAAATTTTATTGTTAGTTTTTACTTTTTGACTTAATTCAATTTCTTAGTCAAAAGTCAAAGTCAAAGTAATCCGCCGTAACCAAAGAATTCAAATGAACGTACGTAGTACATTTAGATCGATGGCCGTAACATTACATATTCTGTGAAAATTTCAACTGGCTATCTATTACCACGTGATTACCACCTTTGTAATACCATAGAGAAATATACTATACTAGGTTCGCGTGATTTTCCAACTGAGCGGATTAGGTGCCGAAATTAGCTGTTGTCCTTAAGGCCCCTGTACTGCGAGGTCCCGAACGGTCACGCAGGGCTGGTTTTCAGCATACTCAAAATGCTCAGAAAAGGATAATACTACTCTTTGATCTATTACCGTTTGAGAAATACAGCTGTTAAGGTAGAACAGACAGACAGACGGACGTACAATACGTGTGTTACCTGTGAAATGTTAGCTCCTGAGCCATGCACCAGGTAGGGGTGGAAAAACACCGTGTCTCCCGGCTCCATTTCTAAATAAACCCTCTTCTCTTCCGGCGCCGCGATATCTGCGCTCAGGATGCCGTGGAAAAACATCTTCTTTTCCTGTTCATGGAGAAAATATAAAGACATCTTTTACTGAACAAGAAGAAAAGATGCGCCAGGAATACAAAGGTTAGTAATTTATATATGTCGAATTTCTAGTGTAATTCCGTTTCCGTGTGTTTCCGTTTAGTGTGTGTTTGTGTTAGTGTTTCTATAGAGAAAATAGTTTAATCTAAAATCCTTATTGTACTCGAAACGACGTAGAAGCGGAATTACACTAGAGATTCGACATAATTATATTAACTAAAATGGACTTCCGCAAAGGAACGCCTGATTCAATTAACTATCAAAGGTTAGTAACTTTGCATGGAGTTTTTTATTTTTATTTTATCCCACTCCCACTTCTGGGACACTGGCCTTCTCTCAGAGAGAGATGGTGGATAAGAACCGATCCTCTCTCCGAGAGAGAGTTCTTAGGGAATGTACCAATACTATATGTGATCCATTTTTTATAATTTCCCCCCCCCCCCTCTATGGTCATATTTTTTATCCCCCTCTATGGTCACCCGTAGTAAATAAATAAATATTCGGGACATTTTTGCACACACGGTCATCTGACCCCAAACTAAGCAAAGCTTGTGATATGGCGGCCAGAGACTGATATACATCATATACATACATTTATAGTTTTAAATACGTACTTAAATAGATATTAACAACCTGATATAGAACAAACACAAATATTTATCACATAAATGTTTGTCCTAGGTGGGAATCGAACCCACGCCCCCAAGCTCAGAAGGCAGGTTCACTACCAACTGGATCAACGGGCTATCTAATAGTATATGCCAAGACCAAGATTTAGACCAAGCGTGGTATTTTGAAGACCCCCCTAAACAGGTCACGTAGTATGGGTACGTACCCTTACAGGATGGGCCACAGTTTTTTTTTCAAGGCATTTTTGTGAGAAAATTGTTGTAGCCAGTTGCACCCATAGAAACGAAACGTCAGTCATTCGAAATCAGTTAGCAACTGTGATGCGGAGTTCGACGCGTTGATCTAAATAACAATGTTTAATCAAGGTTACTCATAATTTTCCAACAGAACGTAACAGATTTTCCTTCTTATTTCCGTTCTATTTACTTCTCTTTTCTGTGTGATGGGCCCTTATCCACCATGCTGGCCCAGTGCGTCAGTGCATATATCTTGGAACTTTTTTGAGGGTCTCAGACTCTTTACTCAATCCTTTTTTTTTTTTTACGATGTATTCCTTCACTGTTTTTGAGCGATGGAATCGACTCTGAACATACCTAATTTATTTAAATACTAAATAAGTCCTTGTTGCAGGGCCAACAATCGAAGCGGGCGCTGTCAGGTAGTAAAGCGCACATGCACTCGGCCACCATTTTATGATATTATTCATCATCATCATCATAATTTCAGCCATAGGACGTCCACTGCTGGACAGAGGCCTCCCCCATCGATCTCCAAAAGGGCCGGTTGGAAGCGGCCTGCATCCAGCGTTTCCCTGCGGTCTCTTTTAGGTCGTCTGTCCATCTTGTGGGTGGACGTCCTACGCTGCGCTTACCAGTCCGTGATCTCCATTCCAGACCCTTTCGGCCCCATCGGCCATCTGTTCTGCGTTTTGTGTCACATCACACACATCATCAGCCATTAAATGTCCAGTGCTGAACAATACCTCCCTCTTAGAGAGGGGTGTTGCCATAATCCCCACACTTGGCAGGCGGCTTGGGGATCGCAGTAAGTTCACCGTGTACTAACAGAACGCTGCTGCCCATCCTCCGGTGGTTCTGGTCGCAGTTTTAGGACATACCCGGGTCCGGGTGCGGTATATGTGCCATGATATTATTATTTTCTTATAATTATGTTTTTTTCTCCTTTAGACGGTTATTACTTACTGTAGACTTCTCTCCATGCACGTACAGAGTCTCTATTTTATGCGAGCCTGGTACAAAGTAGAGACAGCCGTTGTCTCGGGTGACGGGGTCAACTGCCGTCCACACCGCCACTATCTTGTCGGCTGGACGGAAAGGGAAGTAGTATAGATCCTGAAATAAAATGAACCCCGTGATAAACTAGAGCAGTGGTAGGTGCTAGAGATGTATGAATGGTTGTGGATGACATATGGTACTTAGACCAGATGCCTTATTATGGATGATTCGGATCGTGATTGCGATCGCGTGTCATCTCACTTACGCACGTGGTGCGAGTAAATAGATGCGAACGGGACGGCATGCAATCTCGATCACGATCAAACTTCTATAATAAGGCCGATGGTCCTTAAGTGGGCACACGGGCAGCGTTTTGTCCATACAAACGTATTCTCGTGTTTCCTCCCTGGATAATACGGCTAGAACTGTAATTTTTTTAAACAAAATTTATCTCCCCCATTGTCATGCATCTATCATTTATTAGATTAAATAAATGATTATCAAAGTATCTACATTAGATTAAGATATAACTAACTTTCCTCTCCCTGTATTGTGAATAACTAAGTAAATTCGTTTAAGTTAACAAAATTGTAGTAAAAGTCACGGACCATGGAGTCCGTGGAGTTGCATTTTAAATATAAAAAAACAGGGTGACGTGAGATAGGTGTAACAAAGTCGAGCGCTAACCAACTCCATCTTTTAAGACGCCGACGTCCATGCAAAGTAGAGGAAAGGCAGACCCACGCTCAAGCCGGGACAAGTGCAAGGCAGATGTACCTGATGCGGAGGATGTGGCTGAGTGCCAGGTGGTTTGTTGATGAGCATGCAGTTGACAGCCGTCAGGCACGCTCCGATCAGCTGAGACAGGATCTGCAGGAGAGCCGGGGCTTCCGAATACTGGGAGTATACCGGATCGTACAGGAGCTCTTGGATCTGTGAGTATAATATCCAAATCAAATCATCCTCAAATACTAAAATAACAGTAACATTATCCATAGACCGCTTAACCGATTATCGCTTTATGGTTGGTATTCCGAAAACCCGAACGAAGCGCTTTGATTCCACTTTTATTGTGCGAACTGCTAGTCTGTGGAATGCGCTGGCTGAATGGGTGTACCCCGATAGTTACAATCTGGGTCAGTCAGGGTCCTCAGTCTTCAAATCACGAGTGAATCGGTTTCTTCTAGGCAAGCGTGCTCCACCGTAGACCACATCATCGCTTAGCATCAGGCGAGTTGGCGGTCAAGCGCAAGCCTGTTATTTGTTTAAATAAATTTATTCCATAAAAATACATTTCTATGTGTTACAGAATTAGAACATATCAAAGTACCTTACGTAATTATTTAAAAAAAGACTTGACGGTATAATGAGGCAAATGCTCAAGCCCACTACCAGTTCGCAGCGTATGCATCATTCTTGCGGCATTACCACACACACACATCATCAGCCATTAAATGTCCACTGCTGAACAAGGCCTCCCTCTTAGAGAGGGGTGTTGCCATAATCCCCACGCTTGGCAGGCGGCTTGGGGATCGCAGTACGTTCACCGTGTACTAACAGGACGCTGCTGCCCATCCTCCGGTGGTTCTGGTCGCAGTTTTAGGACATACCCGGGTCCATTACCACGCTAAATGGCAATTATAACTGAATACATTAACGCGAAAGTTTGTGAGTATGTATGTTTGTTACCATGAGTTTGGATAACATTTAGAGAGAGTTTATATTTTCTGAATAAGCAAAGGCTACTTTTATCGAAAAAAGACTAGAAGAGCGGGTAAAATCGCGGTGTCATAAAATATACCCCAGCTTAGGATTTTTTGTTGTCCTATCCATCGAGTGTGTTGTCATATTATAGTAGATTACACTAATATTATAATGCGAAAAACTGTGTGTACCTAAGTGTATGTTTCTTAGCACTTACCTTATAACAGCTGAAAAGAATTTGAATAAAATTTGTCTTGTACTTTAATGAGCCGTATATTTTTTAAAGTAAAGAAAATTCACTACTTGCTAGAATGGTATGCCTCCTCACTCATTCAGTAAGGATTTAGCACTATCATGGCACAGGGTCAGACAATTGAAGACGCTTTCGTCAAATGCTTAGGTGGGTTGCCAACCTCTGTGCGAATTGCGCAGGCAATGTAGAAATTCTTTTAGTGTCAACTGTATTCACTGCAGGCGCTGGCGTGTGTTGTGAATCTAGTAGTTTCTAGACCTACCCCTCCCCCTACCTACCTTATTGATATACTCGTCCGGTTTCATATTCTACGCGCGCAGTTTCGGGTCCTTCACGATGGAGTAGTGGAGTGAAGCGTCCGGCATGTTCGCAATTTCTACGAATCGGTCCCTAAAATAGAGACCAAGTCTAATAAAGGTCTATGCTATGGGATACGAATGCAATGAGTTGAAAATTAAATATGAAAGCATTATAGGTACTTAGGACTCCTACAGAGTTCGCTAAACTGAAGAGCAAGGTTTCTAGTGAAATCAAGTTTTGACTAACGTTATTAATAAAATCATCATCATCATCAGCCAGAAGACGTCCACTGCTGAACATAGGCATCCCCCTTTAACCTCCACACTGAACGACAGCCTGCCTTTTGCATCCACTGGATGCGACTCTCACTATGTCGTCGGTCCATCTAGTGGGAGGCCTACCTACGCTGCGTCTTCCGGTTCGTGGTCTCCACTCAAGAACCTTTCTTCCCCATCGGTTATCGGTTCTTCGAGCGATGTGGCCTGCCCATTGCCACTTCAACTATATTAATAAAATAATATATGACAAGTAGGCCGAAGCATGATAAAATGGGGTTAATGTCTTCGACACCCAATGACTGTGGTGTGAGCTATCAGATATTCTGGCACAAGATAGATTGTGCAGCTTGCCCTATAATCTACACTCTAGACAACTTGAATGAAACCTTGGAAAGTTTTATTGAGATGGTCGAATTCTAGCCCTAAAACTAAACATACATTCTATTACTCACAAAACAAGAAGAAGAAAAATTACTAGTACCTATTGTAAATTACCTGAAGAGATTTAACAATGGCATGTCATACAATTTCTTGATCACTAGGTATCCATTGTCCCAGTAGAATTTTAACTGCGCTTCAGACAGTGGGCGTGGGTTCGACATGTCTAATGATACACTGAAAAATAAAGGTTAGAAACACAACAATTTCCCGCCATAGGTGAAACGTTTCACCTTAAAATGAATGACCATTTTTTAGTCACTATTAAAAAAAAGAAAGAGGCCTTTGATTTGCTTAACTATTAAAATTTTGGATATTTAATAAAACAGTACAGGGGCCTTACGGCTAGCTGTTTAAAGCAATCCAGTTTAGGTGATGATAAAAATGTTGCGCGACCGCACCTTATCTGCGCGCGTTAAGGTTCTTTCGCGTGATTTTGCGAACTGGGCGGTTTTAACGCGAGTTTGAGACTGAGTAAGGAGTTGGCCGTAAGGCCAAAGCTGGTGAGGCCAGCGTTTGCGTACCTAGTATTTAGAATAAATACAAAGTGAATATCTATTGGGCGTCTGGTGGCAGGCCGGTAGCCAGAATTTATGTTGAGGGTCCAGGTATGACATTTTAAATCTCTTTTAATCAATAAAATACTTACTTACCAATAAACGTAATAGCGTAATAGCAGTGAGCGCAAAGACTGATGATAATTAGGTCAATATAGGTATGATCAATTAAGGGCATTTTTAAGACACATTAAAATGCGCGAGCGTAGCGAACGAATACGAAGCGTAGCGAATTTTGATTATTTTAGGACATATTATTAGGTACATGACAAGTTATACAAAGGAAACAATAGATTTATCATACGCAACTGTAGTAGTGTGCAAAGATTTTGAGATTTTGGTCTCTTTTGAACACAGATATATCTGTGCTTTTGAACAGTAGCATTGTGGTAGCACAATAATAAACGAAGCGTGCTCCATCGTAGGCCGCATCATCGCGAGGTTGGCGGCCAAGCGCAAGCCTATCTATAGTAAAAAAAAAAAGCTAATGAAGCGCTAAAAGTGATAATTTTGGTGAATTTAGAAACGATTATTCCGTGACGGGTTGTGTACATGATGGACGACAATTTGTAAGTATAAGGTACGTTAGGTAGTAGTAGGTAAGTAGGTACGTGGCGCAGCGATTCGCGATTGCATCGAAAGCCCACTGTCGTGCCACACCTGACTTCTGCCCCCCCCCCCCCCCCCCCCCACGTACCCCCACTGAGTACGTACTTATAATTAATGCCAAATCAGCAATGAATAGTCATTTTGGGCATTGTTACACTTACGCATCGTATAAAACCAAATTGAATACATTCCCGATTCTCGGTAACAATAATAAAATTAAATTAAGTAGATACCTAATCACTATCGCTAATTAAAATATAGTTACTATTTATACAAAATATATTTAAAACTATTATTTGTAAATCAGATCGCCATATCTACATTATCTACTTACATATTCAGCACTATTTTTACTCCATATTCTTTTGCATAACAATAATAACCTAAAACTAATTAGATATATTGTGTACTTACATAAATTAAATTGTACTTACATAATTAATCTGTATACGCAGGACTTCTGTGCATGAACGTAATGAAAATTAAAAAGAACTGACATCCGAATAATGTTTTTAACTGCAATATGTAGGTATTGTTTTTTATTTTTATTCATTAGTCGATACATACAGCGCCCGGCGGATTTACCCGGCGGGCACTGCATTATTTTTAAAAAGGATATCCTAAAAAAATTACAGGTCTTTAGTTATTTTAATATGTGTGACCCGGTTCAGTCCTTTTTTAACCGACTTTAAAAGAGAGGAATATTGTCAAATCGGGCCATTTTTAGGGTTCCGTAGCCCGACAAGGAACCCTTATAAATTCGTTCTGTCCGTCCGCCTATCCATCCGTATAATTTTTTTAGAACCTTCTAACTTCTATAGTTATAAAGGCAAGTGCTTGAAACTTTGCACTATTACAGTTTAAGTACCTACAGGGGCCTTACGGACAACAGCTAATTGCGGCACCTAATCCGCTCAGTTGGAAAATCACGCGAACGTGAACCTTATCGCGCCCAGATACGGTTTGCGGTGTGAAAACTTTTAGTGAGAATTACTATAGTTACCATATCATGCATAACCCTAATTTTAGGTTTAACATATTATGTATGTTATATAATAATTATGTATGGTTTAATATATTTTATTTTATGCTACGTCGACTTTCGTTAAAAAAAATGCCAGTATGCGTGGCCATTCAACGTGGCAATGCTGCCAGCACACGAAAGAGGCTTTTAGATTAGTTTTTAGCTTAGTGTATATTTCTTATACACTAAGCTAAAAACTATTATATATTTCTTATTTTAGCAGCTTTAGGTTTTTTGTTGATTTATCTTATTATTATATTTAAATTACAAAATCCATCTTTAATACACATAATGATAATTGATGTTCGTTAGTATCTCATAAACTAAAAAACTAGTTGACTGATTTGAGTTTTTACTAATCACATTTTATGTTTCAAGATCTCTAAAATGTGATATTTTTTTTTATCTGGATCTTGTTATGTTACTGTTGTACACACTCGGTCACATAAATAATTATGTTCTAAATTGACCAAAAACTTTTTTATTTTCATTTATACGATAGTTTCATATCGAGAGAACAGGGGCTCCGGCTCTTAACCGCGATTTAGCTTAGGTGACTTCGGGAAATTACGTGAACGTGAACCTTATCGCGTCGAGATACGGTTTACGGTCGCGTATCTTTTCACAGTCACCTAAATCTGAATCGCGTTAAAGAGGTGACAATGCGGACCTAGGTAAGTCGGTAAGCGTGCTCCATCCTAGTCCACTTTTTGCACGATGGTCCCCGATAAAGCTAAGCTAAGTAAATTTTTGCACACACACATCAGCCAATATCCACTGCTGAACAAGGCCTCTCTCTTTTTTTTGTTATAATTTTTATGACCGCGGTTTCAATGTCCTTTAGTCGTAATATTAAACATTTTTACTAGCGTCTAACAAGTCATAGTCACAGTCAGAGTCAAGCTAAGTAAGTCACGGTCAAGTCAAACTCCTGCCCCTGTAAAGTGGTGGAGACTTTACAAGAGGCTCCAATGGAGTTTTGGAAACAACACGAAAAGACATGTTTCGCCTCGTTATATCACTTGCCCACACTCGAGCACATTCACGAGCACTTAATGAATAATAATTCACCATTTAGTATACATTAACACTCGAAAATACACAAGTTTAGGAAAATAATCCAACGAGCCGACATGTTTTTTTCACGTTGACGCCAAAAACAGGCCTCCCTCTTAGAGAGGGGTGTTGCCATAATCCACACGCTTGGCAGGCGGCTTGGGGATCGCAGTACGTTCACCGTGTACTAACGGGACGCTGCTGCCCATTCTCCGGTAGTTCTGGTCGCAGTTTTAGGACATACCCGGGTCCAAAATTTTGCACGATGGCCACAAACGCATGCCTAAGTTCTGTGTTGTAACAATTTTATTGGTCACAAAAAATGTACCCGCTGCTTTTGTACATTACAACCATGTTATTTTTGCATTTGTATACATAAAATGTAAGAATTTCTTTAGCAATTCAACGCGGGAATGCAGCCAGCGTTCTTGGCACTTTACCGCACGGACAACATCTTGTTTTTGATTTTTGATTATATTAGTAGTAGTTTTTGATTATATAAGCAACTAGCGACCCGCCCGCCCGTGCTTCCCACGGGTGTAATTTACGTCCGAAGCCGGGGCGGGTCGCTAGTTATATATATAAACCTTCCTTGAAAATGTATCTAACCGATGGTGAAAACCGCATCAAAATCCGTTGCGTGGTTTAGGAGGAGTTAGCAGCCATACAGACATACAGACAGACAGACAGACGCGGAAAGCGACTTCAATTTATACTATGTAGAGATAATTAAGGCTTTTTTATTTTCTTTGTTTAATAAACCTACCTTTGTACCTAAAATGTTACATAATGAACATTGGCCAAAATAGCTCAAATTTATTTGAAAGAAAGAAACAAAATACATTTTATTCAGCATTGCTTGAAAAAACTTATATCTAAAGGACACAATCAGTTAAATAATTGACCTTCAGCAGATGCAGCCAGCTAAAAAATATTATAAAAACTTATTAACAATGGTTCATTGTTATAGGAAACTTGTAAATAATACCTTATGGTTGTCATCAAAACAATTTATAGCCCGTTGGTCGAGTTGGTGGTGAACCTGCCTTCTGAGCTTGGGGGCGTGGGTTCGATTCCCACCTAGGACAAACATTTGTGTGATGAACATTTGTGTTTGTTCTATATCTGGGTGTTAATATCTATTTAAGTATGTATTTAAACCTATATATGTATATATATCAGTCTCTGGCAGCCATATCACAAGCTTTGCTTAGTTTGGGGTCAGATGACCGTGTGTGCAAAAAAAAAAATTATGCCAATCCTGGTACCAGGGTTGCCATTTTTTGTAGCCAAAGGATAATTTAATGAGAATCCCTGATTAAATTATCGTCAAAAACGTGTCACCCGCTAAAGAAAAACAGGGTATATTCAAACAAAAAAAATTTACTATTTTATTTGTCCACCACAATCCCAAAGCTAACAACCAAATGAAAAGCGCGAGCGTAGCGAGCAAGGGTTCATCTGAAAACCTTCGCTGATAGTCCGTGACTTTCAGCATTACCAAATAAAATTTCGCAAGATGTGATATGATATGCGAGGTCGCGGGTTCAAACCCCGGGCCCGTACCAATGAGCTCTTTGGAGCTCATGTACGGATTTTCATACCACTGGCTTTTCGGTGAAGGAAAACATCGTGAGGAAACCTGCATACGTACGGAGAAGGAATTCAATAGCGTATGTGAATCCACCAACCCGCACTGGGCCAGCGTGGTGGATATGGCCCAATCACCCTTTCGGGGTAGGCTAAAAGTCCAGCAGTAGACTGTTAAAAGGCTGATTATGATGATGATGATATGATATAAACCCATTGTCTCCGAACTAGTAAAGAGTGTAAAAAGAGGGCTGCGTGTGTATTTATGTGTGTTTGTCTGTGGCATCGTAGCTCCCAAACGGCTGAACCGATTTTGATCCAGTTTTTTTAGGGTTCCGTACACAAAGAGTAAAAACGGGACCCTATTACTAAGCCTACGATGTCCGTCCGTCCGTCTGTACTACCTTTGGTATTTAAATAAACTTTTTTGACATATATTAAGGGGCTTAACGGCTACCTATTTTAAAAACACCTGTTTTACCTTTAAGCAGAATCGCTAGCCGTAAATTTTTTGACATATATTAACTTCCAGGGGCTTTACGGCTACCTGTTTTTAAGCAGAATCGCTTAAAATAGGTAGCCGTTAAGCCCCTGGAAGTTAATATTTGATAAAGTAAAGTAAAAGTAACTAAAAAATATATTTATAAATGACTTCGGGAACTCTTGACCTTTTTGCTTCTCAACTTCCACATGACCTAAAACAAAAGGAAACACATTGGTAAACTTTAATTCGTATTTCCGCGATTTGAGTCTTGGTCCATAGTAAAAGTTGTTAGTTGTTTTATTGTTGGTTGTGTTGTTGTTTTGTGCTGTTTGTTGTATTATTTGTTTGTTGTTCTGTGTAACCCTAAATTAAAATTATATTTAAAAAAAAGTGGGCCAATTTTCAAATGAACGACCATTCAGAAAACCCAGCCATATTGCCAAGCCTTTACGACGCGTTTCTCTAATGCTTGTCTTTTTTTTATAAATAATAGGCTTGCGTTTGACCACCATCATGCCTGATGTTAAGCGATGATGCGGTCTACGATGGAGCACGCTTGCCTAGAAAAAAACCGATTCACTCGTGATTTGAAGACACCCAGATTGTAACCATCGGGGAACACCCATTCAGGCAGCGAATTCCACAGACTAGCAGTTCGCATAATAAATGTGGAATCAAAGCGCTTCGTACGGGTTTTCGGAATATCAACCATAAAGTGGTGATATTTTAAGCGGGCGGTCTAAGCGGGGTCTCCATACAACAAACGTATTTTTGTATTTGCTCTAATGTAAAAACGGTAATACGTACTACAAGCGTCAAACTTGGTATGATTGTAATAAACACTCAAAGTATAACAACAGATGGCCGATGGGGCCGAAAGGTTCTGGAATGGAGACCACGGACCGGTAAGCGCAGCGTAGGACGTCCACCCACAAGATGGACAGACGACCTAAAAGAGACCGCAGGGAAACGCTGGATGCAGGCCGCTTCCAACCGGCCCTTTTGGAGATCGATGGGGGAGGCCTATGTCTAGCAGTGGGCGTCCTACGGCTGAAATGATGATGATGATGATGATGATAACAACAAATAAATAATGGCCAAGTGCGAGTCGTTTACAAGTTTCAGTTAATTACCAAGTTATAACTGGTAATTACGTTTAATTTTGAATTTTGTGGTGTGGTTCAGTGTGCGAGCTCGACTCACACTTAGCCGGTATTTTTTTTCAAAATCTTAAAAAAACTCACTTGGTAACTCTCAGGGACGCCATTTTTCTGCACTTTCTCCTCGAAGTCTTTGATCACGGACTCCTGCATGGTGCCAGTGAGGTCGATGTACTCACAGGCACTGCTCATGAAGTGGATGGTCATTGCTTTGCGATGCCCCTGACAAAAGTAACGGCATTTTTTTCATCAATATCATTTTCAGTTTCATCGTCATCACCGAAAAGACGTCCACTGCAGAACTTAGGCTTCACCCTTTAACGTCCACACTGAACGACAGCCTGCCTTCTGCATCCACTGGATGCCCGCGAAATCATCGGTCCATGTAGTGGGTTTCTTTGCGCGATAAAATCCGAAACGTGGATATTCGCCAAGGAACCAGAGTCACCGACATAGCTGTTAAAATTTGCAAGTTGAAGTGGCAATGGGCAGGCCACATCGCTCGAAGAACCGATAACCGATGGGGAAGAAAGGTTCTTTAGTGGAGACCACGAACCGGAAGACGCAGCGTAGGGAGGCCTCCCACTAGATGGATCGACGACATTGTGAGAGTCGCGGGCATCCAGTGGATGCAAAAGGCAGGCTGTCGTTCAGTGTGGAGGTTAAAGGGGGAGGCATATGAGATCTCTTCAAATTTTGAAGTCGGTTTTTAATGATTGTATTTTATGGTGGTACCAATACGGAACCCTCAGTGCGTGACCCCAACTCGCACTTGGCCGGTTTTTTTACTTTTTAGTTTAAGTTTGTACCTACATGTAGTTAGTTAGGTAATTTGTTTTTTCTAATAATTAACATTATTACATTGAAGTCTGCTGAAAATTTACCAGCACTAACAAATAACAAATGGCCATTAAAATCCACGTAAAGTCAAACCTATGCTTCACGAAATGGTAAAGTAAAGTAAAGTAAAGTAAAATTTTATTGCATAATACTGTGTACAATGGTGGAGTAAGTTTGGTAGGTATCCGAAGGAATCGGAAATTTTGCGGCCGCCATGATAAAGAAATGGCAGAAATACCTTGGAATTGTTAGGCCCAGAGCCGTGTATAAGCAGGGGGTGGAAAAACACCGTGTCTCCAGGGTTCAGTTCCAAGTACACTCTCTTATGTTCTGGGGCTAGTTTGGACTCCTCTTTCAAGGTGTGGAAAAACTTCTTCGAATCCTGAAATGGTGAAAAAATATAACTATAAAAAATTTTAGATACAATACGTACAGAATAGAATAGAATAACTTTTATTGTTTAAAACTGGTACATGAGTTGTTACAAATACATCATTGAGTATCACAGTTCTACCCTCTTCGGGCGTACAATATTTTCTTAGCCTAGGTTTTTATTGTTTTCATTACACCATAACAAAGAAAAGAATAAAATACAGAATGTATGCTAAAGGTAGGCTACCTATAGAGTATATAATAGCCGTGGTGGCCCATTTGAGAGACCGCTAAACTTGAAAGCGTGAGTTCGCGGGTTCAAACCCCGGGCCCGTACCAATGAGCTCTTTGGAGCTTATGTACGGATTTTCATACCACTGGCTTTTCGGTGAACGAAAAAATCGTAAGGAAACCTGCATACATACGGAGAAGGAATTCAATGGCTTATGTGAATCCACCAACCCGCACTGGGCCAGCGTGGTGGATATGGCCCAATCACCCTTTCGGGGGTAGGCTAAAATTCCAGCAGTGGATTGTTAAAAGGCTGATTATGATGATGATGGCATATAGAGTCACAATCGTGCCAAAAAAATGTCCGAACCAAAACACGGCGCACGCTACGAATTGCGCAGACTTTTTGGTTAGTTTCAAGGTTACCGCGATCCGACTACAACGCCGTGCCTTGCCGTCTGTGATGCAACACTACTAACCTGATAAACTTCGTGTGGTAATATGTCCAGATTATGCGACCCTGGCAGACAGTAGAGACAGCCGTTTTCTACGGTGGCAACATCTATAGCAGTCCACGACGCTATCACGGTCATTGGACGAATGGGGAAGTAATATGCATCCTGAAATTTTTTTGTACTTGGTATTACTATTTTTTACTGAGTCAAAAAAATAGGTTATCAATTGTACTGTTTTTAGTGTATGTTACGCGGTATTTTCGCCGATTAAATAAATATTATAAATTTAATATAGTTTATCTCCTTTTGGAGATAAGCTTCGAGATTTGGAGAGGGCTATGCTCGGGGTTTCTCTACGAGATCGAATCAGAAATGAGGAGATCCGTAGACGAACGAAAGTTACCGACATAGCCCATCGGATTAGCAAGTTGAAGTGGCAGTGGGCAGGGCACATATCATGCAGAACAGATGGCCGATGGGGTCGAAAGGTTCTGGAATGGAGACCAATTAATCCATTTCGTGCATATTTCATACATTTGATTTCTTTATTTGGTATTGATAAGGATAGCAAATCTAAAATCGAAACGATGATGAAGAAGTTTTATCTCAAGAACGCAAGAAGACTAATGTGGGCTGATGAGGATGATGATGAGATACCTGATGCGCAGGATGCCGGGTGCTTGCGGGAGGCTTGTTGATGAGCATGCAGTTGAGAGCCGTCAGCTCCTCGCCTAGGAACTGAGAGGCGATGTGCAGTAGACGAGGGTCCTCGCTGTACTGCCTGAACACTGGGTCATCGAAGAGATCTTGTATCTGGAAGGACATAGACATAGACATCATCATCATCCACAGCCTTCCTTATCCCACTGCTGGGTACAGGCCTCTCTTGCTATGCCATCTGCCTCGGTCCTGTGCTAATCTAGTCAAGGTTCGACCCACGCATTGGAAACTCCAAGCATAGCTCTTTCCATTGCCCGCTGAGCATTCCATTGCATTTTCCTTAACTGTTGACCTTTTGGAAAAACTCAGAGAAGGTCTATGCTGGCTACAAATTTCAAGTGGCTGTCTATTACGGTTCGAAAGATTTTCCTTGGAAAGATACAGCCGCGGTCTCTTATACCAAATTTGATGGTTTTAAATAAATTTTATTCAGTTAAATTACAATATTTGAGCTGGAAAAAAATACATGTCACAGATACATCTGTGTTTGAGTTTATGATTTGGTTCAAAACACGATATAGAATAAACTTTCTTTGATTAAAAAAAAAATCTGCAACAAAGTCGATTTAGTTATTTTTTTTTCCTTTTTTGCTTTAATGAAAGCTCGTAACAACCTGGAAATTACATGTACTGAAAGACAATCCTTTAAAAAAAAATTGGTTTGGATAGATTTTTGATAGTGAATAGTTTTGTTTTTTAGTGAAATTAAAAGCGTAAAAATGTCGCGAGAATTTGCGCGCGCCGCGCTCAGTACCACGCTAGGCGTCATCGAGGTCGGATCTATGTTCGTTTTTGTCGTTGCAAAACCGTCTCCCCCCGCGGGCCTCCTGACTCTTGCGTGGCAAAATACATCGTCGCTATAACTTGGCGGGGGCTGAGGGAGCTTTTTGTTGCCTACGCTACACGGATAACAGGCCGTTAAAAATAGGTCCGACAGACAGACAGATAAACGGGACACTATTAACTATCGTAATTTGATCGTAATAGTTAATAGTTCCGTAAATCCCCAACAAATATACCACCTGCTAGCGCCATCTTTTGGCCCATCTGTCAAAGTTCCTACCTACCAAACATTGTATTGACAAAATATCCTTGCATTTTACCTTATAGACGTAATCTTCAGGGTTCGAATTAGTACTGGAAAGCTTTCTGTCCTTTATGATAGTGCAGCTTCGGCTCAATGCTTCGTCGTTACAGATAGCAGTAAACCTTTGCCTGCAAATAAAAAAATATACTCAAGTTTTTATAAGCCAATAGGCATGATGACTAATATTTTTTTTTTACCTCATAATAAAGCTGATCATAAATAGAGCCCATCAACTAAAACAAAATTAAAATTAGTTCGAAAATAAATAAGATATGAGCATTTTAATTTCATACTAGACAGAGAGCGCACTATACTGAGCCGTAACGTCACGCCTCAGATGCGCCATAAAAATGCTATACTAACACACGCTTTGCAAAAAAGGGATAGAGCATCCCCTCTCCAGCCCCACCTACAACTTTAAACATTCATATCTCAGAGATTTATCAGCCAATTTAATATTTTTTTTCAGTTTGTGTAATGTATTTTGTTATATTCATTGCTAAGCCAGTTATTTGTAATAAATTAAACACTAGGACACATGCCTATTGCCAGTGGCCGATTTCAGCTTCCGACGACATGTCGAACCTACTATGTAGGTACGTATATAATATTGCCAAGCGTCGATAGTATGGCATTATTGGATTAATGACCACCCAGGACGATGATAAAAAAAAAATAGGTTTGCTTTTGCCCGCCATGTTGCCTGATGTTTGCAATGACGCGCTCTACGTTGGAGCACGCTTGCCTAGAAGAAACCAATTCACTCGTGATTTGAAGACACCCAGATTGTAACTCATCATCATCATTTCAGCCGTAGGACGTCCACTGCTGGACATAGGCCTCCCCCATCGATCTCCAAAAGGGCCGGTTGGAAGCGGCCTGCATCCAGCGTTTCCCTGCGGTCTCTTTTAGGTCGTCTGTCCATCTTGTGGGTGGTCGTCCTACGCTGCTCCTACCGGTCCGTGGTCTCCATTCCAGAACCTTTCGGCCCCATCGGCCATCTGTTTTGCGTGATATGTGCCCTGCCCACTGCCATTTCAACTTAATCCGGTGGGCTATGTCGGCGACTTTCGTTCGTCTACGGATCTCCTCATTTCGGATTCGATCCGAATTGAGTTAGATTGTAACTATTGGGGAACAAATATTCAAGCAGCGCTTTGAACTGTCTAGCTGTACAAAAATATGCATGAAATGCGCCCTCGCTTCTCCTTATTTCAATATGATATTGTAACAAGTAATAACAAACGTGATTAGAAAACACAGTCTAAAGTATAACAACAAATAATAAATAATGTCCAAGTGCGAGTCTGTTCACCACCGGTTCTCGTACGATCACCGAAGTGAAGCAACGTCGGGCGCGGCCGGTACTTGGATGGGTGCCCGCCAGGGCGTTGATGGGATGTTGTCTTTTTGCACTATTTTTTTTGTACATTAGTAGCTATAGCTAACACGTTATGTGGTGGTCCTATATACCACCACATAACGTGTTAGCTATAGCTACTAAAGTACAAAAAAATAGTGCAAAAAGACCGGGTGACTGGGTGACCGCCAGGGCGTTGATGGGATGTTGTTGTAAGTGGTATATAGGACCACCACATAACGTGTTAGCTATAGCTACTAAAGTAAAAAAAAATAGTGCAAAAAGACAACATCCCATCAACGCCCTGGCGGTCACCCATCCAAGTACCGGCCGAGCCCGACTCGCACTTGGCCGGGTTTTTTACGCCTCTGGCATTTTGGCGCACCTTTCTGCGCCTAAAGCGACCGCTCCTCCCAATCTACCCTAAGGCCAGCGCTGACTTACATAATTGACGAACTCACCTGAAGGTATCCAAATTCTGCATATCAAACACTTTCTTGATGACCAAATATCCATTCTTCAAGAAGAAGTACTTTTCTTCTTCGGATACATAATAAGTTTTTGGATTATTTGAGCATTTCGGGAGTGCTGAAGTTCTAGAAAAATATGGGAAATAAACTTTGCATACTAAATACCACTACGATAATAACCTGCAAGTGCGAGTCGGGCATTACCACTGTGGGCTCCGCACCCAAAACATGTATTTTCTTTCGTTCAGTTTGAGATCTTAACCCGTTATAAAGCGTAAAGATAGCCCGTTGGTCGAGTTGGTAGTGAACCTGCCTTCTGAGCTTGGGGGCGTGGGTTCGATTCCCACCTAGGACAAACATTTGTGTGATGAACATTTGTGTTTGTTCTATATCTGAGTGTTATTATCTATTTAAGTATGTATTTAATCCTATATATGTATATATATCAGTCTCTGGCAGCCATATCACAAGCTTTGCTTAGTTTGGGGTCAGATGACCGTGTGTGCAAAAATGTCCCGAATATTTATTTATTATTTAACACGCGCTCAACTTGCACTTGGCCGGGTTTTATTATTTAGTGTTTTACTTTAACTTTACCGGAGGATGGGCAGCAGCGTCCTGTTAGTACACGGTGAACGTACTGCGATTTCCAAGCCGCCTGCCAAGCGTGGGGATTATGGCAACACCCCTCTCTAAGAGGGAGGCCTTGTTCAGCAGTGGACATTTGATGGCTGATGATGTGTGATGTGTGTTTTACTTTAAAGTGTATACTATAAGTAGTTACGCCAAGTTTATCAATTTAAAATACGCAATTTCGGTTACAAATATTGTCATTAAAGTAACAAAAATTCCCAAACTATACTGAACCGAATTTGATTAATTTTTTAAATGGGACAAATCTGAAAATACCCTTTCAATTAAAAAAAATATTTTTACAAATCGGTTCACAAATGACGTAGCTCTGAGGTAACAAACATTAAAAATAAACTTATTGAGAAACTCTTCCTTTTTCGAAGTCGGTTATAACCTTTTAAAAACAGACGATAAATTATGAAACACAGTTTAGATGAGAAATGAATCATAGTTATGAAGACATACTTACGTTTTTGACATAGCGTTGTTTATCATAGCGTGTACTAGATTATGTATGTCAGTACCTAATTGTTAATGCAATATTATTATTGTACTTATCGAGATGTATATAATACACTCAATTATTGCACGTCCGAGAGGATAAACTGTTGAGACTAACCATTGTACACAGTGTTATGCAATAAAATTTTACTTTACTTTACTTCACTATAACTGTGGTTTCACTGAATATTTTGCGAATACAAGAGTCCAGTATTGAATTACTGCGTACAATACGACAAGGCTTACAATGAGTTTTTTAAAGCTCTTACCACAGACCAATAATAACTTGTACTTTTAATAGAAATATTAGGCTAACAAACGTGTCCGGGCTTTGACAGAAAGTAATGAGAAAATCAGACTGCTTTATTTTTGATGTTTTTGGCGTTGCAGTTTAAGAGCCGGCTCCCAGCTACAGCTATCTTGCTTGCACATTTTTAATATTTTAATATTAAAAAGGACTAAGCAGGCATTTAAAAAACGATTGGGCTTTATCTTTAGAATGATATTACAAACGATTTAAAGCAAATTAATGTATTTCTATTGAAGGTGCAACGGTACCTACCTACTTCACGTCGGAACAGTTGCATCACTGTACCAAGCACAAGTTCGGTCGTGCATGGAGTACTGCTCTCACCTTTGGAATGAATCAGCTAAGTACCAACTTAGGGCGTTTTGAAAAACGTGCCAAGAGGCTCATCAGCAACGAAACCTTAGTTCAGAATAAACTTCATAGTCTTGAGCGTCGCATCGGCGCAAAGTTGCTAGTCTATCGGTTTTTTATCGGATACATTTTCACCTTTCGGAGTGTGCATCAGGTCTGCTTGATCTAATTCCCTCCTGCTTATTATTCTATTGGACTGCCAGAGTGGGCACTAAAAATCGTCGCCGCTTTATGGTTGATATTCCGAAAGCCCGTACGAAGCACTTTGATTCTCCTTTTAAGTCTGTGGAATGCATTGCCTGAATGGGTGTTCCCCGATAGTTACAATCTGGGTGTCTTCAAATCACGAGTGAATTGGTTTCTTCTAGGCAAGCGTGCTCCAACGTAGACCGCCGCGCAGTCCAACGCAACTATTATAAAAAAATAAAATAAAATTGTGACCATTTTAATGTTATTCTTAAAATATTGTTATACTTATCTTTTTTTTATTCCAACTGTGATTTTTCGTCTTAGAAATTGCAGAAAATGTGCGAACCAGATAGCCGTGGGCTTGAAAGCGGGCTCTTAATGTAATTTAGTCACGATCTTCTGTCTCACTAAGGTCAACCTGGCAATGACCTAGTAATTATACAAATAATTAGGTACTAATTATTTAAAAAAATAAAGTCAGACAAATATACTTAAATTATGGTAAACTTAATAAGTATGTATTTTGTTTTCTCTCCAATTAACAAAGTATACAGAATACAAACTGGTCAAGAGCGTGTCAAGACACGCACATGGTAGGGAGGTTCCGTGGCCAGTTATTATAATTGTGGTATATAGATAGTTCAGAAATAGGTGAATATAGAAAAATTCAAACGAACTAAGCTGGACTTGCTTGAACTGGACCAAATTTCAGACATGTACAATCCTGACGTCATCGTAATCATCATCAGTCAGAAGACCTCCACACTGAACGACAGCCTACCATCTGCATCCACTGGATGCCAGCGACTCAAACAATGTCGTTGGTCCATCTAGTGGGAGGCCTACCTACGCTGCGTCTTCCGGTTCGTGGCCTCCACTCAAGAACCTTTCTTCCCCATCGGTTATCGGTTCTTCGAGCGATGTGGCCTGCCCATTGCCACTTCAACTTGCAAATTTTAACAGCAATGTCAGTGACTCTGATTGTTTGGCGAATATCCACGATCCGGATTCTATCACGCAAAGTAACTGCGAGCATAGCTCTACGTAACATATACATTTAAGGTTTAAACAAAAAGAAAATTACTTGAGAAACATTATTTCATCATCATCAGCCAGAAGACGTCCACTGCTGAACATAGGCCTCCCCCTTTAACCTCCACACTGAACTACAGCCTGCCTTTTGCATCCACTGGATGCCAGCGACTCTCACTATGTCGTCGGTCCATCTAGTGGGAGGCCTACCTACGCTGCGTCTTCCGGTTCGTGGTCTCCAGAACCTTTCTTCCCCATCGGTTATCGGTTCTTCAAGCGATGTGGCCTGCCCATTGCCACTTCAACTTGCAAATTTTAACAGCTATGTCGGTGACTCTGGTTCTTTGGCGAATATCCACGTTTCGGATTTTATCGCGCAAAGAAACTCCGAGCATAGCTCTCTCCATTGCCCGCTGAGTGACTCTGAGTTTTTCCAAAAGGCCAACAGTTAAGGACCACGTCTCAGTACCATATGTCATCACTGGCAACACACACTGGTCAAAAACCCTCGTCTTGAGGCACTGTGGTATCTTGGACGAGAAGATGTCACGCAATTTCCCGAACGCTGCCCATCCGAGTTGGATTCTTCGGGCGACCTCTTTGCTTAAGTTGGACTTACCTAACTGAACAATCTGTCCAAGATAGGGGTAATGGTCAACAACTTCTAGAGTATCGTTCCCAACGACTATCGGCACGGGTTCAACATGGACATTCGACATAATTACATGATGACATGATGAACATTATTTGTCAAGATCATTTTACGAAAAGGTTTACGTAGGTAAAGGACGGCACGCGGTTCGGCCCTGCACTAATGACAATATTATGTTCAGACTGTGTCAAAGCCAGGAAGATAGGATGGATCCTTTGTCCAAGCAGTAGGCTAAAATGATCAACTAAATAAATTACAAGCAAACTAATATAAGTATATCTTTTACGGGACCCCTAAATACAGGCTTGCCCTAGTTTGGGGCCCACAGTTAAAATACTTAGCTTAAATCAATCTAATTAATTTTTGAATATTATTATTAGATTCTAGCGGTCCGCCCCAGCTTCGCACGGGTATAGATTATAGCCTGTCACCCGGGGATAGCGTAGCTTTCCAACAGTGAAAGAATTTTTCAAATCGGTTCAGTAGTTTCGGAACCTATTCAATGCAAACAAACTAACAAACAATCAAATCGTTCCTCTTTATAATATTAGTATAGAGTATAGATATAAATTATTTGAATTTTAAAGATTAAAGAGAGAAAAAAATATCTATACAGTTAAAAGATTTATTAGAGGAAAATATAATAATTCAAAAAATATTTTGCTGATAAAACACAACTAAAATATTAGTACCTGTTTGACCGAGCTTAGCTCGGTATCTTAACCTTTATCTAAAAAACAAAATTTCATCCTAATCGTTAGAGCCGTTTCCGAGATAGGTACTACCTAAATTTATATACAAGAATTGTTCAATTGAATTTATTAGATATTTTATATTCCTTATATCAATAACATTATCGTTTATTACGATAAACCGGCAAAGAAAAAGAGAAACCAACAACAAAAAGATGCGTGCGTAGGCCGGGAATCGAACCCGGATCAACTGCTTGGAAGGCAACTATGCTGACCATTACACCACCAACGCATGTATTAAGTGTAACGAAATAATCAAATAGTTTCTAAATGTATAATTACTATATTTATACCACAGATTAGGGAAAGCTACTACGTTATAGAAAGTGTTTGGTTTGTACTTTACGGATTTTTGCGCGACCGCAAACCGTATATGGGCGGATTTAGATTTACGTTCGCGTGATTTTCCGAACTGCGCAGTTTAAAACGTTAGTTTTAGATCTATAGCGATATCTATCGATAGGTCTCAGTTGGCATAATAGAAACGCAATAGTTGGAGGCATATAGGCATTATTGCTAACTAGCGACGCCCCGCAGTTTCACCCGCTATCCTATAGGTACCGTTCATTTTACTAGAATATACCGGTTTGTCTGGTCTAGTGTAGAATTTAAAAAGGCGGTCTTGTTTCATTTAATTACCTATAATGATATGACTTAACTGAATAATATTATTTAATAGGTATTTCATTTATTAAACTATTTGTCTGCTAAAACTCTGTGCAAAAAGTGAACCATCGTGGTAAAGCAGTGAACTAACTTATCCACCCATGCACGACGCTTCTCTTTTTGCACAGGTTCTTCCTATTGATAATCATCATCATTTCAGCCGTAGGACGTCCACTGGACATGGGCCTCCTCCATTGATAATAGATTAGTTTTTAATTTGGGATTATATGACGAGACGTATTTTTTTTTATAGAATAAGTGGCAAACAAGCCACGGCCCACCTGATGGTAAGTGGTCACCGCTGCCTATAGACACCTACAATACCCGGGGCATTGTCAGTGCGTTGCCTACCTTTGAGGACTCTATTCACCCTTCGTTTGAAGCAGTCCAAATTATACTTCGGAGGAAAAACCGAAGGTGGTAAGCCATTCCACAACTTACAGGTACGTGGCAGAAACAATCGATCAAATCTAACAGTGCGAGACTTCCACGCATCTATAATGTGCGGATTTAATCTTCAAAATATACCCAGCTTCATTGGGGTGAAGCTGGGTTATGTGAGATTGCACCCACTGAAACCCCCTCGGTGGCCGACCTCTGTGCCAGACGGAGGGTACCGGGATCTCCATAGAAACGCACCGGTATCCTCCTGCACACTGCCTGAAGCAACGCTCCCGGGATGTCCAATCCAATGTCGAGACTTGCTAAATCCTAGGACCAATGTCATAACCACTTGACTGCTCATCCTTTACCCCGCATAAGCCATAGTTTCTAACATGTCAACCTAAACTGCCCACTGGGACTGCCCGGTGGCTCAGTTGGTAGTGAACCTATCTTCTGTGCTTGGGGGCGTGGGTTCGATTCCCATCTAGGACAAACATTTGTGTGATGAACATTTGTGTTTGTTCTATGTCTGGGTGTTAATATCTATTTAAGTATGTATTTAAAAATATATATGTACGTATATCAGTTTCTGGCAGCCATATTACAAACTTTGCTTAGTTTGGGTTCAGATGACCGTGTGTGCAAAAATGTCCCAGATATTTATTTATTATTAAACTATTCCGAGCGGGGCCAATCCTAGGCGCGAATTGAACGAATGACTTTTGATTCTCCAATCGCAAGCGTCGAGTCGCGCCGAGTCTCCAATCACAAGCCCTGCGACCGACGTGGCATCATTTTGCAAAAGGGAATTTTGACTACATGCGCGATCAAGTGGTTATATATTATCTTTGCCTATATAGGACCTAGGTTATTAAAAGGGCTAAGAGTTTTGGCGCCGTGGAAAAAAAATGTCGGCTCGTTGGATTATTTTCCTAAACTTGTACAGAAAAAAATACAGAAATACAGATATGTTTTTTTTTGTCTATTTTCGAGTGTTAATGTGTACGAAATGGTACATTATTATTTATTAAGTGCTCGTGAACGTGCTCGAGTGTGGGTGATATAACGAGGTAAGACATGTCTTTTCGTGTTGTTTCAAAACTTCATGGAAGCCTCTTGTATAGCCTCCATTTTACTGGGGCATGCGTTTTACTTGACCTTGACTTACTTTGCTTGACTCTGACTTGTTCGACGCTATTTAATACAAAGGAATCTTGTTTAATATTTTTTCATCACCAAAACTGTAAAACAGGTAGCCATAAGGCTCTTGAATAAGGTTATGGAAAGTGTTTAAGCCGAGAGTGACCATTGGGGCCAAATTCTGATCCAGAAACTTGATCTCTACATAGTATAAATTAAAGTCGCTTTCCGCGTCTGTCTGTCTGTATGGCCGCTAACTCCTAAACCACGCAACGGACTTTGATGCGGTTTTCACCATCAGTTAGATACATTTTCACGGAAGGTTTATATATACAACTAGCGACCCGCCCCGGCTTCGCACGGGTATAGATTATAGCCTATGTCACCCGGGGATAGTATAGCTTCCCAACAGTGAAAGAATTTTTCAAATCGGTTGAGTAGTTTCGGAGCCTATTCAATGCAAACAAACAAACAATCAAATCTTTCATCTTTATAATATTAGTATAGACTAGCGACCCTCCCCGGTTTCGCACGTAAGTGCGAAGTCAAAATTATTCAGAAAACATGGATTCGAAATAAGTATGGAGTTAAGTCTACTTTTGGTTCAGACGTTTTTGAGCGCTTACTATAGGTAGTGGAAGGAAGGAAGGAAGGAAGGAAGGAAGGAAGGAAGGAAGGAAGGAAGGAAGGAAGGAAGGAAAATGCTCTGAGAATTTCCCGGATAATATGGACCCCTTTCGGCTAACTATCCATGATATCCACGGGCTAACTACACCCTTTCCACGTAACCCAGTAGATTTACATAGCATATTTTGTACCACTAAAGTTAAATGATTATTTACAATACAATACAATACAATACAATATTACTTTATTACACACCGAAAATACAATGAAGGTAGGTTGAAGGTTGTGGAATGAGCTCCCGATATTTCGGCGCAGTTACACAACTTGACCACGGTAAATATCCCGTTAATAATCATTTAACTTTAGTGAACAACCGTGATAGTTTAAAACAGTGTTATATTTTGTACCATTAAAATTACCCCAATAAAGTGTAATTAATGGTTTTCCCTTCCTTATACTAAAAAAATAATTCAAAACATCGGTAACGTATAATTACAACACCAATAATAACATAAAAATAATCAAAAATATGTGCACCTCCCGAGATTTGAACCTGCACCCTTACAATCACCGCAACAAAGTGCAATTAAAATTTAATCATAGGTAAATAGGTACTTAATTATTTTCTTAGATCCGGGGCCTTACGGACAACTGCTATTGCGGCACCTAATCCGCTCAGTTGGTAAATCACGCGACCGCAAACCGTATCTGGGCGCGATAAGGTTCACGTTCGCGTGATTTTCCAACTGAGCGGATTAGGTGCCGCAATAGCAGTTGTCCGTAAGCCCACAGAGGCCTTACGGGTAAGTCTTAACGCGGGCTCGAAATAGCGCTGAAACAGCGCAGTACGGAAAATCACGCGAACGTGAACCTTAACACGCCGAGATACAGTTTGTCTCGTAACCTAAACGGTAGTGCAAGTAACGTTCTTTATCGATCGTGAAATTCGATAAAATCGATCAAAGCTAGTACTAATAAAAATGTGTGAAAACCACGTGTTTCTATAATAAAAGCTAGTACTGATCAAATGGCATTTTATCGAATATGACGATCTCAACTGTCAAATTAGACTATCAACAAAGAATGGTACTTGCACTGCAGAATTGCTTAAAACAGGTGCCCGTAAGGACTTCATATTGAAGGACGAAACGCCACCGAAAACTTTGTTTACGCGATTCAAGCTTTTGCAAACGGTACTGGGGCCTTACGGCCAGCTCCTTACGCGGTCTCAAACTAACGTTAAAACCGCGCAGTTCGGCAATCACGCGAACGTGAACCTTAACGCGCCCATATACGGTTTGCGGTCGCGCCACATTTTTAGGGTTCCGTACCCAAAGGGTAAAAATGGGACCCTATTACTAAGCCTACGATGTCTGTCTGTCCGTATGTATGTCTGTCTGTCTGTCCTGCCTATTAACGGCTGTATCTTTCAAACCGTAATAGATAGCCAGTTGAAATTTACACAGATTATGTAATGTTACAGTGGATTAACTAAGAAATAATAAAAAAGTCAAAAAGTAAAAACGAAAGGGGAGTCCCCATACAACAAACGTATTTTTTTACTATTATTTTTATATTAGCTCTAATGTAAAAACGTTAAATTTACAAACGTTAAACTTAACACGATTATAGTACACACTATATAGTGTAACAAAAAACAATAAAAACAGCCAAGTGCTAGTCAGTGACAAGATTATGTTCATTACCAAGTTATAACTGGTAATTTCGTTATTGAATTTCGTGGTGGTACGGAACCCTCAGTGCGCGAGCCCGACTCGCAATTGGCCGGATTATTTCACCTAAACTGGATTGCTTTAAAGAGCTAACCGTAAGGCCCCTGTAGTACAAAAGTTGGAATGTATATAGACTAGATACGTAATCACTGGATAAAGTCGATTATTGCTTAAAATTAAACATTTGATACACATAGGGTAGTGTTTAAACGAGCGAATATAAATCCAAATTAAAGGTGTCACGAATGCTAAATATGACTTACTGAATTACTTAGTGGGCGAAAAACTGGGCGAATACAAATTCTACCAGAGCGGGCACGAAAAATCGTCACCGCTTTATGGTTGATATTAATTTAAATGTACAAACAACCTTGTAACTATGGTTTAAGTCTACTTTGGTTGACAGTTTTGAGCACTGACCCGATATCCAAAGTTTTAAATATCTTTGTGATTACAAATGGGATTTGAGTCCGGTGATACGTCTGCTCTTCATCTGCCATATTTGCTGTAAATAGAGAAAAAAAAAACATTATTTAACTGTTTATATTAATATTGGGGCCGATTTTGAAGGCACCATTTAAAATTAGAACGCTAACTAAAATTTCTAATTATAAGTTTAACTTCTAACGATTGGTATTCTAGAGGCACCCACAAACTAAAATATTGACCGGCATTAGAGTTCCTTTCGTTCATTTATTTTGAATTCACAGATGAAAAAACCTCTTTGAAAAACCGGTAAATTGGACCGATATCCTACCGATTTCATTCCAATTTCTAGATTACCTGTGGTGTCAGTGCATTAGGCAAATAGTAAGTGTTGCAAGCTTTTTCCTAAAATGCTTATTAATATTATTCTTAGTAAATATTTTACTTCATACATTTTTATATACAAGACAAGAGGAAAGACAATAACGAAACATTAGAGCGTAGCTCGGAAATTTGCCTAAAAACAGTATAAACATAGATGGCGCCGTAATTTGAGCGTGCTATGGGTTGTCTCGAACTTCCGTAATGCCTAGGCCGCACACATCGCGATGACCCGAAGATTCGCGTTATCCCGATGTGTGTAGCCAAGTATTCGCGTATACTTCGGTGCTTCGTACGTAGCTGCGAGGACTTCGCTCCGCTGTCGGTAAATTCTCGCAGATCAAAGCGTTTTATCGCGATGAACTTCGCTTGCGTGGCCACATTTCAGTCGGCCGCCAGCCATCGTGCGTAGCGGACGTGTAAGTTAAACTGCAGTGCATAATATAGCTGAAGCGAAACATGGATTGGAGTGACGATAGAATTTTAGAATTTATTGCCAATTACGAGTCTGAGCCGATTTTATGGAACCCAAACGAAACTGGCGATAATAAAAAAAACATTTGCTGCCATAAAATATAGAGCAACCGCGGCGTCCATTTTGTCTTTTGCGTTTATACATCGCTCGTACATCGCGATAAACTTTACATCACGCATGATGTGGCCGCGCAGCTTCGCCGTAGACCGAAGACGAAGTTTATCGCCCGAATATTATCGCGATGTGTGTGGCCCAGGCATTAGCGCTGCAGTCAGATAACGTACGAAAGGGTTCTACAAATTACCGTAGCGCTAGTATCGCAGTCAAGTTTCGCAACATTTCAAGAGAAGCGCAACCCTTACCAGTAGATGGCGCTTTGGCCGAGTGAATCGGTTTCTTCTAGACAAGCGTGCTCCAACGTAGACCGCATCACCGTTTAACATCAGGCGAGATGGTGGCCAAACGCAAGCCTATTATTAAAAAAAAAAAACTTTTCCTGTATCTACCTACATAGGACCCATAGAACTGTACAGCCTTACAGCCATCCCCAGTATAAGTATTTCACTTTCTAAACACACAACATGGCATTTTTTATTATATTTCATACTCCAAAATTGCGCATCGTACGTTTGCTTCGTTGCCAGACACAGAACAGACTGAGTTCACTCAAGTTAATTAACTTGTTTTATTCATTAGATCGAAGAACCGATAACCGATGGGAAAGAAAGGTTCTGGAGTGGAGGCCACGAACCGGAAGACGCAGCGTAGGGAGGCCTCCCCACTAGATGGACCGACGACATTGTGAGAGTCGCGGGCATCCAGTGAATGCAGGCAGGCTGTCGTTCAGTGTGGAGGTTCAAGGGGGAGGCCTATGTTCAGCAGTGGACGTCTTCTGGCTGATGATGATGATGATTCATTAGATACTGCTAGTGTAACAGGTGTCCATAGGCGGCGATTTCTGCCTACCATCAGACTGAAAGCAAGGTTGTTTGCAGCTCTATAAAAAAAAGAGGAGAAGAAAATAAGAATAAAGAAGAAATATAATAAAAATAAAAATAAACTAGAAAAAAGACAAGAAAATGAATAAAAAGGAAAAGGTTAGCACAGCAGGAAAGCAGTGGACAAGACTAGCACAGGACCGGAAAAGATGGCGCGCTGAAGAGGAGACCTATACCCAGCAGTGGGTGGAGAATGGTAGATGATGATGATGAAAAAGGAAAAATAAATGTTTTTTTAAAATAAATATCTTTGCTGTAGGCCAGGGGTTCCCAAACTTATTTTGTCTACTGCCCAATTTTTTTTTTAAAATTTTTTTTTTTTTTAATAAATTAAAAAGAGAAATATCGAACCGAGTTTGAGCAATCTCTTAACTAATATTAGTTGATGTTCACAAGTTGTAGTTGAGAGTCGAGAGCTCATGCAGTCGGTGTCTAAGAGGCCTCCTAGCTAAATGAAATTACAAATCACCTACACAACGCTCTAATAAGCTTCTACACAACGCCCCCATTTTTTTTCTGGGTCTCATACCGCCCCCCTTTATGCCTGCAGCGCCCACAAGGGGGCGTTATCGCCCGCTTTGGGAAAGGCTGCTGTAGGTGAATGTTGCCTCATTTTTTTTTTTTTTTTTTTTTTTTTTTTCAAACACGAGGCGCCTTTTATTTTCTCAAATACAAATACAGTAGAATTCATTTATAACGACATCATTAAAAGTGTACATACAGCAAACGTGACATCGTGGATCCCCCTCCTCCGAGCCTCGGCCTCCACCTCTTCAGCTGCCTGGTGCTGCACCGTTCCCTTCACGTCGATGCACTCGCAGCTGCTGTTCGCGAAATGGAAAGTGATCGCTTTGCGGTAGTTCTGCAATAAATGTGAAATATCCTTCAGACCAAGGAAGATATACTATACTATGAGGAAAGACAATAGCGGACATTAGAGCGTAGCTTGGAAATTTGCCTAAAACGGTATGAACTTAGATGGCGCCGTAATTTGAGCGTCGTATAGGTTGTCTCGAACTTTCGTAAGCGCTGCAGTCAGATAATGTACGAAAGGGTTCTACAAATTACCGTAGCGCTAGTATCAGTTTAGCTAGTATCAGCAGTTTAGTTTTGCAACATTTCAAGGGAATAAAGAAAGGCGCCATCTATTGGTATGAGTTGAGCATCTCTTGAATGCGATACTAGTATCGCAGTCAAGTTTACCATAGCGCTAGTGCTACGGTTATTTGTATAACCCTTTCGTACGCTATCTGACTGCAGCGCTTACGGAAGTTCGAGAAAACCTATAGCACGCTCAAATTACGGCGCTATCTAAGTTCATACCGTTTTTAGGCAAATTTCCGAGCTACGCTCTAATGTTCCGCTATTGTCTTTCCTCTTAATATATCTTCCTTGTAAGACAAAATATGCTTGACGAATATTCAAAAGTAGACCCTAAAAATCGATTAATTGACATTATTTCGTTATGTGTAATAAATGTTCTTGAAATATTTTATTCGGATGTGTTCACCGATACACGATTAAAGAAATTTGGCTCGATAGAAAAAAAATCGTAAACTTTCCTACAAAATAAGTTATGAGGATTTTAATTAAGTATGCTAGAGAGAGAGCGGACAAGGTACGGGTGGAAGAAAACGGTGTCTCCAGGAGACATCTCCAGGTGAACTCTCTTGGCTAGCGGAGTGATTTACCTTAGAGACGATGCACGAGGCACGGGTGGAAGAACACGGTGTCTCCGGGAGACATCTCCAGGTGAACTTTATTGGCTAGCGGAGTGCGTTACCTTAGAGACGATGCACGAGGTACGGGTGGAAGAACACGGTGTCTCCGGGAGACATCTCCAGGTGAACTCTCTTGGCTAGCGGAGTGAGTTACCTTAGAGACGTTAGGGCCGGACACGAGGCACGGGTGGAAGAACACGGTGTCTCCGGGAGACATCTCCAGCTGAACTCTCTTGGCTAGCGGAGCGAGTTACCTTAGAGACGTTAGGGCCGGAGCCATGCACGAGGCACGGGTGGAAGAACACGGTGTCTCCAGGAGACATCTCCAGGTGCACTCTCTTGGCTAGCGGAGCAATCTCTTCTTCAGATAAAACGCCGTGATATAGTTTATTGCTGTCCTGAAAAAAAAAATTGACACTGTGATATAGGCGCATCCACCTATGATGCTCGCCTTTCAAATAAATAAATAATCAAATAAAAAAAAATCTATTAACATAGTAAATAAAATTGTTTTGTAGAAACCTTGTAAAAGTAATTCTTGAGTACACCATTCACCATTCATAACGTGAACCTTATCGCGCCCAGATACGGTTTGCGGTCGCGTGATTTTCCAACTGAGCGGATTAGGTGCCGCAAATAGCTGTTGTCCGTAAGGCCCCAGTTCTCAGAATAAATTAATTAATTGAAGTATTATATTTTATTCTATTTTATAAAATAAAAAATTGACATTATTATTTCCACTACTATTACATATTTATTCATTGTATTTTATTGCATTTCATTTATTTTTAATTATTGTTACTACTAACATGTAACTAATTCTAATTTTGTTTTACTTTATTATCCGTTTTTTATGTAATTTGTGTCAAAATGTATATGGACCTGGTCTGAAATAAATGATCAATAAATAATAAAATAAAAATATTTATCTACAGTTCCCCCTTTAGCACTTACGCCCCCCCCCCCCCCCTTGGTCGTCCATCTCTTCTTCTCTATCTCTTCTCTTCTCTACATAGTATAAATTGAAGTCGCTTTCCGCGTCTGTCTGTCTGTCTGTCTGTCTGTATGGCCGCTAACTCCTCCTAAACCACGCAACGGATTTTGATGCGGTTTTCACCATCAGTTAGATACATTTTCAAGGAAGGTTTATATATATAACTAGCGACCCGCCCCGGCTTCGCACGTAAATTACACCCGTGCGAAGCCGGGCGGGCGGGTCGCTAGTTTGATTACAATTTAGATTTAGAGCACATCGTTTGCAGTTGTGTGGCGCTCAATATTGAAGTGTGCGTTTGTAGAACAATACAAATAAAATATTCGATGTAAACATTATCGCTTATGATAAAACAAGCAAAGTAAAAGAGAAACCAACAACAAAAAGTGTGCGTTGGCCGGGAATCGAACCCGGATCAACTGCTTGGAAGGCAACTATGCTGACCATTACACCACCAACGCAGCTGAACGGAGCGCCGAAATAAGCTTATCGATTCTAAATGTTTATTAATATGTTTGTACAGTTGGCATAGTAGAAACGTAATATTGTTTGAATTAGATAATAGGCTTGCGTTTGACCGCCAACTCGCCTGATGTTAACATCAGATGCGATGATGCGGTCTCCGATGGAGCACTGTTGCCTGGAAGAATTCGATTCACACGTGATTTGAAGACACCCAGATTGTACTATGTTTGTACAGTTGGCATAGTAGAAACGTAATATTGTTTAAATTAAATAATAGGCTAGCGTTTGACCGCCAACTCGCCTGATGTTAAGCGATGATGCGGTCTACGATGGAGCACTCTTGCCTAGAAGAATCCGATTCACACGTGATTTGAAGACACCCAGATTGTAACTATCGGGGAACATACGTTTTTTTTAAGGGTCGGCAAAGTATTTGTGATGCCTCTGGTGTTACAAGTATCTATAGGCGACGGTAACTGCTTACCATCAGGCAGCCCGTCTGCTTGTTTGCCACCTATGGCATAAAAAAAATAGGAGGTAATTGTACTCATCATTATAAACAGCTTTTACCATGGACCCAACCATGAAATCGCGAAGAAAAATCAGCTGTTCCATACATTTTGACAAGTGTCAATGACCGTTTTCTATTGAACAGCAGATTTTTTTCTAGATTTTAGGATTGGTCCCTTAGTAAAAGTTTTTCAAGATGATAAGTACAATGACCTCCTTTCGGCTTAGTATAGTCTATATGGGTAACCCTGTAATGTCATATTATAAATAATATGTGTGAGAACCAGGAATATTTATTTTATTTATATCTACCTTGTTTATCTGAGGGTATAACCGACTCGACGTCATTGAAACTTAGAACTATAGTGTAATTTATTGTCATTTTTTTTTTGTTAAAATTTTCATGAGCATGGATTCAATGTCCTTTACTCCTAATATTAATCAGTTTACATAGTCTTAATAGGGTCGAACCAGTCACAGTCAGAGTCAAGCTAAGTAAGTCAAGTCAAGCTCATACCCCTGTAAAGTGGTGGAGACTTTACAATAGGCTCCTATGGAGTTTTGGAAACAACACGAAAATACATGTTTCACCTCGTTATATCACTTACCCACACTCGAGCACGTTTAAGAGCACTTAATGAATAATAATTCATCATTTAGAACAAATTAACACTCGAAAATACACAAGTTTAGGAAAATAATCCAACGAGCCGACATGTTTTTTCCACGTTGGCGCCAACTCTTTATTGACTATCTGACATACTCACTTTAAGGTTGCCATGTTCAAAAATAGTCCCCTGTTTATGGGAGCCCGGCACGACGTACAGACAGCCATTATCGGTGGTGACGTCATCCACCGCCGTCCAACTTGCGACTATCTTCTCTGCGGGCCGGTAAGGGAAGTAGTATAGATCCTAAAATAAAAATAAAACCAGGAGAATAAAGGATTTTAAGAATAAAGAAATAAGCGATTTTGCTATGGGGCAACCAATTTTTTTAAACATAATAGGATTGCGTTTGACCACCATCTCGCGATTCGGGTAATTTGTATAATTATGTACCCGATAGTTACAATCTGGGTGTCGCGAGTGAATGAAAAGCGAGTAAGTATTTTTTTGAATTGTCTATTCTATAACATTTAAAAATTTGTACGTTGTTGATTCGATTGATAGTGGTGATGATAATATTATTGGTGATGACGATATAGTTGGTGATGATGATATTGTTGGTCATGAAGATATAGTTGGTGATGAAGATATTGTTGGTCATGAAGATATAGTTGGTGATGATGATATTGTTGGTCATGAAGATATAGTTGGTGATGATGATATTGTTGGTCATGAAGATAGAGTTGGTGACGATGATATTGTTGGTCATGAAGATATAGTTGGTGATGATGATATTGTTGGTCATGAAGATATAGTAGGTGATGATGATATTGTTGGTCATGAAGATATAGTTGGTGATGATGATATTGTTGGTCATGAAGATATAGTTGGTGATGATGATATTGTTGGTCATGAAGATATAATTGGTGATGATGATATTGTTGGTCATGAAGATATAGTTGGTGATGATGATATTGTTGGTCATGAAGATAGAGTTGGTGACGATGATATTGTTGGTCATGAAGATATAGTTGGTGATGATGATATTGTTGGTCATGAAGATATAGTTGGTGATGATGATATTGTAGGTCACGAAGATATAGTTGGTGATGATGATATTGTAGGTCACGAAGATATAGTTGGTGATGATGATATTGTTGGTCATGAAGATATAGTTGGCGATGTTGATATTGTTGGTCATGAAGATATAGTTAGTGATGATGATATTGTTGGTCATGAAGATATAGTTGGTGATGATGATATTGTTGGTCATGAGTCATGACGACGTTGTTTGTTGATGATGACATTGTTGGTGATAACGATTCTGTTGATGATGGCAATATTGTTGATGATGACGATACAGACGATGTCGTGATAAGATGAACATTTTGGTTTTCTTGTTGATAGTACGGGTGTTATTGATAATGATGATTGGTTTTGATTATGATGATGTTATTATAAATGAATGGTGATTATGTTAGTATGTTGTCACCTGATGCGGCGGGTGCCGACCGGTGCCGGGCGGTTTGTTTATGAACATGCTGTGTATGTTAGTATTGTTGTTACCTGATGCGGCGGGTGCCGACCGGTTTGTTTATGAACATGCTGTGTATGTTAGTATTGTTGTTACCTGATGCGGCGGGTGCCGACCGGTGCCGGGCGGTTTGTTTATGAACATGTTGTGTATGTTAGTGTTGTTGTTACCTGATGCGGCGGGTGCCGACCGGTGCCGGGCGGTTTGTTTATGAACATGCTGTGTATGTTAGTATTGTTGTTACCTGATGCGGCGGGTGCCGACCGGTGCCGGGCGGTTTGTTTATGAACATGCTGTGTATGTTAGTATTGTTGTTACCTGATGCGGCGGGTGCCGACCGGTGCCGGGCGGTTTGTTTATGAACATGCTGTGTATGTTAGTATTGTTGTTACCTGATGCGGCGGGTGCCGACCGGTGCCGGGCGGTTTGTTTATGAACATGCTGTGTATGTTAGTATTGTTGTTACCTGATGCGGCGGGTGCCGACCGGTGCCGGGCGGTTTGTTTATGAACATGCTGTGTATGTTAGTATTGTTGTTACCTGATGCGGCGGGTGCCGACCGGTGCCGGGCGGTTTGTTTATGAACATGCTGTGTATGTTAGTATTGTTGTTACCTGATGCGGCGGGTGCCGACCGGTGCCGGGCGGTTTGTTTATGAACATGCTGTGTATGTTAGTATTGTTGTTACCTGATGCGGCGGGTGCCGACCGGTTTGTTTATGAACATGCTGTGTATGTTAGTATTGTTGTTACCTGATGCGGCGGGTGCCGACCGGTTTGTTTATGAACATGCTGTGTATGTTAGTATTGTTGTTACCTGATGCGGCGGGTGCCGACCGGTGCCGGGCGGTTTGTTTATGAACATGCTGTGTATGTTAGTATTGTTGTTACCTGATGCGGCGGGTGCCGACCGGTGCCGGGCGGTTTGTTTATGAACATGCTGTGTATGTTAGTATTGTTGTTACCTGATGCGGCGGGTGCCGACCGGTGCCGGGCGGTTTGTTTATGAACATGCTGTGTATGTTAGTATTGTTGTTACCTGATGCGGCGGGTGCCGACCGGTGCCGGGCGGTTTGTTTATGAACATGCTGTGTATGGCGGTGACGTCATCACCGATCAGCTGCGTCAGAATGTGGTACATTTGTGGATGCTGCGCGTATTGTATGAAAACGTCGTCGTAGAGAATTTCTTGAAGCTGAAATTTTGTGAAACACACCTTTATTCCTTTACTAGCGACCCGCCCGCCCGGCTTCGCACGGGTATAATTTACATGCGAAGCCGGGGCGGGTCGCTTGTTATATATATAAACCTTCCGTGAAAAATTATCTAACTGATGGTGAAAACCGCATCAAAATCCGTTGCGTAGTTTGGGAGGAGTTAGCGGCCATACAGACATACAGACGCGGAAAGCGACTTTAATTTATACTATGTAGAGATAGAGATAGTTAAAAGGGTTTTAGGGAGTTAGATTAATACTGAATATTTATAGGCAAATAATATAACATAATGATGAAAAGAGCGAAGGTGGCCGAGCGGTAGCATGTGCCCTTTACAATCCGACGGCACCCGGTTCAATCCTCAACAATGACTTATCATCATCATCATCAGCCAGAAGACGTCCACTGCTGAACATAGACCTCCCCCTTTAACCTCCACACTGAACGACAGCCTGCCTTTTGCCTCACTATGTCGTGGGTCCATCTAGTGGGAGGCCTACCTACGCTGCGTCTTCCGGTTCGTGGTCTCCACTCAAGAACCTTTCTTTCCCATCGGTTCTTCGAGCGATATGGCCTGCCCATTGCCACTTCAACTTGCAGATTTTAACAGCCATGTCGGTGACTCTGGTTCTTTGGCGAATATCCACGTTCCGGATTCTATCGCGCAAAGAAACTCCGAGCATAGCTCTCTCCATTGCCCGCTGAGTAAGTTTTTCCAAAAAATTACTTATGACAGTACGTAAATAAATTATGTGCAGTTTCGTTGCCATCGCTCAACAACGGTGAGGAAACCGGTATGTCCAAGAGCTTCCAAAAGTTCAAAGACGTGACATTCACCAACATGCACTGGAGCATGGTGGATTAGGGCCCATCCTCTCTCTCTGAGAGAAGGTCTGTGTCCCAGCAGTAGGAATATGATAGGCTGATAATGATGAAAATGATTTTTATAAATATTTTTTTAGATCCCTTTTTTTAAAGCAATCTGTCTTTTGAAGACAATAAGCTTTATTTTGAACTGCTGTCTTAAGTGACGCGACTTGTGTGGAATACCCCATTGACGCATCCATCCTCATAATTTATCTTATTTTGCTAAGTCTGGGGTATCTTCCTTTTAAGCCTCCTTGGAGGCCTTCTTGACATCATCATCATCATCATTTCAGCCATAGAACGTCCACTGCTGGACATAGGCCTCCCCCATCGATCTCCAAAAGGGCCGGTTGGAAGCGGCCTGCATCCAGCGTTTCCCTGCGGTCTCTTTTAGGTCGTCTGTCCATCTTGTGGGTGGACGTCCTACGCTGCGCTTACCAGTCCGTGGTCTCCATTCCAGAACCTTTCGGCCCCATCGGCCATCTGCTCTGCGTGATATGTGCCCTGCCCACTGCCACTTCAACTTGCTAATCCGGTGGGCTATGTCGGTGACTTTCGTTCATCTACGGATCTCCTCATTTCTGATTCGATCTCGTAGAGAAACCCCGAGCATAGCCCTCTCCATAGCTCGTTGTGCTACTTTGAGCTTGCTTATGAGGCCCATAGTGAGAGACCACGTTTCAGTGCCGTATGTCATCACTGGTAACACACACTGGTCGAAGACTTTCGTCTTAAGGCACTGAGGTATTTACAGTGCCTCTTGACATCAACATCTTTGCTAATTAATTTGGATCTTTTTGCAGTCGTTTTTGATAAGTTAGGTCGTTATTTCTAATTTCTTCTTCCACTGTGGGCATTTCCAGGTTCGTAGCACTTTTGACTGAAAGCGTTGCAGAATGCAGATGATGAATATAAGAAAATACTATGTTAAGTACCTTATAAGCGAAGCAAATATGCTAACCTCAGCAGTGGTTACATATTTGAGGCGTTTGCGGTCGAGACATTGGGCCCTTGGGGACCGGGAGCTCACGTCATGTTCAAAAATCTTTCAGAGCGCCTGGTTAATGCGACGCGTGACCAAAATGCTGGCGTGTTTCTGACTCAACGCATAAGCATTGCCATTCAACGTGGTTGACAAAATTTAACGCCAGCATGCTGGGTACGCTGCCAACTGGTAGTGGGCTTGAGCATTTGGATTGTCTTTAGACATTCAATGGTCTATGGGCAGTCTAACTGTATTTGTAGTGTTAGTTTTAGCTTGTATTTTGTTTGGTTAATAAAGGCACTTGCCACAAAAAAAAAATTAAGCCTATATGTATATGTCTGTTCGTCTGTTCTATAGCTTGTATTTTGTTTGGTTAATAAAGGCATTTGCCCATAAAAAAGTACCTTATTAATAAAGTCCTCAGGGTTAGTTTTCTTGCGCACAAGCGATGGTTCCCTCATCACGGTCATGTTTCCTCGCGGTACGATGCCTTTAGCGAGCTGCTGGAAGCGCTGCCTGGAATTAGGTAGTTTTATTTGTAGTAATTTTTTAAACTTTCGCGATTTGAACACATGTTTTAAATATTTATCGGGACTTATCACGTCCTGGTCACGTGGTCACGAGCAGATGTCTTATTATGGATGAGTCGGATCGTGATCGCGATCGCGTGCCATCTCTTTTACGCACGTGGTGCGAGTAATTAGATGCGAACGGCATGCAATCTCGATTACGATCAAACTTCTATAATAAGGCCGCTGACTCAGCTTGTGACCACGGCCATTGTAACATGGTCGAAACGTCGAGCGAAAGGTACATATTTTTACCTAAATTAAATAATACGTGATAAGTCCCAATAAACATTTAAAAACAGTTTAATTTGTGTTTGTTTCTTTTATTACAGTTGTACAGAGTTACACAGTCTTCAACATGTGGTTCTTCAAAAGGCATTTTTAGGGTTCCGTACCTCAAAAGGAAGAAAACGGAACCCTTATAGGATCAGTTCGTTGTCCGTCTGTAAGACGCTTTTTCTCGAGAACGCTTAAAGATATCAAGTTGAAATTTATACTAAATACTTGAGTCTACGGTTTCTTTCGGCTGTGAAAAAATAAAGCTTGTAAGTCAACGCAATCAAAAGATAAGAACGTTTATGTCGCATATTTTGCGATTTCACAGGGGAATCAAAACCTATAGGGTACTTCCCGTTGATCTAGAATCATTAAATTTGGCAAGAGGCAAGGTCTCACAGCACATATAAAGGAATAAATCTGAAAGTTGTTAATTTGAAGTTATATAATATGTAAAAAAAAGTTTTGTAATTACAAACTTACATTTTGTAGTTGTTATGTATCGAATAACCTTATTGTCAACTACAAAGTTAAGTTTGTCTTTCAGTATTTCAACTTTAGTTGTTTTCTACTCGTCCGGTTTTTAAAAAAATAATTTTTGTATATAACTAATCCAAACATTAATCTTCATTAAGAGAAAAAAACCTGTATAAATGTACAGTGTACAAACAATTGGAAGACAAAGAAAATCTAGATCCAAGGTGCTTGTTTACAATTTGTTCAAGTCAATTTAAAATAAACCTTATTCACTTGGATTCTAGAGCCTAATATTAAATATCAACATAAAACAATAGATTAGAAGTAATTAATTATTCTCAGATAATTTTGAAGTCTTATATAATGGGTGTTTGTTATCTAAGTAAACAAATCAATATTTTATTATTATTATGTCCACAATGGAAATAGGACATCAAGGGTTGGACGGAACTGACCTCATCATCATCAGCATGTACTGACCCACAGCTGGGTGTGGGTCTTTTTACAAGCTTTTATTCTACTTGCCCGGTTAGTATGTATGTCTACCATCATGATATGGGTATCAAATTAATCCGAATAAGAAAAGGTAAAAAAGCTAGATAAAAAAGTTAAAATTGATTTTTTTTATGCCATGTGGCAAACAAGCTAACGGGCCTGCTGGTGGTAAGTGACGAACTTAGTCTGTCTTTCCACCATTTTTACCCACGCGTAGACACAAAAAAGCTAGTATATAAAACTGAATGATGGAAACACAATTTGTCTTTCGGCTAGGCCGGTAGCACTGCCCGTGCTAACGGCCTGGGGCATCACAAATATGTGTTGTTCGAAAAATAACAGCCCTTTTGAAGTACTTCACGTTAAAGTTAATCGGAAATGTCACAGAAGGGTGTCTTCAAATCAAGAGTGAAACTGTTTCTTCTAAGCAAGTGTGCTCCATTGTAGACTGCATCATCACTTAAAATCTGGCGAGTTGGCGGCCATAAGCATATTATTCAATAAATAAAAAAGGGATTCCACATTATTACAAATGTGAGGCAAAAATCACCCTCTTGTGCCAATTTTTCCTATCTCAGCGTGATCTCTCCTACACATGACCCGCGATGGGTCTGATGTTGTCGACCCAGCCAGATGGAATTGTTGAGACAGGTTGGAGATGTGGTGGACGGACCGATGGGCAAACAGACAGACAGACCAATGAGCAGATAGACAGACAGGCTGACGGACAGACGGGCAGATGGACCGATGGGCAGACAGACAAGGGGGTCTAGACAAGAGCCACACACTGTTAACGTACACGCCTGCGGAAAGATGAAATTGTATGAAAATGACATTAGCTTGAGATAATTTTTCTCAAGCTAATGTCATTGTCAATGTCATCTTCATACAATTTCATCTTTCCACAGGCGTGAACGCTAACAGTGTGTGGCTCATGTCTAGACCCCAAGGAAAGAATACTTTCCGTCGTAGTGAGCTAATCAATCGCGTGTAGCTCGCAACCCATTCTATTTGATTTAGAAAATTTCTAAGTCTCATTTCCTCAGTGCCATATTTTGTATTCTACAACCCCTTTCTCGCACACTTTCTACTTTCGACAGAGCAAGAGAAAACCCAAGTAATCAAAACAGAAACCTCCTATGGGATTACGGTAGGCTCGGTAGGGGTACGGTAGGTCTGAACAAATTACTTACTTGTAGCTGTAGAGGGAACCAAAGTCGATGAGTTGTTTGATGACCAGGAAACCATTTTCTTTGTAGAAATTCAACTGTTCCTCTGACAGTTGGTACTTGTCTGATATTTCTGCGAACACACTGAAAAATATCATAAGTTCATTTTTCAAATCATGCTCAGTTATTTATTGCAAATTCGTAAAACTTCATCGCGAATGTCTTTTGAAGAGATGTCTCATCATCATCATCAGCCAGAAGACGTCCACTGCTGAACATAGGCCTCCCCCTTTAACCTCCACACTGAACGACAGCCTGCGTATTGCATCCACTGGATACCAGCAACTCTCACTATGTCGTCGGTCCATCTAGTGGGAGGCCTCCCTACGCTGCGTGTTCCGGTTCATGGTCTCCACTCCAGAACCTTTCTTCCCCATCGGTTATCGGTTCTTCAAGCGATGTGGCTTGCCCATTGCCACTTTAAATTGCAAATTTTAACAGCTATGTCGGTGACTCTGGTTCTTTGGCGAATATCCACGTTTCGGATTTTATCGCGCAAAGAAACTCCGAGGATGGCTCTTTCCATTGCCCGCTGAGTGAAGAGATGTCTAGGGATGTACAATACATTTTGAGTTGACGTCTGCTTAGTAAATTTTACGAGATATTTAGCAGAAGGTGTTCCGAAAGTTTCATCTTAAAGTTTTTGTGATATTTTAACTTTGTAAAAGTTTTACGTACTTTGTAATCAAAAATACTCACGGCTTTGGGATTACAATCTGTCGCTTTTGATTGGATTCCATCGCTCACTGCAATATTCTCACACCGAACAAACACTGATTATTTGCTCAAGACAAGTGCCTCTATTCTATATTAACACTTGCTTTGTAGTTAATAATTTCTAGGCCTTTGCTGATAAAATATTGGATACTTAATTTATGTAGAGCACTAACTATTTTATTGCCACACAGAAGCGACTGAACTATTCTTGTTGTGTTAGGATAATAATCCTTATTTGAATTATTCTCAATCTTTTGTTTATTATAGATAATAGTTTGTTTTTGGTTATTTAATTTATTGGCAAATGGCAAACTTCGAATAGTAAACAAGTTTTGTTTGAACCTTTGAACTTTGTTTTTTTTTTTTTTTTTATTATAATTCGCCCATCGGGCAGGCTAAAGCTTTTAAGGCCATACCGCCTATTCTTCTGTTTTGTATAGTCTTAATAACGTCAAACAAGTCATAGTCAGAGTCAAGCTAAGTAAGTCACGGTCAAGTCAAACTCATGCCTCTGTAAAGTGGTGGGAACTTTACAAGAGGCTCCTATGGAGTTTTGGAAACAACACGAAAAGACACGTTTCACCTCGTTATATCACTTCCCACACTCGAGCACGTTTACGAGCACTTAATGAATAATAATTCACCATTTAGAACACATTAACACTCGAAAATACACTAGTTTAGGAAAATAATCCAACGAGGCGACATGTTTTTTTCCACGTTGGCGCCAAAACTCCTTTGAACTTTGAAGTTTGATAATGAACTTTTTTTTTGTTAAAATTTTCATGACCGTGGATTCAATGTCCTTTAGTCGTAATATTAATCATGTTTACATAGTATTAAAAGCCTAAAACAAGTCATAATCCCAGTCAGAGTCAAGCAAAGTAAGTCACAGTCAAGTCAAACTCATGCCCCTGTAAAGTAGTAGAGATTTACAAGAGGCTCAGGAGTTTTGGAAACAACACGAAAAGACATGTTTCACCTCGTTATATCACTTCCGCACACTCGAGCACGTTTTCAAGCACTTAATGAATAATAATTCACCATGTAGTACACATCACTCGAAAATACACAAGTTTAGGAAAATAATTCAACGAGCCGACATGCTCCATGTTGGCGCCAAAACTCCTTGAACTTTGATTCGTCCACGACGTCCACTTTTTTTATTCTTTCCTTTTTTTGTTAATTGTTTTATGACCATGGATACAAAGACCTTCAGTCGTAATATTAAACAATCACTATCAGAGTCAAGCAAAGTAAGTCATGGTCAAGTCAAACTCATGCCCCAGTACAGTGGCGGAGACTTTATAAGAAGAGGCTTCTATGGAGGTTTGGAAACAACACGAATATACTATATATACCAACCATGTTTCACCGCGTTATATCATTTACCTACACTCAAACATGTCCACGAACACTTTAGATAATAAATAAATATAAACCTCTAAAATAAACAAGTTTTGGAAAATATTACTACGAGACGTACCTACGTTACGTATTATTATTACAATATTACGTTTACCTCTTGTCGCGTTATCTCTGTGTATCGCGCGGCAGGTCCGACAAGTCGGCTACTTGTAGCTTCATTCCTAAAGTGCGGAGTGCGCCAGGACTGCTAGTAGGAAGCTTTTCATAGATCTCATATAGTATTTATATTTAGGTAGAACTCTGGCAGGAAGTTTCATTGCATATTATTTACTTTATGCAGTTTCAAACGTATTGCAACTTCCTGTGAACATCTATAAAACTAAATACAGTTTCTGCATGAGAATAAATTACATTTTGATATACGACCGTGCGTAGCGAATTCTAGTAACTATTGCATCATCATCATCAGCCAGAAGACGTCCGCTGCTGAACATAGGCCTCCCCCTTTAACCTCCACACTGAACGACAGCCTGCCATCTGCATCCACTGAATGCATATGCACTGGACATAATCCTAGAGGGTTATTTAAAAAAAAACATTTCATTACTAAAAACTAAAATATAAATTACCGTATTTTAGAAAAATACAAAATAAAAATATGATTTTCATCGATCTTGTGACCTGACTGCAGGTCTATGTAGGTCGAATGTCCTTATGACGTCACACAAAAGTAAATAGAGGCACCAATTGTATGGCGAGAAGAACTCGTTTGCTTATGTGTGACGTCACTAATGTCACGTGGCCCCATAAATGCCAAAGGTAGCGTTTACGCGGGAGTATAATAATTTGAACTGTGATCTGCCATTTAAAACACAAATACTGAAAATTATGAAATAGGTAGGTTTATATTACAATATTGCTTTATTATAATACTAGCAGCGCCCCGCAGTTTCACCCGCGAGGACCTTTCCAATTTTTAAAATTTTTCTTTCTGTAAGAACCTTCTACAAAGTATTATATTAGAAAGCTTAAAAAAAACATGAATGAAATCGTTCAAGTCGTTCTGAAGTTATGGCGTGACCAAGGTAAAATAGGGATTCATTAAATTTTTAATATAGATAGATAGATTAGCACAGGACCGAGGAAGATGGCATAGCAAGAGAGAGGCCTATACCCAGCAGTGGGATAAGGAAGGCTGTGGATGATGATGATGATGATAGATAGATATATAGATAACTAGTTGAATCCCGCGGTGTTACCCGCGATTTTCTAATTTTTCCGCATTTTTGGGGGGCAAAGTACCCTATGTCCGTCTACAGGATACATGCTATCCTCCTACCAAATTTCGCTAAGATCGGCTTAGCCGTTTAGTCGTGAAAAGCGAACAAACATCCAGACAGAGAGACAGAGTTACATTCGCTTTTATAATAAACTAGCGACCCGCCCGCCCGGCTTCGCACGGGTGTAATTTACGTGCGAAGCCGGGGCGGGTCGCTAGTTATACATATAAACCTTCCTCTTGAATAACTCTATCTTTGTTTTATACTATGTAGTGATGATGATGATTAGTAAGGATAAACAATATTGAAGATGGTTTCGTAAAATCAGTCTAATACCATATTGTGTACCCGGGTATGTCCCAAAACTGCGACCAGAACCACCGGAGGATGGGCAGCAGCGTCCTATTAGTATACGGTGAACGTACTGCGATCTCCAAGCCACCTGCCAAGCGTGGGGATTATGGCAACACCCCTCTCTAAGAGGGAGGCCTTGTCCAGCAGTGGACGTTTAATGGCTGCTGCTGATTACCATATTGTACTAAGGCATATCTACCTCGCTTGCCTGATCTAATTCGACTAACGGCATAAAGCCTGACCGACCCAAGTCAGATGCGGTCACACCCGCAACACCACCTTACCATATCTCCTTCGTTTGCTGATCCTCAAGTTCAGTGCCGGTTTAAGCACTACCAGCGCCCTGGGGCCTTACGGACAACAGCTAATTGCGGCACCTAATCCGCTCGGTTGGAAAATCACGCGAACGTGAAACTTATTGCGCACAGATACGGTTTGCGGTCGCGTGATTTTCCAACTGAGCGGATTAGGTGCCGTAATAGCTGTTGTCTGTAAGGCCCCTGATGATCAAAGTAATCGAACCACTGAAGTGTAGCAACTGACGATATTCTATCAATGTCAAATGACTAACTCCCAGACTCCCAGTATTCACGCATGAGAACTATAAATATAATAGCCAAGAACCATAAAATGTTATAATGGTACCATATAAATCAAGAATATGCTCACATAATAAAGGGTTTGGTATTAAAGTCTGTAAAACTAGCTTTTTTACTCGGGATGGATTACTGATCGACCGAAGATTCTAATGGGGAACAACCAATATGCTAACCTCGGCAGTGGTTACATATTTGAGGCGTTTGGGGTCGAGACAATGGGCCCTTGGGGACCGGGAGCTCAACTCATTTTCAAAAATCTTTCAGAGCGCCTGGTTAATGCGACGCGTGACCAAAATGCTGGCGTGTTTCTGGCTCAACGCATAAGCATTGCCATTCAACGTGGTAATGCCGCCAGCATGCTGGGTACGCTGCCAACTGGTAGTGGGCTTGAGCATTTGGATTGTCTTTAGACCTTCAACGGTCTATGGGCAGTCTAACTGTATTTGTAGTTTTAGTTTTAGCTTGTATTTTGTTTAGTTAATATAGGCGCTAGCCCAGGAACAACCCCATGTTGTAGCTTTTCGGAAAGATCGCGGAAGGTAGCGCATTCCACACTTTGCAGGTGTGAGGCAAGAAAGATCGTGGTAATCGCACGCTGTGCGATTACCTACCACTGATCTATGATATGTGGATGAACTTTCAGGCGGTGGCGGCTAGTGCGATGATAAAACTGTGACGCCGGCATCAGATCAAACATTTCTTGAGAACACTATGAGAGACCCTACGTATATCTACCTACGCATGTTGAGCGGCTCTAGGTGTAGGTACCTATGTATACTTGTTCGATGATTAATTACGTATCGTAGACCCGATCTGCATGAAATATTGTACTTATATACCATCATATTATAAGACAATATATAATAGATAGCCCGTTGGTCGAGTTGGTAGTGAACCTGCCTTCTGAGCTTGGGGGCGTGGGTTCGATTCCCACCTAGGACAAACATTTGTGTGATGAACATTTGTGTTTGTTCTATATCTGGGTGTTAATATCTATTTAAGTATGTATTTAAACCTATATATATGTATATATATCAGTCTCTGGCAGCCATATCACAAGCTTTGCTTAGTTTGGGGTCAGATGACCGTGTGTGCAAAAATGTCCCGAATATTATTTATTTATTTAATATTCTCACAAATAAATTGATTTTGATTTGATTTGATTTTGATTTAGTCAAGTAGTTTATTTCAATAAAATTTTGAAGTTAAAATATGATCAAAATTGTGACCGTCGATAACGTTAGTTTGATACCGCGTTAGCAGTTGGCCGTAAGGCCCCAGTAGCGCAGAAGGAAACAAATCCCCATGCCACTACCATTAGCATGCCACCACCCTTATTATTTAGAATTGTATTGTGTCACCATGAATTTGATTTATTTTTATACGTTTTGATCTATATGGGTTGTTTTGTTGCCTGACGTAGATACATTTGAATTTTGAATATGAATTAGTCCAGCTTGGTAGTCTTGTGAGGATGAACGAGGTCTTACAACAAACAGACAGTATGCACCATAGTAATGTAGCTGTAGATAAGTACGCATAGCCAGATGTTCTACGTTAGCATACAGCCGTGATGTCATTTCAGCACGGTCCAGGAATGCGGTTCAGGTCCCATTAATCTATGAATAGGCTAAGGCTACCTGATTGACGCAGAGACGGCTTTGGAAACTTTTATAAGAAAACTTCGAACAATTCGCAATCATCTTCTCTATCTTTTTTACATGCAGGCTTATAATTAATGCTTGTATAAATTTTTTAAGTTAGTTTTTTCTTTTGTTATCTGTTTCTTCTAGGGAAGCATGCTCCATCGTAGACCACATCATCGCTTAGCATCAGGCGAGATGGTGGTCTAACGCAAGCCTATTACTAAATAAAATAAAAAATGTATTACCTAGTGTAAAATTTTGGTTCAATGATAATTTTATCTGTTAGAATAATTTGTTTGTAATATAAATTAATATTTTGATAATGTTGGCTTGCTGTGCGCGTTGGCTTCGCTGTAAGCACAGCAAGCATTTGAACTTAAATAAAATGAAATTAAAATAATACATAGTACAATAAACCAACTTAACAGTTCTGCGAACCATTTCCGGAAAATTAATATTCGAAAGATATAAAATTCGAAAGTATGAAGTATGTACCTAGATCACCGTATTGTTATTAGAGAGGCTTCACATTTTCTATTTGAAGTTCTACATTGAAATATGGTTGCATTACACGCTAAAGAAAACAAAAGCTCGTAATGTTAATAATTTATGAGCAAACATTAGTTGCTTAGGAAATTTAACACGTTCGTTAAAATTTATTTATTGATAGAGAAATTTCACACGTTTAAAACCTACCTAATGAATTCAAAAAACTTGAGGTTTTGAATATGCGCCAGTGAAGAGCGGGACTTCAGTTTGTTTATCAATAATCATGAAGAAGAAGGGCTTGTTGGCTATAAACTGTTCTGGAAGCATCCTTGATTCTAAAACTGCTTCGTCAACAGCGGCTGCTTCAGTCCCATCTTCTGTAACTTCTATTTCTGCTTTTTGTATAAAATTGGAGACGTAAACATTGAATGCGGCTAGATCTTCGAACGATGCCGAGCCATATTCAAACATCTGCTTCAAACCCATATCAACTAGTAACTCTTTCAAATTGTTGATGTCTGTTGTAATCTTAAATCTTGGAATCTGGACATTAACTGTTGTCTCTCCTCGTTTACTGAATAGCGCAAAAATTGTCGTCAAACTTATATTTTTTAGTTTCTCCACCATCTTGCCAACAGTCACGCCTTTTTTTGGTAAAAAGAGCAGCATTGAATATCTGTTCTGGTCTCCGTAAGGCAGTTCTAATATCTGACCCTGGATCAACTTTGATGATGTGATATTGAACGTTCCGCTCAAGAACATAAGGTTGACATCTCCGATTTGAATGCCTTTATGGTTGTAGAAAGCGCTGACTTCTGTTTCAGAGTATGGGAATGGTATCTTCCAAGCGCCTTTGAAGTATAGAGCATCTATCATTATGATAAACGCTTCTTCGACATCAGATGGTGTTACGATTTCATCAATGGCTTCATGCGTAGCTTTGCTGACGTAATCATTGATGTAAGCAGCAGTGGAAGCGTACTCTTCAAAAGCTAACACTTTGATGTCACAAACTCCAGCTTTACGAACGTCGTAATTAAAATCTTCTTTCACGTCCACCTTTTGGTTCACAAACATAGCTGCACTTCTTTCTAGTATCGTGTCGTTGGTCATGGAAGTCAATTGGCGAGCAATTTCGAAGAATTTGTTGTTGAAACATTGATGTGGGTGCAGTTTTAGGACGTGAACGATTTCCACCAGAGTACTTTCCGTAGCTCCCAAAGATAAGGCTGATATTAGAGTCCATGGTGAGAGACCAGAAGCTATGAAGTGGCCGTCCGTTTCTATGTTGATTCTTGAGGACAATTGCACAGAGAAGTCGTAAACTGATCGCTTGAAGTACTGATGAGCCCTTTCATCGGTGCACTGCCCTGATATGAGGGCAATTAAACTGATAAATATAAATAGTCTAATTTCTGCCATTTTGTGTGCGGCAGTCGAAGAGGACACAATAACTGATGTTTTAGTGGAGCTTTGAAACTGTTATCGAATGACCTAAGATAACACTGAGTTTAAATGTATTGTATAGTGGCGTGCTGGTTTCGAATGTTTTATGTTCCTAGGCTTTAATTGGGCTAAGTTATAATTATAATATGTTTATCTAGAGTAGATAATGCGCGCGAATCCGGCCACCCATTCAAGAATTAACGGAAACAAAGCTGACGGAATCAAAACGATCAGGATTTACTTTCTGGCCATAATTTTATACTATCACCACCTACCGTTACTAAGAACGCGCCGTTGTTTTACCCGCTATCCCAAATGATCCTTACATTTTCCCGGGATTAAAAGTAGGCTAACTACCGCTATACAAAATTTCATCAGTTATATAATTGTGATGCCTTTTATACAATTATAATTATATGTATATAGAGAGATTAATATTCATATTACTAGAGATAAAATTTCAAAGTAGATTTTTATGCCAATAAAGTTTTAAGTTTACTTTTAAACATTCCAATATTTAAGTCTCAGATAATTTTAGGAATTTTAGTATTATATATTAAAGGAGCCATACAGAATAGGCTTTTTGCATAAGTGCATTTTTAGCCGTACATGGGCATGTGGATGACATTTTCTTTGCTAAAACTAAAAGTTTTTTTTTTAATACGTTTTAGATACCTAATCTCCCACAAGATGGACAGACGACCTAAAAAAGACCGCAGGGATACGCTGGATGCAGGCCGCTTCCAACCGGCCCTTTTGGAGATCGATGGGGGAGGCCTATGTACAGCAGTGCACGTCCTATGGCTGAAATGATGACGATGATGAATCTTTAATGTTATTTATATGATTGTAAAATATACAGGCGCCGTCTTCAAATAAATATTTTGCATAGCAAAAAACAGACTTTTATTAATAGTGTGAAATTATATAACAGTGAAGAATTTGGAACTGTGCCATTTCACTGATTCATGATACAGAGCGACCAATTTATTTCTGGGCAGTTGACTAAAGGACGGAAAAAAAAATCGCGGAAATCTATTAGTTGTATTTAAAAGTTGTGATAGTGGCGCCTTCATTCGACTCCACAAATAAGTTTGTCGCACTTTTCTGATGCGAAGGTCAATGTCGCTCATAGCAGATTTCAATGTAGGTACCTACTTAGGTAGGTAGCTATTTTTATAAACTTTTACTTAACTTGCAATGTCTGTATGATTGTTTAGGTCAAATCTTGCAAAGCTGGGTTAGAAAGGCAGGCCACATCGCTCGAAGAACCGATAACCGATGGGTAAGAGAGGTTCTTAAGTGGAGACCACGAACCGGAAGACGCAGCGTAGGTAGGCCTCCCACTAGATGGACCGACGACATAGTGAGAGTCGCTGACATCCAGTGGATGCAGAAGGGCGTTGTCGTTTAGTGTGGAGGGAGGGGGAGGCCTATGTTCAGCAGTGGACGTCTTCTGGCTGATGATTATGATGATGTCATCAACTTAGGTAGCGTTGCATTAATTTGCGTGGTTATTACAAGCAGTACCAAATTAATATTTTGGTTATTTATAGTTGCGGCTGTAAATAAGTTTAATGTATATTTAGAAATACTTACAGGTTTTGTTTTTAAATAAATAATAGTCTTGCGTTTGACCACCATCTCGCCTGATGTCGATGATGCGGTCTACGGTGTAGTACGCTTGCCTAGAAGAAACCGATTCACTCGTGATTTGAAGACACCCAGATTGTAACAATCGGGGAACGAGAAAAAAATTTACGCCTCAAGAAGGTATAGGGAAGACAATATAGGTATAAGAGACATGAGGTAAGGATATAGATATTTGAGAGATGATTAGGTATGAGAGGGCCGGGAGACCTGCCTAGGGACACAGAAGACATAGGCAATCTAGGGAGCCGCTTAGATAAGATATTGAGCGACGAAGAGTTAAAGCTAGGTTCGATGACAGGATACATAACGAAATCCGTGATTCCAGGCATAGAAATGATGAAATTTATCTCGATAGAATAATTCGGCCTTCTAAAACACGTTTATAGTGATTTCTCCGAATCTAGGAGTTTTTGACTATAATTAAACATCAAACAATAATAATTTACTTAGTATTTTTCATGTACGTGTATTCTATAATTACCTAATTTGTGTTTAGAAAATGTAACAGAGGAATGTAACACCTAGAGCTAAAACCAAAACATAGTCATTAGGAAACGGATGAACGTTTGTTTATAAAACTAAAACAAACTCTACTTTGTATTGCCTAGAATCTAGATTCCAGATTTAGTTCTGACACAAGGTAAATATTTAACGAATTAGCACAGCTGTTTTTAGATATTTTCTTTTCAATATTTTTGTAACATAGTCATGTTTTAGTTTCAGAGTGCGTAGGAGAGAAAATATTAGTGGTAGGTACATAAATCGTTGTAAGATCGTCGTTGGGAACGATACTCTCGAAGTAGTTGACCATTACACCTATCTTGGACAGATTGTTCAGTTAGGTAAGTCCAACTTAGGCAAAGAGGTCACCCGAAGAATCCAACTCTGATGGGCAGCGTTCGGGAAATTGCGGGACATCTTCTCGTCCAAGATACCACAGTGCCTAAAGACAAGGGTCTTTGACCAGTGTGTGTTGCCAGTGATGACATATGGCACTGAGACGTGGTCCTTAACTGTTGGCCTTTTGGAAAAACTCACGAGTCACATAACGGACAATGGAGTGAGCTATGCTTGGAGTTTCTTTGCACGATAAAATCCAGAACGTGGATAAAACCAAAGAACCAGAGTCACCGACATAGCTATTAAAATTTGCAAGTTGATATCATTCAGTAAATAAATATAAAATTAATATAAAAAGCGCAAATCAGTTTTCCTTACTTTTTTTTTTTCTATCGAGTGAACAGTCCTCAATCATGACTGTTTCAGTTTTTACGGTCCCCTAAATATTTTTTGTTATGACACCGTTTTTATAATTTCAAGCTAACCATTCAAATAAGATAGATCTCAGAAATTCCTCGTCATCATTTCAGCCATAGGACGTCCACTGCTAGACTGCTGCTAAGGTCTATACCTTCCCCATCGATCTCCAAAAGTGCCGGTTGGAAGCGGCCTGCATCTAGCGTTTCCCTGCGTTCTCTTTTAGGTCGTATGTTCATCTTGTATGGACGTTCTATGCTGCGCTTACCGGTCCGTGGTCTCCATTCGAGAACCCTTCAGCCCCATCGGTCATCTGTTCTGCGTGTTATCCTACCCACTGCCACTTCAACTTGCTAATCCAGTGGGGTATGTCGGTAAATTTTGTTCGTCTACGGATCTCCTCATTTCTGATTCGATCTCGTAGAGAAATCCCGAGCATAGCCCTCTCCATAGCTCGTGTCGCTCGTACAGAAATACCTACCTGCTTCCTAACAATCTTAGATCAACAATAAGACATTAGTTTAATGAGAATAGATCACTGCACGTCTAGAAAACGCTATAATTATCACATGAAGCCAGATTCATTGCCATTCCTGAGCTAAATCACCCATTGTTTTAATTGCTGTACTTGCTATAGGATAGTAGTCTCAGCTACAGTTAAAAATAAAGTGCAATTTTGGACTGCCTTTATAAGGCCTTAGTTAATTAAAATCATTAGACCTATTTGCTTTGGTGGATCGTAAATTTAGAAGATGGTTTCATTTCTTGTAGATCACGCGCCAATATTGCAAAACTTGCCGTAGTTTCTGCCATTAGAGACTTGCGATTGCCATAGCCGAGAATGCCGGATGGCGTCAAATACAAGAGGCTCATTAAATTTGACAAAAAAGTCCAAGTCTGTCTGTGATTTCAGTTCCAAATGACACTCTTTCAATACCAAGTCAAGGATACCCAAGCATCGTAAGCACACTTTTAGATCGGTCAGACCTAAAGCACAAGGTGTACCTTACGGTGGGTCGCACTCTGAAGCCGCGAATACGACTACAGACTGGGGCCTAGGTCCTACTATTTGCAACGCATAAGCATTGCCATTCAACGTGGTAATGCCGCCAGCATGCTGGGTACGCTGCCAACTGGTAGTGGACTTGAGCATTTGGATTGTCTTTAGACCTTCAACGGTCTATGGGCAGTCTAACTGTATTTGTAGCGTTAGTTTTAGCTTGTATTTTGATTAGTTAATAAAGGCACTTACTATTTGCAATGTTATATTCTAAAGATAAAGTCCAATTTAGTTTCCACTCAGTGATTTTTTTTATCTTCCAAAACGTGCAAAAATGAGCAAGTGAAACAGCTGATAGTCATTATAATATCAAAATTGTTGATTCGAAATGATTGACGTTCAAGGTAGAAGTTCAAAACATCAAATACATCTGATTTTGTGGGTCAGAACGATAACAAAGAGGGGAAAAAACAGCTAAATATTTCACCATGAACCACCAACTAAAGTTAGAAATATTTAGAAGGCAATGGCCAGCCTAATTTGCGGTCGGTTAACTCAGTTTTTGCTTCATTTCTCAAGTAGGTACCTATTATGTGCTTACGTCACTTAAATGACTATACTCGAACCAAGTTTTTAAGATCTGTGACACACTGTGTTTTGGTCATCTTGCGAATTTAATATTTCAAAATATTATGTAAAACAATATTTTTATTTTTTATTGTGAATTTATTAAATGGTTAAACCTAATATACCTATACATCAAAGTGATACCTACGTTTTCATTTCGTGTTAAATATTTTATTATGACCACAAAAAATAGGATTAATAGTTTTTTTTTCATTTATTCTGGGTATTATATATGAATTATAGTTATATGATTATTTACGGGATATTTACCGTGGTAAGGTTGTGGAATGAGCTCCCGATATTTCGGCGCAGTTACATGCACCATGTTCACGGGAAGACTGAATGCGGGTGGTTGGAAGTTGATAATAATTTATCTTTAGTGAACAACCGCGATAGTTTAAAACAGTGTTTGATATGAATTAGATTTTTTTCTAAATGTTTTGAAATATTAACGTCATTAAATGAGCGAAGCATATTTTCCAGAAGTAGACAAAAAAAACACGACAGAAGTGAAAACTTCAACGTTGACTATATCTCTCTCGCTCCCTTAGTCGACTCGAGCCGACTTTACCCGAACGAGTATATAAGCGTGACGGTTACGCGAGTTCAGTGCCTTTTCCTCCATCCCAAAAAGTGCCCAATGTGCCTAAACAAGTTTTCACTTCAAAAAACGTCGAATCTGCGATCGAGTTCGCTGCACCCGGTATTATGGACCTTGAAAGAAAATGATTTCATCCAGAAAAACAGAAATGTTTAGTTTGCGATAGTACAAACGTATTATCAAAGGAATACAAAAAATATTTTTTTCAAAAAAATAATATTATTTATATGACACCGGACTCACTCAATAATCCGACTATAGTTTCAACTGCAATTGGTGGTATTTTTCAAGGTGAATGTGCGCGCGTGGCTCCGTCTCGCTTTGGCAAGTGTCTATTTGTAGTGTTTCAAGCTTCGACTAAAATAAAATTAATGGACGGGCCCTACCCATTGAAATTGCTCAGTAAAAACGAGTCAAAACAGTCGGACATATACTTCAACACCTAATTATAAAAATGTACCGTATATTTGTTACAAAAAATAGATCCCAGTATTATTTGTGTATTTACACTTCGGGAAAGCATATGAATGCATAATTTTGTCAGATGTTTCGTTATCACGTAACAATAGACACGTGTTGCACTTCCTGCGGCTAGAGAGAGACTGAAACGAAATGAGAGCCGGCGCTCATTTTGTAATCTTCAAAAATGCGCTTCTACTGGGCCTGTCCATTCATTTTATTTTGGTCGAAGGTTTCAAGTATTTCTTTGATGAATCATCTAATGATAGGTACGTGTTACAATATGTACCTATGTAGTTATACTTATGTACGTAACAGCTGACTAAATAATTGTTATGTGCCAAAGAAACTAAAACAGTGCTAGTGTTACTCATACTACAAAAAAAAAACGTCCAAGTGTGAGTCGGGTTCGCGCACTGAAGGTTCCGTACCACCACAAAATACAATATAATTATCGATTTGAAAAATCGACTTCAAAATTAGTAAAATTTGTCATTTCGATTCACATTGACACACACAGACATTGAATGGTGTTCAATGTCTGTGTGTGTCAACGACTCGCACTTGGCCATTATTTATTATTTAGCTTTTTTACCCCCCTTTCGTTTTTACTTCTTGACTTTTTTATTATTCTTAGTTAATCCGCCGTAACATTTTAATTATTTAATGCTTTATTGCACACTTACAAATTATGTAGAAATGCACAAATACTAAACATTTTCTACCAGTCATCCACCAGTTTGAAACAAATGGTATGTAGGCGTGCATCATAAATACTTATAGTCTAAAAGACAAAAAGTGGTCAACCAAAGAAAATAAACCAAAGAACTAAAATTTCATATCCATTACATTGCATATTTTGGCTATCTATTGCAGTTCAGAAGATACAGCCGTTAATAGGTAGGACAGACAGACAGACATTGTAGGCTTAGTAATAAGGTCCCGTTTTTACCCTTTTGGTACGGAACCCTAAAACGTAGTGCAAAAGGCAATTATCTTAGAAATAGTGGGTTTAATAATAGTAATAATTCTTAGTAATATTATAATCCCTCTATTATTAAGATCATTATTAAAAAGACATGCCCTGTGGCGGTCTCCCATCCAAATACCGACCGCGCCCGACGTTGCTTAACTTGGTTGGTGAAATGAGAATAGTTTTCCAGATTTAAATCCATATCAATTAATCAAAAACTAAAAATTATACAATAACAGAAATATTATTAAAGTAGCAACGCACCCCGGCTTCGCACGGGTGTAAATCAAATTTTTTTACACCTTGGGTTACATTATTGGAGTTTTAGTAAGGATCCTTAATGTTTTTGAAAATATAATATAGCCTATATGTTACCCGGGGATAGTGTAGCTTCCCAACAGTGGAAAGATTTTTCAAATCGGTTCAGTAGTTTCGGAGCCTATTCAATGCAAACAAACAAACAATCAAACCTTTCCTCTTTATAATATTAGTGTCTTTTCTAATAATATTTTATCTCTTCAGTTACATTTTGAGTGCCCATCTTGGACTTAAAATACTGGTAACCACTTAACCAGTACCTTTTTTTTTTCGTGTTTTTTTTTTTAATTTGCATGTGCCTATATTAACTAAACAAAATACAAGCTAACAGCCGCACTCAGAGACGTTACGGAATACTTAAAATTGCTCTGTCTCGTTTTCATGTGTGACAATTTCCGTCAACGAGAAGTTGATAGAGCAATTTTAAGTATTCCTTAACTTAAGTAACGTCTCTGAGTGCGGCTGTAATACTAACACTACAAATCTATATGTATATATATATATAAAAACATACAGTCGAATTGATAACCTTCTCCTTTTGGAAGTCGGTTAAAAAGCGAAATTCATTCTCTCACTTATCACGAAATCTCGAAAACTACTTGACCTACGAAGCTGAAATTTGGCAGCTAGATTCCTTATGGGGGGGAGAAGAGATGCGCTAAGCATGGATTTTGCAAAAGGGCTGAATTAAGGGGGGCAAATGGGGACTGAAAGTTTATATGAAAGTCTACGCATACAAACTCGTGGGCAACAGCTAGTACAGTTATATAAGTAAGTTACTTACCAGCTAAGTAACTTACTTATAGATTTGCTTACTTAAGTAAGTTATATAAGCGGCTGAAATCTGAAGTGCTTGCTACACTGTGGTAACTATTATTAATACTGTGCCTACACAGATCCGTCAGAAGCAGTAAAGTTGAACATCTATTAGAATGGATATCGCTGCACTTTGATCAAGGATCGTTTGATCAGGCAGCTCTATTTATACCGTAACTATCTACTATAGTCCAGTCATTACGTCGGAAATAACGGGTTAGAAATGCAAAAAAAACCGAGTAAGGCAAATTTTGGATATGTCGTGGGGAGGGCCTAGAAAAGCATAACTTCAAATTGTCGACCAAAATTACCTTGTGCAATTTCCGCCATCTTGAAAAAAGGGTTAAATTCAGTTTTTTCATCATAACTCAGTTCTCCGTTGAGATACGAAATTTTATACGCGATACTTTTTTGTTGTTTTTCTTGCGATCTACAATTAAGGTCTTATACATTTTATACGTATCGTTGATCGTTATCGAGATATTGATCGAAAAAAACATAAATTTGGGAAGTGTTTTCTCGGATTTTTTGCATTTCCAAATGTATATATAATGCTTAATATAATGACTGGACTACTACGTACTAGCCGCCACCGCCTGAAAGTTAAACCACACGTCATAGATCAGTGGAATTCGTACACTGTACGATTCACACGATATTTCTTGCCTCACACCTGCAAAATGTGGAATGAGCTACCTACCGCTTCGACCAAAATAAAATGAATGGACGGGCCCAGAAGAAGCGCATTTTTGAAGATTACAAAATGAGCGCCGACGCTTATTTCGTATCAGTCGGTCTCTAGCCGTAGAAAGTGTAACACGAGTCTATTGTTCCATGATTATGAAACTTCTGACAAAATTATGCCTTCGTGTGCTTTCCTGAAGTGTAAATACACGACAAAAAACCGCTATCTATATTTTGTAACAAATGTACTGCACATCATGGTTACAATTAGGTGTTGAAGTATAATGTCCAACGGTTTTGACTCGTTTTTACTGAGCAAGATCAATGGTTATGGCCCGTCCATTCATTTTATTTTGGTCGAAGACCTAACGTGGTGTTTCCGAGAAGCTACAACATGGGGTTCTCCAAAAGGCAAGTTAATAGAGTCCTTAAGGGTCGGCAACGTATTTGTGATGCCTCTGGTGTTACAAGTATCCATAGGCGACGGTGACAGCTTACCATCAGGCGGCCCGTCTGCTTGTTTGCTACCTATGGCATTAAAAAAAGTTTCCACTTAAAATAGTCGTTACTACAAGTCTGGGCTACGTGGTAGCTTAACTTACAAAACGCTTAGCTTTGCTTTACTTATTAAATAATACGTGATAAGTCCCGATGGGTGTTAATATCTATTTAAGTATGTATTTAAAAATATATATGTACGTATATCAGTTTCTGGCAGCCATATTACAAGCTTTGCTTAGTTTGGGGTCAGATGACCGTGTGTGCAAAAATGTCCCAGATATTTATTTATTTATTTATAAACACTTAAAATATAGCTTGTAGTTGACCCAGTAGGTACCCTTAGTCTCAGATTTGATAGCTTACGAAAACTTTTTTCGTTGACGTATTGTTCCATACATTTTAGTAAAGCGCCTCTATCGGAAACGTGGAGGAACTGAAATTGGTAGTAATCGGCGGTATAGATTGCTTCACTCTGTAATACGAAAAAAGTTTTCGAATACCTCTTAGCCCAGCAATGTACGGACAATACGAAAACGAAAAAAAGTTTTCGAATACTATCAAAACTTGTACTAAGGGTACAGAAACATGCCAGCATTTTAATTATCATCATATTTTAAATCCAGTAAATATGTGGGAAACTAGAAAAATGCAGGTAAAGTCGCGAGTCGCAGCTGTTTCCTCATTGACAGAAGGCAGACTCGTTGACACAACTGCTGTTTTATATCTGGAATTCTCGGCTGATTTGTGCAATAAAATGCAATTGGCTTTATGCGCTGGCATCGTTTCTTGAAAGAGTGGAATTCGTACTGATCTTTCTGGAACGGTCGTGAACGTGATATACAACATAAATATTTGTAGAGGTAATCATCATCATCACCACCACCATCTTCTTCATCATCATCATCAGCCAGAAGACGTCCACTGCTGAACATAAAGGCCTCCCCCTTAGATCCACACAGAACGAAGCTTCCACTGGATACCCTTACTTTTACTCCTCTTTCACTAATTTCGATTTTAACCTCTGGAAGGTTGCAGAAGAAAACGCTTGGCGATAAGATCGCCTGTTATACGGATACGTATCGGAGAGTGTACATCGGATCTGCATGATCTAATTCCCTTCTGCCCATTTTTCTATCGGAATGACAGAGCGGGCACAAATAATCGACACTGCTGTATGGTTGATATTCCGAAAATCCATACGAAGCGCTTTGATTCCACATTTATTATAGGAACTGCTAGTCTGTGGAATGCGCTGCCTGAATGGGTGTTCCCCGATTTCTTCCAGGCAAGCGTACTCCACCGTAGACAGCATCATCGCTTTACATCAGGCGAGTTGGCGGCCAAACGCAAGCCTATATATATATATATATTTTTAAGTTACTTTGTATTTTGCTCGGTTTATAATGAGATATTGTGTTGTATTTATTATCTGCCTATTACTTTGTAATATGTACTTTATGTATTACACTGCTAATAATTTTATATTGGAGTGTTCCATATAGGTTTTACTAGGTAAATATTTAAATGTATTTTTTTTAAATGTTAGAAAAATTTGACGAAAGGCGTTCTATACAGCAGTGTTTTTAAACCTGTGGGTCGCGACCCCCAGAGTGGTCGCCAAGTCTTACACGGGGGGAAGCGTGTAAAGGAAAAAAAAGGCAAGTGTTTGTACGAGTAGGTACACTACATATTTTATTTTTTTATTTTTGGAAACGTGTCGAACTCCGTATTCAAAGAACTTGGACCTTTCCTTTTTGGGTTAGGGCCCGTCCACGCATTTTAATTCGGTCGAAGTATTTAGCTCCAATTGTTATTGGTTTTTCCAGATAATAATGTGGGTTGTGTGGGGCACCTCATCTGCTACCACTTTGGTTCTATTAGCGATGAATTGAACTTCAAAGAATTAACATCTATTACTCAATCGCTGCTATTTAATTCCTCGAAACTCTCACAGATTTGCCTGATTGAAATAGTGCAACATCGTTCGGGCAATTCCCAATAATCATAGGACCATTTGGAAAGACTACTGGGAACGTTATTTATAGATAAGCTAGCGTTCATAGAATCAACCAATTGTAGTATTGTAACAGAATATGAAGGGACTTCTGAGTTACTTGGAAATGATATCTGTTTACATTAGCAGAAACCATGGGCATATAGGCATGTGTCCTGTTATTTAATTTATTACAAACTAGCAACGCAACCCGGCTTTGCACGGGTGTACTAAATCAATTTTTTTTTACTCTCTTTCTGAATAACATAAGATATTGAAAAAGTATGACAGATCAGAGTCTGTGGTGAGGTGACTAAAGAGTTCATCACACTTATCTCTATCTCTTCTCCACATAGTATAAATTAAAGTCGCTTTCCGCGTCTGTCTTTCTGTATGGCCGCTAACTCCTCCTAAACCACGCAACAGATTTTGATGCAGTTTTCACCATCAGTTAGGTACATTTTCACGGAAGGTTTATATAATTATATAACAAGCGACCCGCCCCGGCTTCGCACGTAAATTACCTACAACCGTGCGAAGCTGGGCGGGCTGGTCGCTAGTAAAATATAAGACTGCAATCTTAGATTAACTACTATTCTAAGACTGCAATGTTGCGTTTGAGGGACTATCTTGTCCCTCAAACGCAACAAACTGCATAGTTTGCAAAGTGCACACACAGGGCCTACACTTTCACTGTGTCTGGCACGAACAGTGAACTAACATGGGAAAGCGAGAAACGTTTAATTACTCACATCTCTAATGGCTTTCTTTTAATGGCAATTAGTAAACCGATACCACTTTATTGTTAAAGTGGCTGAGAAACTAGTTATGTTCGTCATTCTATCCGTAATTTTCTGACAAATCCGAATTCATATACTGACACACGTGCTTATCAGTTAGCATAATATAGAACGGAAATGAGAAGAAAAATCTGTCGTCAGGCATTATGACAGAGACTTGATTGTATTTTATTATTTAGATCAACACGTCGAACTCCGCATCCAAGGAACTTGGACCTTACCTTTTTGGGTTAGTTCTCAAAGTTCCACAGTTGCTAACTGATTTTGAATGACGTTTCGTTTATTATTTAAATAATAAAAAAACTTATAAAAATGCCTTGACAAGCGTTCTAATTTAAACAATATTTTCTCAAAGAATTTAAACAAATTTTTATTTATATTCTGTGGTTAGTATGTTCGTTAGATTTTCACGTTTGCTTTCATTTAGTTCATTAAACATGCTCCTAGCTATATTATCATTTCAGCCATAGGACGTCCACTGCTGGACATAGGCCTCCCCCATCGATCTCCAAAAGTGTCCTGCATCCAGCATTTCCCTGCGGTCTCTTTTAGGTCGTCAAAAAATCAAATCAAAATCAAAATCAATTTATTTGTGAGAATATTGTCTTATATGATGGTATATAATAATGTGTGTTACAAATATTCTACCTTATTAAGGTGTACAAATTTTTTGTTGTCAGTCATGGTCTCTAAATTAAATGAACTAAATTAAACTCTAAATTATAAAAAAAAAACAGTCTGTCTTTAAAAAAATCATTAACTTTATAATAACACTTGTCAATTAGAAATTTAAACAATTTCTGTCCATCCATCTCCTGTCTGTCCATCTTGTGGGTGGAAATCCTACGCTGCGCTTACCGGTCTGTGGTCTCCATTCCAGAACCTTTCGGCCACATCGGCCATCTGTTCTGCCCACTGTGCTGCCATATGTGTGCTGTGCTGCCCACTGCCACTTCAACTTGGTAATCCGGTGGGCTATGTCGGTGACTTTCGTTCGTCTACTCTCCTCTCCTCTCTGATCTACTCTGATCTCCTCATTTCTGACTCGATCTCATAGAGAAACCCCGAGGATAGCCCTCTCCATAGCTCGTTGTCAATCGGCGAATCCAACTCGGCTGGGCAGCGTTCGGTAAACTTCGCAACGTCTTCTCGTCCGAAATACCTCAGTGCCTTAAGACGATAGTCTTCGACCAGTCTGTGTTACCAGTGATGACACACGGCACTGAAACGTGGTCTCTCACTATGGGCTTCATAAGCAAGCTCAAAGTAGCTCAAAGTAATCTATATACATATACATACAATATTATAAAGAGGAAAGATTTCTATGTATCACATCACACATCATCAGCCATTAAATGTCCACTGCTGAACAAGGCCTTCACAAGCCTCTTAGAGAGGGCCAAGGCCTCCCTCTTAGAGAGGGGTGTTGCCATAATCCCCACGCTTGGCAGGCGGCTTGGAGATCGCAGTACGTTCACCGTGTAACAGACTTCAAAAAGGAGGAGGTTATCAATTCGACTGTATGTTACGCGATTACTCCGCCAATTTAGATTTTTTTTTGATGATTCTTATTTTTTTTATATATATGACTTCCAGACCTTCGTCATAATTATATAAACCGATTTGGAAAGTTATTTATTAGTTTACTTTCAGGTTAGTCTCATATAGGTACGTTGAATCAAAATCTATTCAAAAGTTTGGTTTTGAAATTAAAATAACTCATTTCTGTTATGGTTAAATACCTCATACCTATAATTATAACTAAACAACACGACATTCATCAAAAAGCAATTCATTTCTATCACTCCGCCTTAATAACCCTACATTCCATGGCGGGTCCATCCAGCTACCCTCCACCAACAAACAAACTGACTAATAACAATCAAAACTGTCTCAATTAATTCAAAAGTAAAGGTTACTATGCGACTAATATGCGACCTACTTATCTCTGGAAGCTTTTCTATGTTTTTTCCAGTAGTGCTAACGGTAAAACTAAAATATAAAAAAGGATATTTATTCAATAAAAATTACAAGTAAAATAAAAACTATCTTAAATTTAAATTTATAACTAAAACTAAAACTATTTTATCGGTAGGACTACTAAGGGAACTTCCTTTCCAATAGACTTACCGAAAGTCATAAATCCTAATACCTGGCTACCTATATAGGCTGATTATTCTTTTCCCTTTAGTCCTACTGAAACAGTTTCCATTAGTCCTACTAAATCAATTTCCATTAGTCTTACTTAATCAGTTTTCATTAGTCCTACTGATGCAGTTCCCAGCTGCCTACTAAAACAATTGCCATTAGTTCTACTGAAGCTGTTCCATTAGTCTTACTAAATCAGTCCCATGACTCTTACTAAATCAGTTTTCATTAGTTCTACTGAACCAGTTCCCCTTAGTCCTACTAAATCAATTCTCATTAGTACTACTGAAGCAGTTCCAGTAGTCTTACTAAATCAGTTTTCATTAGTCCTACTGAAGCATTTACCCTTCTTTTGTGACGCCAAAATCATCTACGGAGGAAAGAAAATATTTGACGATCTTCCTCATTCAACTCTACAGTTAAATTGGTCTGCCTGGCTGTTCACTATATCAAATAAAATGTGTGTATACGAGTACACGTGCGTGATGTCCAATTAGAAATTCCGTTGGTCATTAATTTATTTCCAATCACTTTGTCAATTGGTCGTCACTTGACTCGTCAGTTCGCGGTAGAGGGCTATAAAACAATAGTTTTAATTTTATCAGTAACGAATCGGCGAGCAAGAGTTTTTAATATTTTTAATATGAATTTTGATATGAATGAATATTCGACTGGCCAGTCTAACATATTGGAATGTTTTTGTCCAAACAGTTCGATCATCGAACTAGGTACCTACCTATTAGTCGGATAGATTGGAATAAACGGATTTTCAGGTTGAAATTAAACGTCTTTCGTAAAACTATAGAAAATAACGTCAAAATAATATCTTTCGTAAATATTAATACAGATTAATTTAATCAATTTTATTGCACAATGTCAAACCAACTGTGGTTTTTTTGTGCAACAATATGCAATAAACTGTATTAATTGTTTAAAGTAATTAAAAAAAAATATAAATAAGTTATATTTTTTTATAATTTTAAAATATTAAATAAAAACTAGAACTTAAAATAACTGAATAAAAGCTACACTACTAGCTACACTATTAAACTAAAAGATGATTATTATAAATAAATTATTATTTTAATTATTATAAATTATTGTTATTTTTTTATTATAGAAATACACGGTATTTCTATAATTAAATATATTTTTTTTTTGGTTTAAATTAGAACGCTGTCAAGGCATTTTTGTAAGAAATATTTTGTTGTAGCCAGTTGCACCCATATAAATAAACGAAACGTCAGTCATTCGAAATCTGTTAGCAACTGTGATGCGGAGTTCAGCGCGTTGATCTAAATAATAATGTCCAATCAAGGTTCTGTCATAATGCCTGGTAACAGATTTTCATTCTCATTTCCGTTCTATTTACTTCTCATTTCTGTGAGGTACAAGCCCAGACATAACTTTCCAGGCAAACGCTACAAAAGAGTCCACTATAAAAACAGCAGATTTAGTTTTTCACGATTTTAGGATTCGACTTTCAAAAAATCTTCCCTCTGCTTAGCATACGCCTTCAAAAATTCCAGAGAGTTCACAGGAAATGTCAACCAAAATCACCGCCATAAAACGCCCAGACACAAGTAATCCATCGAATCTGTTCTCCTGAAATATCTGAAGATATATTCTAGAGCGTTCGAGATTATCTCCGTCACTGACTCTCTCGTTAGAAACGTCGTGAGAGTGACGGAGATAATCTCGGGCGCTGGAATCGGGTCTCTGTAGTCTATAGCAGATGCTTGTATCCTGTTCATTTGAAGTCGATGAACCTCGTAGTAACTGTGATTTATTCTGTGTTCACGGAATTCACGGTCACGACGGTACTTTTTGCTAAACTTCTTTATGTTTTACTAGCAGGCCCCGCGGTTTTATCCGCTAACCTAGCAATCAAATCAAATCGTTTATTTCCTCAAATGGGTTGCTTTGTTAGTAAGAGAAAGACCTCTCGTGAATTTGAATAAATTTGTTTTAAATGTTTACCGGGACTTATCACGTATTTTTTTATTTAGGTAAAAAAATACACATTTTATTTAATTTTATTTGTCATGGCTACGACAGTGCACAGCCATAAATCATATCATTAAAAGAATTTAAAAGTTAATTGAAATCACAAATTGGGAATAAAACATAGGTGTTCGATATTTTGGACCCGGGTATGTCCTAAAACTGCGACCAGAATCACCGGAGGATGGGCAGCAGCGTTCTAGTAGTACACGGTGAACGTACTGCGATCTCCAAGCCGCCTGCCAAGCGTGGGGATTATGGCAACACCCCTCTTTAAGAGGGAGGCCTTTGTCCAGCAGTGGACGTTTAATGGCTGCTGATGTGTGTGTGTTCGATATTTTAATATATTTTCAATTAATCAAACAAAAACAGGGGGCACAAAAATATGAAATTTTATAATAAGATTTTTGAATTAACAAATTTTTTTTAACTTTGTGTATTTTTTAATACTTAGGCACCTACAAGAAACCTAAGTTTTTTCGGGCTTAAAAGTAGCCTATATTTTACTCTTGAGTATAAGCTTCCTCCATACGAAATTTCATCCAAATCCTTTAAGCCGTTGTACGGTGTATACGGTGTACGTGTACGGACATCCATACACACTAACCCACAAACTTTCGTATTTAGATAAAGGCATACAGTAATAGATCGTTGCTTTCGAAGTTACAATAATAGAGTCATGTTTTTAGGTATTTGGTTTGAAGCCGATCCGACATCAATGTGCAAGTCTGCGTTTTTTTTTAGGTAATTCATGGTCTCTTTTCAGTTTGGTTTTAACTATTTATTCGTGAAGATGTGGATTTTCCTTGTATTTTTCTGGTGTGACCTATCTTTAAGGGTCCTGTATACCCTCTGCAGCTTTCTCTCTCGCACATTTTCACATTATTGAAGATATAAAATCAATGAGTGTGAATTTCCAAAAAGTAACAAAATCATGTCATAGTGTCTATCGTAACATTACAAACAAAGAAATTGTCAATTTGATATATTTTAATTTGACACAGTAAAATGGTAACAAGTGATTTTTATTTCTCGTGTCATTTTATTCCGTCAAATTACAAGATATCGAAGCAAATATTTCTTTGTTTGTAATGTTACGATACACATGATTTTGTTACTTTTTGGAAATTCACACTCATTGATTTTATATCTTCAATAATGTGAAAATGTGCAAGCAAGAGAGCTGCAGAGGGTATACAGGACCCTTAATTACCCTAGTTGTTAGGGCTTTGCACCGGATGCGATTTTCGTCTCCGTAGATTTTTTCCGGTTTTCATATCCACCGAATTATTACAATTGTAATATTGTGTGATTTATGAATGGATGAATATAGATTGTTTTTAAAATTGAATAAATAACAATTGAAAAAACAATATTCAATAACAAAACAAGAAGATTACAATCAAGTCTATCTAGAAGATTACCTTATGGCAATACCAAGGACTTTTCTTTAGGGTATATAAAGTCCTTGGGTAATGCACTAACTGTAGCCGTTAAATACAATGAAAAATATTTCTACTCGCCAGACACCAACCGTTTTTCTTTCTACTTGGTCGAACAGTGTGTCGAACAGTGCTCTTATGTATAAGGACGATTCGACAACTGCTCGACTTTAGAGAAGAACACTTTCAGTAGCAGTAAATGAAATTGTGTTTAGTAATTTTTGTCAAAAATAAATAAGTACGGAGATTCACCGAATAATGACAAAAAACGGGTTTTTCGTCTCCGGAGCAAAACCCTATAGCTAGATAGATAAACTCTTTATTGTTCACACCACACATTTCGTACACATGACAAAACAGCTTAAAAACTAGTGCAACAATCGGCGGCCTTATCGCTAAGAGCGATCTCTTCCAGGCAACCTTAGGATGGAGAGGATTTATACAGGACGTAGAAGGCGGGGCGTGCAATATTAAATAATGTGATAGCTAGTTGTCCCACATCAATTCACAGCTGTATAATTATAGGCTTCGTCTAAAGCCTCTGACTTCATCAAAACTTGCGTGAGCATTCGTTCTATACACATTGGTATGACATTATGGTTTACAAATAAGCATTTTTTTTATGCCAAAGTTGGCAAACAACATCTATGGATACTTGCAACACCAGGGGCATCACAGATACGTCGCCGACCTTTGAAGACTCTTTTAACAACCCTTTTGAAAAACCCCATGTTATAGGTACTCGGAAATGCCGCAGGAAAATTACGAGTAAAACGCACAGTATGCGTTTTCCACAGATCTATGATAATTATGTGGATGAGCTTGCATTGCAGGTGGTGGCAGCTAGTGCGTTGATAAAATTGCGACGCCGGCATTACATTGAACACTCCCCGTTGTAAATGCGATAAAAGACACACAGAGCACCTCTCTGCACATGCTGAGCTGTTCTAGGTGTTCAGTGAGCTTGGGATCGACGACATTTCTGATAGCTCTACGCGGTAATGCATCTTTGCAAAAGTAAGCCAACTCTGATTCCTGCAACCTTGCATCCTGAAATAAGAAAGAGTTACTCATACCAAAGAAAAGTCGTAAGGGTTGTTCCATAAAAACAACCGCTATGCTAGACGCTTTCAGACAGTCTAAAAACTCTGACATCTGTCCAGGCCTGTTGACCTATATAATGATGTGTCACTTACCATCAGGTGAGTTCGCTTACCACCAGGCAAGTCGGTGGCCAAAAGACCCGGTATGCCCTAAAACGGCGATCAGAACCACCGGAGGATGGGCAGCAGCGTCCTATTAGTACACGGTGAACGTACTGCGATCCCCACGCTGCCTGTCAAGCGTGGGGATTATGGCAGCTCCCCTCTCTACGAGGGAGGCCATTGTCCAGCAGTTGATGTTTGCTGATAATGTGTGAATTGTATGTGTAGAACTATTCTGTATAAAAAAAAACTTATTTTAACTGGGACTATACCAGGCCATTTTTTAGGTTCCGTACCCAAAGGATAAAAACGGGGCCCTATTACTAAGCCTACGATGTCTGTCTGTCCGTCTGTCCTACCATTAAACGGCTGTATCTTTCGAACCGTAATAGATAGCCAGTTGAAATTTTCACAGGATACGGCGGATTTACTAGGAAATAATAAAAAAGTCAAAAAGTTAAAACGAAAGGGGGGTACGCCATACAACAAACGTATTTTTTAAACTTATTTTTGTATTAGCTCTAATGGAAAAACGGTAATACGTACAAGCGTTAAATTTGCCACGACTATAGTACACGCTCTAAAATATAACAATAAATAATGGCCAACTGTATGTAGGTGACAAGTTTCTGTTCATTACCAAGTTATAAGGTAAGGTAATTTCGTTATTGAATTTTGTGGTGGTACGGAACCCTCAGTGCGCGAGCCCGACTCGCACTTGGCCGGTTTTATTATTTAAACAAAAATCTTCTGTTTAGACTTAGGCATAAGTAATCTCTTGCCATCTCTACAGTGTAGTTTTCGCCAAACCGTTTCCTTGCCACTCTTATGTTTGAGCTTTCAAAATATTTGTGTCTGCGACAAATATTGGTATCGTGCTTCTTAGAAGCTGTTTGCTTATTGGTTATGGGAATGCGTATGATTGTTTGGCCTTGATAGAATACCTAACGGAAACTGAGCAACGCTATGTATATAAGTAGCCAAGCGTAGCTCCGCACTAGTGACCTTACTGATAAGGTAATTTGATAACAAAATTATAGAAAGAAAAAGAAAAATCTCGTTTGGTGGAGGCGACTGGTGACCGGAATCATCATCATCATCATTAGCCAGAAGACGTCCACTGCTGAACATAGGCCTCCCTTTAACATCCACACTGAACGACAACCTGCTTTTTACATCCACTGGATGCCCGCGACTCACCGGACCGCTGACCGAAATGCTGGCTGCCAATTTAGCTAAAAATTACCATTGCATTGGCTGTAGGCTGTAGCATATCATATAAATAAAATGTGTAAAATTATGTCAGTTTCCATTACGAATGTACATTTCTTGAATAAATATTTTGGTATTGAATTGAATTGCTGCCAGGGATCTGGTCACTTTTCCTTCCCCAAAGGGCTGATTGATTCGTTTTTTTGTTTAGTATTTTTAGTAGTTTTAGGTTTTAGTTATAGTCAATTAATATATTGTATCAAATTAGGGGACAATTATATTTTTTTATTGAAATATTTAGGTAGCATCATTCCAGTAATTTGGAGGGATAGTGGCCGATCGATAGCGTGTATGCTTTACAATCTGCCGGCATCTGGTTCGATCTTCGGCCCTGTAACCAATTACAAGCCTATTAATAAAAAAAAGTTTTTCGACATAATGAAACATTCACAGGCATCTGGGCCAGCATGGTGAATAAGGCCCCATCTTCTCTCTCTCTGAGAGGAGGCCTGAGTCGCAGCAGTGGGAACATGACAGGCTGAAATGATGATGATTCCAGTAATTTAAGTCAGCGACGGGATTCCAAATAATATTTTTAAACGGGAAGACCTGGAACGCCACATGGCTGCTATTGATAAGGCAGGGCTTAATGCATTATAAGGGGAGGTACTGTGAAAGAACTCACGGTTATTGAATTCGACAAATCCACTGAGATCCATTGTAAACTTTTATAAAACAAACTTTAGTAGAGCAACTTTCTTTTCGTTTCCAAGACTTGTTAATAATTTCGCTAAGGTACGAGTAAGATGACTGCGGGTAACATTCCGCGCGTTTTCACGTGATTCTTCTGTTTTGCACTGAGAAACTGGGCCCTTAAGTAGACACGCTGATGATGATATTTTCTTGCGATATTGGATGTTTCTAACGATCAAATTGAAGCTAATTCTATAGCGGACGTTGGGAATCTAGAACTTTTCATTTTCAGAGGTAATAAATTACTCCATAGCAGTGATGTTTATTTATTTATTGATTTAACGTACATTTTAGGTGGGCAGTTACAGGGGCCCCATTTCGCCCACCCATGGATCTAAATACATCATTCTATCAATTAATTAAATCTATAACATACTAAAATAGCATACAAATTAAATTAAACCTAAAAATCATACAAAACAATTACATAACAACAAATTAAAAAGCATATAGACAAAAAAAAATACTAATGTAGGATGTTCGGAAAAACTTTTAGTGATTTTTGTTACCTAATTATATTTATCCCAATGAAGATTATTCTATAGAGGACGTAAATTTTTGCTAAAATTAGGACAATCGGGCACTTTTAATTTTCTGAGTATAACTCCTAGCAGGTATGTTTGGAAAAACTTTTAGTGATTTTTGTTATTTTTTTTTATCCCAATGAAGATTATTCTATAGCGGACGTTAATTTGTGCTAAAATTGGGACAATCAGGCACTTTTTATTTTTTGAATTAAGAACTCTAGATTTTATGCATAGTTTTTTTTTTGCGATAATGTCGTTTCTAACGATCACATCGAAGCTGCAGTGCAAGTACCGTTCTTTATCGGACGTCAAATTCGATAAAATGCCATAGAATCGATCATAGACAGTACTGACCAAATGGCATTTCATCGAATTTGACAATCTCAACTGTCAAATTTGATGATCGATAAAGAACGGTACTTGCACTGCTGATTCAATAAGAGACGTTGCACTGTTTATTATCTGAGTACATAACTCCTAGCAGTTATGTTTGGAAAAACTTTTAGTGATTTCTGTTAATTATTTTTATCCCAGTGAGGCTTATTCTATAGCGGACGTTAATTTGTGCTAAAATTAGGACAGTCGGGCACTTTTTATTTTCTGAGTTAATAACTCTAGCTGTTATGCATAGTAAAACTTTTTTGCGATATTTAATATTTCTAACGATCACATTGAAGCCGATTTATAAGCAGAGTGCATGTCATGTACCTGCGCCGAAATATCGGGAGCTCATTCCACAACCTTACCACGGTAAATATCCCGTAAATAATCATATAACTTTATAGAAATAGGTATTGGGATAAAATATTAGTTTCATTTGTTTTCATACATTTTCACTAACTTAATCAATTTTTTTTTCATAGTAGACCCTTTGATACAAAGTATTGGCCTTGTGAATCTGTTCTGTTACTAATAGACTTTTCATACTACGCTATAATAATTATATTTTTGGATCGGAATTATTTTTTTAATGTATATCAATAAATTTTATGTCTTATTAATTTTTAATGTATATTAATTAATTTTATGAGTAAGTATAATTTTTTTGATGAAGGCAATTTTTTTACCGACAAAAAAAACTCAAGTCGACGTTAGGACCCACTTTTTTATGTATGACCACGAACAACTTTTTAATGGGCAGTCCAATGAATTCAATGTAGTACATAATTAGGTATATCGACCGAGCAGTCGGATTTTGACGATTTTTTTTGTTATCTTTTCCATTCTGTAGGTATAGCCCGAAGACGCAGAGTAGATAGGCCTCTCACTAGATGGACCGCCGACATTGTGAGAGTCGTGGGCATCCAGTGGATGCAGATGGCAGGCTGTCGTTCAGTGTGGATGCCTAAGGGGGGGCCTATGTTCAGCAGTAGTCGTCTTTTGGCTGATGAAGATATTCACGTTGCTATGGTGGACACCGGGCCATATACTGTCATACTATGAAGCACATAGAAAAGAAAAAAAAATAAGAACGGCTATCAAGGCATTTTTCGTAAGAGTTGTAGCCAATTGCACGTACATAAACAAAAACGTCAGTCATTCGAAATCAGTTAGCAACTGTGATGCGGAGTTCGATGCGTTGATCTTATCAAGAATGTTCAATCAAGGTTCTGTCATAATGCCTGGTAACAGATTTTCCTTCTCATTTCCGTTCTATTTACTTCTCTTTTCTGTGATGAAGCTAATAGACCGGGACAAGTTTTAAAATTAAGATTCAATAAAAGTAGCTCAGTCTGAAAACCCCTTAACTAAATCAAAATAGGTACATAATAAACCAGTCAAGCGTGAAACGGTTTCATGGCTCGATGGTTCCGTAGACAAATGAGACAAATGCAGTAACGATGGGAAGAGTCGCTGGTTTGTGGACCATGAAATGAGGAAGCTGTGTGGAGGCTTAGGTTTTTGTTGTCGGCGTGAATAACGAGGATGACATTGTTGAAGGTTAGCGCCACTTTAGTACTTTGCCATCATTGATTTACGTGGACATTGGTTTTAGCCCCAAATAAGATATACAAGGAAGTTAAAAAAAATAGGCTAGCGTTTGACCACTACCTCGCCAGATGTTAAGCGATGATGCGGTCTACGATGGATCACGCTTGCCTAGAAGAAACCGATTCACTCGTGATTTGAAAACACCCAGATTGTAACCATCGGGGAACACGCATTCAGGCAGTACATTCCACAGACTAGCAGTTCGCACAATAGGTAAATGTGGAATCAAAGCGCTTCGTACGGTTTTCGGAATGTGAACCATAAAGCGGTGACGATTTTTCGTGCCCGCTCTGGCAGTCCGATAGAAAAATGGGCAGGAGGGAATTAGATCATGCAGATCTGATGCACACTCCCCGAAATGTATGCGATAAAAAAAACGATTGTTTTGTTTAGTTATCGTTCGTGTTCAAATTTCTAAATTTTACTTTTTTTTTTTGAGTTGAGGAAGAGAAGAGTTACCTTGATTGATTGATCAATTTTGTCTAAAAAACACGGGCGCAGCTAGTATCTACCTAATTTAATAAAGCAGAATCGAAGGTGACATGCACTCTAAAAGCGGAAAGGTGAAAATAAACCGGCCAAGTGCGAGTCGGGCTTGTACACTGAGGGTTCCGTAATTCCGTACCACCACAAAATACAATAATTAACAATTTAAAAAACAGACTTCAAAATTAGTAATATATATTATGGCATCTTGGCGGCATGATATCTTGGCGGTCGCGGTTGCCAAGATCTCTTTATTCTGTTGTAAACATATGGGCTATGTTGAAACACTAAGCGTATATCGCGTGTATTTTATACCCTCTGCAGCTTTCTCTCTCGCACATTTTCACATTATTGAAGATATAAAATCAATGAGTGTGAATTTCCAAAAAGTAACAAAATCATGTCATGGTGTCTATCGTAACATTACAAACAAAGAAATTGACAATTTGATATATTTTAATTTGACACAGTAAAATGGTAACAAGTGATTTTTATTTCTCGTGTCATTTTATTCCGTCAAATTACAAGATATCGAAACAAACATTTCTTTGTTTGTAATGTTACGATAGACACCATGACATGATTTTGTTACTTTTTGGAAATTCACACTCATTGATTTTATATCTTCAATAATGTGAAAATGTGCGAGCGAGAGAGCTGCAGAGGGTATACAGGACCCTTTAATTACTGACATTTCGAACACTGCAGTGTCCGGTCACAGGTAGACTAGATGACGGATGTCTATAGAAATGCTATGAAATGATTTACAAGTTTTTACCTGTTTTTTAATGTTTAGTGTACCTGTTTTTTAGGGTTCCGTACCCAAAGGGTAAAATGGAACCCTATTACTAAGCCTACAATACATTGTCTGTCTGTCTGTCTATTCTGTTCGTCCGTCCGTCCATTATACCCGTTCTTACGAACCGTTATAGATAACTAGTTGAAATTTTCACAGAATATATAAAGTTACGGCGAATTAACAATGAAAAAAAAAGTAAAAACGAAACAGGGCTTCCCCTTACAACCTAACGTATCTTTTAACGTATTTTTGTATTAGCTCTAATGTAAAAACGGTAATACGTACAAGCGTCAAACTTGGCATGATTATAATTATAGTAACACACTCTAAAGTATAACATCATCATCATCATCATCATCAGCCAGAAGACGTCCACTGCTGAACATAGGCCTCCCCCTTTAACCTCCACACTGAACGACAGCCTGCCTTTTGCATCCACTGGATGCCCGCGACTCTCACAATGTCGTCGGTCCATCTAGTGGTAGGCCTCCCTACGCTGCGTCTTCCGGTTCGTGGTCTCCACTCCAGAACCTTTCTTCCCCATCGGTTATCGGTTTGTCGAGCGATGTTGCCTGCCCATTGCCACTTCAACTTGCAAATTTTAACAGCTATGTCGGTGACTCTGGTTCTTTGGCGAAAGTATAACAACACATAATAAATAACGGCCAAGTGCGAGTCGGTGACAAATTTCTGTCTTGTTCTGCAAAATATTAACTATGTGATGGCGTAACAATTGCTTGGACTATTTTGGTAGGCATTAAGTCTGAACAAGTCGGTTTTTTAAATTGATAATTATTGTATTTTGTGTTGGTACGGAACTCTCAGTTCCCGAGTCCGATTCGCACTTGGCCGGTTTATTAATTAAAATATTTCGTAGTAGTTCTTAGTAGTTTTACATAGTGTCCAGTGTATGTGCCTGAAATGAACGACTTTATTATTAGATACGTATTTTTCAACTGGACCCTGATTCCGTAACTTTAACACGCACGTACCGCGCTAGGACTCCCTGCAGGCTTAGCATGGGCTGTGCATAAATTGTCTTTCCACCGTTTTTATCCACGCCTAGACGCGACAAAGCTAGAATATGGATACGTTTGTCTTTTTCTTGCGGGATAAAAAAGGTGGAAAGACAATATGTCCACAGCCCGTGCTAGGCCTGCTGGTTGGTCTTTATACCCTAGGAATAAAGACCAACTTTTAGAGGTAAACTGAACACGGCGCGTTACGTGCGTGTTTGTAGTTACAGAATCAGGGCCCTGAAGGCTAATTTTGTACGGTATTTCAGATCGTTGTTTGAATTGAAAGATGTCCAATTGTCCAATGTCAACCTTTGAGTTAATACCATAACCATGATACGTTAATACTGTAGATAACATCTAAGGTCTTATAGCTAAAACATGAATTTACATGGCTGCCTTGAATACGATCCGTGGGCCAAGGCGAGATGTTTTGTGATTTGTCTATATTTTTTTGTAATTGTTAGGCTTGCCCTTGTACGCCATCTCGCCTGATGTTAAGTGATGATGCGGTGTACGATGGAGCACGCTTGCCTAGAAGAAACCGATTCACTCTCGTTTTTTTAGGCGACATCAATGTATGTATTTGATTTGTAACTATGGAGTTATTAATAAAGAACTGTATTGTATTGTATTGTATGGCAATTTTATTTAAGGCGAGGTTTTCCCACATTTATATTTTTTATTTTTTAGGTACATTTAAACCATGGACAATATCGTCCATGCCTTTATTTGCTCATTATTAAAAAATATAAATGTTTTTTAATTATTTTTTTCTCTTAGGCGTAATATTACATTTTCCCACTATTAAGGACCGCTTTGTCACTACAGTAAAAAAATCGTTTTTGGCCACCAACTCGACTGATGGATGACCATAAGGCTTAACAAATTGTAATAAAGTCGCATTTAGTGGAGAAAAACCAAGGCACTTACACACAGTCGTATGTTTCGCTTGTGATGATGTACTTATGAGATTTTTCTCATATTTTTCAAAAAATATATTTGTAATGTAAAATGTACCTTTACGGTTCCCTCCATAATTATGAAATCTGTATTTTAAGTTATCGTAGACATCATCTAGTTAATAGGTATTTAAATGAACCCAAAAAACCACAGGTAGTACAGCGCAAACCAGTGTTACTTTCTTATTTTTTTCTATCGATCGAAATATTCTTAATCTTTTATTATATTATTTCTTAATCTTTCGGTCTTTACTTTTTCCTGTAATGTTTTACATTTTACGCAATTTTGATATGACACTATTTTTAGGCGCAGTACAATCGCAAAATTATTCAATTGATGTGACTAAATCAACTGATCAGATTAAAAAAAAAAAACGATAAGTAGTTCCACCTGTTCCGAAACCGGTCTTAACCGAATAAAATTTTGATAATTTATCTGTATTCTTGATTAAAAATATAACAATTTACGCAAAAAATAAAGCTTTTGAATTATTATTGTTTTACTCTGAATTTTCAACCACAAATATATGTTTTTACGAATTGTATAACCAGAAATGTTGTTGTGTTAAAATTATTTTTTATATTTCGATAAATGAAACCGCTTCCAAGCGGCCCTTTTGGAGATCGACGGGGGAGGCCTATGTCCAGCAGTGGACGTCCTATGGCTGAAATGATGATGATGAATTAAATAAAAACCCTCAAAATAATATAAACACAAGCACAAAATCATCAAATATGATGATATACGATTTTCGACTTTAAACAAAGCCGTTTTAGATAGCAAATATAATGAGCATGAGCGGGTGAAAAACTTATTTGAAATCGTGATCAGACCGCGCCATAAGCTAACCATGGAAGTAGACAAACTAGAAAAAATTTAATGACCAAAATTGCTTAAATTGGGATATTAAGTTAACATGCACAACTCATGCACAATGACGTAAAAGGTGATAGAACAATAGTAAAAAATTTAGGACATAAAGCAATAAAAGTAGATAAATTTTTTTAAGATGCCATGAGAGGATACACTACTGACAACAATAGGGCCATACTATATCTTGAAACTTTATAATGCATTGTTTTCTTTTAAGAAAAGTTATATTTTTATAAATCCAAATTTCTTACTAGATGGACCGACGAAATTGTGAGAGTCGCTGGCATCCAGTGTATGCAAAAGGCAGGCTGTCGTTCAGTGTGCAGGTTAAAGGGGGAGGCTAATGTTCAGCTGTGGACGTCTTCTGGCTGATGATGATGATATCCAATTTTAGGCCTGGTATTAAAGACAGGAGAGTAAAAACAACGTCACAGCTATAGGGTTGCCAAGTTATGGCACTGGAAATAATAGGTAAAGAAAGTATCTGATTGATTGATTGATTGACTAACTCTTTATTGTTCACACCATTAAATTTGATACAGAGGACAAAAAACTCTTAAAAAACTAATGTAACAACTGGCGGCCTTATCGCTAAAAGCGATCTCTTCCAGGCAACCTTAGGATGGAAAGGATTTATAGTAGACGTATCTGATCGTATATTATTTACTAATGTTTACAGTTAGTTTTTTTTTTTGGCTTCGCGCTCTGAAGTTTCATGCCAACGGAACCCTCAGAGTTTGGCTAGCAACCCTAGCCAAGGTACTTTATAACATAGTCATTGTTACGAGATTAAGATGATGGCGTCTTTATCTTAAATTCTTTTATCTCACTAATTACATACTATTATTACAGCTAGTCTGTGGAATTCGCTGCCGAATGGGTTTTCCCCGTTAGTTACAGTCTGGGTGTCTTCCAAGTCGAGAGTGAATGGGCGTTTTTCCATTACCCGGGCCGGCACCGGCACGGCACCGGCATGGCCGTGCACCGGCACCGGCGCCGGGGTTTCGTTTTTCCACTGCGCCGGTGTCGATGCCGGTTTACGCCCGGTGAGTGGTACAGTACTGACACGGACTTCAGCACGACGACACGTAGAGTGTAATTTACGTTTAGATATAACAATGGTATCGTCAAGCCGTCGACTATATTTGTTATATCTTTTACATAACTGCACTGTAAGCAAACCAAAAACCAAATACGAGTCCCTCCGCTCTGCGCCCTCCTACCCGCCCCGTGCACTTACACACTCACACGGCTACAATTCATATAAATATGCAATACACATGCAATTTTGCCGGGCCGGCACCGGTGGGAAGCTTGCTGCACCGGCGACGGCGACGGCGCCGGTAAGTAAAAAAGCGAGCCATACATTTTCATACATTTTTGCTTCCCCGGCAACGGCACGGGCCAGCGCCGGCGTCGTTGCCGGTGCCGGGCCGGGTAATGGAAAAACGCCCATTCGGTTTCTTCTAGGCAAGCGTGCTCCATCGTAGACCGCATCGTCGCTTAGCATCAGGCGAGATGGGGGAGGCCAAGCGCAAGACTATCTACTATAAAAAACTAAAAAATAAAACTGAGCTTCATTTCATGTGTTGTCTAAAGTTATATTCTACGTTAATTTGCTAAAAACTATGATAAAAATTAAGAGTAATCATAAAAGTATTCCGATCCAAGTCTAAATAAACAAAATTGTTTTAAATTAACATAGAATAACATTTGGTGAAAACATTCGGACAGCATTTTTGATTTATTGATACAAAATCTCTTTTATAACATTATCGCTTGCTATTATTAAATTATAACTACTCCTAAATATTTGATAAGGATGGTTTCACGGTTCATGGTGAAATAACCTACAAACTATTTTTTTGAAAAACGACCTGGGGCCTTACGGACAACTGCTATAGCGGCACCTAATCCGCTCAGTTGGAAAATCACGCGACCGCAAACCGTATCTGGGAGCGTTGAGATTCACGTTCTCGTGATTTGTCCAACTGAGCTGATTTTGGTGCTGCAATAGCAGTTGTCCGTAAGGCGTATTTTTTTGGGACTTGTGATCAACCGGTACCAAAGAAATTGGATTGGACAATTGCTTTTGACCAGTACTGACTCGATAAATTGACCACCAGTATAATTAGCCCATTTGGGAAGACCGCTAGACTAGAAAGCGTGAGGTCGTGGGTTCAAACCCCGGGCCCGTACCAATGAGCTCTTTGGAGCTTATGTACGGATTTTCATACCACTGGCTTTTCGGTGAAGGAAAACATCGTGAGGAAACCTGCATACGTACGGAGAAGGAATTCAATGGCGTATGTGAATCCACCAATCCGCACTGGGCCAGCGTGGTGGATATGGCCCAATCACCCTTTCGGGGGTAGGCTAAAAGTCCAGCAGTGGACTTTTAAACGGCTGACTATGATGATGACAAGTACCGTTATTTATCGCTCAAATAACTTGACTGTTGAAATCGTAGATCTGTATGTACTAGGATTCTTTGGTTGAAATCGACAAATTCGATATCCTAACTCGCTATGATCGGTTCTATAGCATTTTATCGAAATTTTTGATCGAGAAGAACGGTACCTGCACTGCTGATTTGTCAAATTTATCTCTGCCAACTGAATAATTAAATATTTTGAACTTGTATGACTTTCAAAACAAATTGCCTAAAGCCTCTAAATTATCTTATTACATGCACGCCATTCATAACATAACTCATTCTGTAGCTCTTACAGCCGCACTCAGAGACGTAACTTAAGTTAAGGTATACTTAAAATTGCTCTATCAACTTCTCGTTGACGGAAATTGTCACACATGAAAACGAGACAGAGCAATTTTAAGTATTCCTTAACTTAATAATATAATATAATCATTTTTAGACTCATACAAATAAAAAAACAATATCAATGGAAAATAATATAAATAGTAGCTAGTCACATTACATTAATAATAATTATTACGAATTGAAATTTAAAATAATCAAACTAAAAATGTCAACATTATACATTAAATTAAATTAGAGTTAAGTAACGTAAACTCAGAGATTTATTTTATTTATTTATTGATTTAACGTACATTTTAGGTGGGCAGTTACAGGGGCCCCAATTCGCCCACCCATAGATCTAAATACATCATTCTATCAATTAATTAAATCTATAACATACTAAAATAGCATACAAATTAAATATAACCTAAAAATCATACAAAACAATTACATAACAACAAATTAAAAGATGAGTGCGGCTGTTAGTCTTATAAAATTCTAAATTCAATCAAAACAACAAAATAGTTTTATCCGACTACCTACTTGTAATATTGTCAGATATTTGCGAAACCGTCTCCACTAATGTTATTTAAATTTGTCGCTACACACACCTCGATGCGTATTATTCAAATTAATGTTAATTTTATCGTACTCATAAACGTAAAGACAAGAATATACGGGATACGATCTCAAACACCGTTTGAATTCTTAATGAAATTCTGCTAATGTGCAGAATTTCATTGCAGGAGTGGACTCGAAATAACTGGCTGAAGTTCAAGACTTGTAGTCTCGTCTCGATTGACTCGAAGTTCTCGGTTGGAGTCAGTCGCTTGCTACCGCTCGCAGAGAACCGACGTGCTTATCTTTCGCAAGTACGCGTGCATTACCGCCGCGATCGGTACCGAAATGGCGCTAAAACTTCTAATTCTATCAACCTTCTTTTACATCGCGTTAGCACATAAATACTCCTGCAGTCCAAAATCAGCACTTCAGCTGTTAAAAAGACCCGCGTATGAGTTTTCTACACGATTTTTGGATAGACTCGCTGCAAACAGTTACTCGGCAAATAGTCATTTCGTGTTTTCACCACTTTCCACTTGGCTGCAGCTTACAGCTCTAGCTGAAGGTGCCGGAGGGAGGACGTTCGAGGAGCTGTGGAATGTCACGAAGCACCACAAGAACAGCTGCTTCAAGTTAAACTTGAGACGATTACTTCACAAACGTACCAAAGGACTCGAAGAGAAATACAGAAGTAAAAGTGTTATCGTCATAGATAAATACATGGGAGTGAAAAATACCTACAAAAATGATGTGCTCAAGTTTTTCGCTGTTAAAGTTTTGCTGAAGGACTTCGACTATCCCGAGACATCTATGAAGGCAGTAAATAATTTAATTGCGAAAAGCACAAACGGTGTTATAGACGAATCAGTTTTATTAGACGATTTTAACGACAAGTCAGTGATGTTATTAAGTGACAATGTGTACTTCAAAAGTGCTTGGATAGACCCGTTTGACGTCACCTTTACAAAGAAAGAGCCTTTCAGATCAACTTCTGGTACATACTTAGGAGACGTGAATATGATGAGTTACACAGGATACTTAAATACTGCAGACATGGGAAGCTTGAACGCTAGAGTGCTGGAAATCCCTTGCGTAAGCGATTTTTCAATGCTCATTCTGATGCCTATAAGAAGCAATTGGATAGGCGATACCTTTTATAACATGATACATACGACATTAATGTCTGTTTTTAATAGATTTAAAACAGGAGGCGAGAAATTGGTACACGTTAAATTGCCTAGGTTTAGAATGAATTCAACAGTTGATAACCTACCCGAGTTATTAGATGATATGGGCGTGAAGAGAATTTTTAACCCAGATTTGGCTGATTTTTCTCATATTAGTGACTACCCCCTTTACGTGTCTCTTATGAGCCAAAGTGCTGATATAGAAGTGACAGAGAAGGGAGTCAAAGCTTCCGCTTTATCGTTAACTCAATTTAATGAAACAGCAGAAAAAATAAATTTCTTCGCAGACAGACCATTTGCTTACATGATAGTTGAAAGGAAAACACAGTTTATATTATTCGCTGGCACGTATTCCGTCCCATCTGTCTATTGAAAATGTATCTTTGAAGCGAAGGTTACATTTTCAATCGTAGATATAAAAAATCTATGAGTTTAGAAGGTTAATGAGAGACAATTTTTCATATACCAAGAATTATTGAACTTTTCGTATACAGTCAGCGACAATTTGATTTTAGCGTTTAGGGGTGTAAAAAATCGAATAGCAATAAATTAAATACTATTCGATTAATACGTTAAGTCTGTTCAAATTATTTAGCCCCGAGAATTATTGGAAAAGCAACCTTCTCGATAATTTTTCAAGTGTTAATCAGAATTATAATTGTTTACTTCTGCGTCTGGCTATAATGATTTGTACAAACTCTATCTAATTTCAGTGTTTAGCACAATAATGCATCTAGATCATTTTGCTTCATCTGCAATATTTTTAACCTCTATGTTTAAGTTGGACCACTACCAAGGCCCAATTTTTTTAGATCACTTAGTTTTTTATACAAAACAATTGATTATCAGAAACAAATGAAACGCATTGGAATTAATTATGTAATATTTGTAAAGCATTTATTGAAAATTTGACCTGCTAGATTTTTTCTTTCGGGATCAAAAGCGTGAGAAGTTAAAAAACCCAGTGTATTATACCTACGGGGTGTAATGAGAACACTCTCGAAGCCAAAAGAAGGTAATTGTACTCATCATTATGAACAACTTTTACTATGGGACCAGCCCTGAAATCACGAAAAATATATAATATCTATACATATAAATGGTTTTGTCCTGAATGACTGACTGATGGATCAACGCACAGCCTAAACCGCTGATCGTAGAGACCTGAAACTTGGAGGATTCTTTGTATGACGTAGGCATCCGATAAGAAAGGATTTTCTGAAATTCTACCCCTAAGGGGGTGAAATAGGGGGGCAAAGTTTGTATGGGACAACGTGATTCCATGGTCCAATCTACTTCAAATTTTGCATAAACCTTTTTTAACAGAATTGATGAAAGACGTGTTTCGTATTTTATTGAAATTCATCCCCTGACGGGGTTAAAAAGGGGTAGAAAGTTATTTTGGTGGTGATTTGCTTCGAAGTTGATATCAATACTCCTTAGTGCTTTTGATTTAAATTACATTAATTTTATTTTGACACGTGTGAAAACTCAACCTTCTTTTGGCTTCAAGAGTGTTAAATGTGTGTATAAATATCACTGGTGAAATCCAATTAATACTTACTAGGGAAAACTTTGCAAATGCCAGAGATATGGAGATATGCTTAGTACATAGACATACTAAGGCATTTCGTTTACTAGAATTGAACAATGCCTTTAGCGAGGTTGGTTCTGGCACTTACCAGATTTACATTTTCCTCTATTATCTATTTTGTTGTAATGTATATTTTTTTCTATTGTTAAGACACGTTTCTTAAAACTAGTTTATTTATTTGTTATCTATGTAGACTTGTTGAGATTATGTCATAGCTGTATAACCCAGATTAGATTGTAGTGGATAGGGAATCTATTTTTTGTGCAGATATTTAAAAGTGTAGACATCGGATCAGCGCTCTACAATTTTTGAAACAAAAGAATACTTAAGTGGCCTGTATACCCTGTGCAGCTCTCTCACTCGCACATTTTCACATTATTGAAGATATTATAAAATCATTGAGTGTGAATTTCCAAAAAGTAACAAAATCATGTCTTGGTGTCTATCGTAACATTACAAACATAGAAATATTTGTTTCGATATCTTGTAATTTGTAACAGGACACGAGAAATAAAAATCACTTGTTACCATTTTACTGTGTCAAATTAAAATATATCAAATTGACAATTTCTTTGTTTGTAATGTTATAATAGACGTACAAGACATGATTTTGTTACTTTTTGGAAATTCACACTCATTGATTTTACCTATATCTTCAATAATGTGAAAACGTGCGAGCGAGAGAGCTGCAGAGGGTATACAGGCCCCTTAAACCACAGTAATTAAACTGTGCATCTGTCTACATTCGTTGTAAGTTTTTTACACCATAGGATTTAAAATATAGTTTGTCGGTATTTCTAGAATGTATATAAATTTACACACGTAGGTAAACTTCTTTATTTATTTCTCTTTATTTTTATTTAGTTTATCTTTTTCTCTCTTAAATTTCTTTAGGTTCGGTTTGGTATTATTTTTTTCGTGAAATTTGTATTCTTGACTTTCATCATTCACGATTGGTTTAGTCATAGACGAATTAGACCCAACATTCGAGTGATTTTATATCAATGCACAAATAGAGGACTTTTTGTGTGTAATTTCAAAATTACACACAACATAATAATACTACATACTTAATTAAGCTTGCTATAAAGCAAGCTATGTAAATAAAATAAAAAAAGTTAATATTGTTTTGTTGTTGTTACTTAATGTTTAATTAAATCACATTTATTTGAATGCAATTTAAATAAACCTTAATTAGCTTAACAATGTTACTAAAACCAAAACCTAATTACTTGCTTTAGCTTTAGTCTACTTTTGGTTCGGTCTTTTTTGAGCTCTAACTCGATATCCATCCATGGTTTTAAATATCACAGGTTTTGTGGATAGTTTTTTAGAGAGGCCCTACGATCAGTGTTTGCTCTGAACACAGAAGATAATTTTTAACGTAACGTACGTAATAGGCTATTACTAGCCAAACGTGCTCCATCTTTGACCGCATCATCACTTTCCATCAGGCGAGATCGCGGATGTAAAAAATACGTTGTTAGGTAAAGAGACCGCGATGTTGTACAACTTTTATTTATTTACTACTATCTGAATCCTGCGGATTTATGAGCGTTTTCAGCATTTCTGCACGAATAAATCGGTCAAGTACGAGTCGGGCTCGCGCACTGAGGGTTCCGTACCACCACAAAATACAATAAGGTCGTACAAGTAACCGAATTACCAGTTATTATAACGTCTTCCATTATAACTTGGTAATGAACAGAAATTTGACACCGACTTGCACTTGGAAATTGCTTATTATTTGTTGTTATACTTTAGAGTGTGTACTATAATCATGCCAAGTTTGACACTTGTACGTATTACGGTTTTTATTAGAGCTAATACAAAAATATGTTAAAAACATGTTTGTTGTATGTGGACCCCCTTTACGTAATTACTTTATTTTTTATTTTTATTATTTCTAAGTAATCCGCTGTAACAATACATATTCTGTGACAATTTCAACTGGCTATCTATTACGGTTCGAAAGATACAGACGTTAATAGGTAGCCGTTAATAGGTGTCCGTCCGTCTGTCCTATGACGGATGGACAGATGAACAGACTGACGGATAGACAGACATAGAAGGCTTAGTAATAGGATCCCGTTTTTACCCTTTGGGTACGGTACCCAGCTCCTTTTTTGAAGTCTGTAATTTTTTTTATTATCGCTTTAATTGCCACGTAATTTGGTCTCGGTTATAATGTACTGTTGGGTGAAATTAAACAATGTTTTTATCATTACACGTTTATCAGTTACGTTACGGTTGTCCTCAATAAGGGATATTTAGGGCGTTTTTACATGCATCATCGTCACCTTTGCGCATCATGCCTTTCTACATGAAACAATAAGATATAGGATAGATAGGAGATCCTATCAGATTAGATGTTTTTGTCAAATGCAAATTGTGGTTACAAAATATATTATGTAGTATATGCTCGGAGTTTCTTTGCGCGATAGAATCCGAAACGTGGATATTCACTAAAGAACCAGAGTCACCGACATAGCTGTTAAAATTTGCAAGCTGAAGTGGCAATGGGCAGGCCACATCGAAGAACCGATAACCGATGGGGTAGAAAAGTTCTTGAGTGGAGACCACGAACCGGAAGACTCAGCGTAGGTAGGCCCCCCACTAGATGGACCGATGACATAGAGTCGTTGGCATCCAGTGGATGCAAAAGGCAGGCTGTCGTTCAGTGTGGAGGTTAAAGACATAGGCCTCCCATGTTCAGTTGTGGACGTCTTCTGGCTGATGATGATGAGGTACAAAACGGTGACACGTCCTGCTCGTAAATTTAATTCGCAGAGCCGAATGTTTGGCCCTTCACTCGAGATCAAAGCTGGACATTCAATAAGCATTCGGCCAAATCACTGTTTTAGTACAAACATATGGTTCGACGAACCGCCGTCCAACCAACGGGAGAGAAAGAGAACATTTTCTCTTTCCCTCCCGTTGGTTGGATGGCGATCCGTCAGCCAAGTCCGTCTCGTCTTTTAGCTATTAATTAGCTATTAGCATCTTTAAAATGATGTAGGAATCGTGCGGCTAAGAAACCTAATGTGAAAACACCCTTATTGGTTTTTTTATCTTTCGCGGGTAACCTTGCCAAAGATAGAGTTGTTTAGTTCTTTAGCTTCACCCGCGGTTCCACGTTCGACCAAAATAAAATGAATGGACGGGCCCAGAAGGAGCGCATTTTTTAAAATTACAAAATAAGCGCCGGCACTCACTTCGTTTCAGTCGGTCTTTAGCCGTTAGAAGTGCGACACAAGACTATTGTTAGCGTGTTTGTTAGCCTTAGTGTGCTTTCCCGAAGTGTAAATACACAACAAAAAACCACTATAATTTTTTTTTAAACAAGCCGTACATGTTTTTATTTAGGTGTTGAGATATAATATAAGTCTAATGGTTTTGAGTCGTTTTTACTGAGCAAGTTCAATGGTTATGGCCCGTACGTTAATTTCAGTTTGGTCGAAGGTTGCAAAAAAAAAAAAACTCTGGCATCTCCCATTTGGCAACCCAGCTGTGCAAGTACTATTCTTCGATCGTCGAATTTGACAGTTGTGGTCGCCAAATTCGATGAAATGCTATGAATGCTATGATGATGATGATTTGGTTATTAGTCGCTATGATCGATTCTATGGTATTTTATTGAATTTGACGATCGATAATCGTACCTGCACTGCTGACTCGACTAGCTTCAGTGTTTTTGGGCGAAGGCTGTTGACTTGTGCTTGCTACTTATAATCTGTGATATCACTTACCTACCTTAAGTGCTATATGTCTAAAACACTCGGAACCTTGTCACAAATTTTGTTGATATTTGCCTAAGATTCTACTTTATCTGTACCTACCTAAATTTGAATGGCGTCACCATAGTATTTTCTGAACTAAACCACCAACCAGCCATATGTTTTAGGCAAAGATTTTTTATATACTACGTAAAGATTGAGTGTTCAATGAAAGCACAGCGTTCATTTGCGAAGCCAATCTTTGTTCGATTGACATTATCGATACGTTTCTGCGCATGCGCGCTGGAATACCAGTAATACCAATGCATAGATATTACCGCATAAAATGGATGGAAAAAAAAACGGAGTAAATGAACTTACAAATTACAGATCTAAAATATTAATACTGGAATTGGGCGTCACTTTGCTAAAATTCATGATAGTAACTTGTTTTTCTTAAGAAGTATTTAGTCAAGAAAAGTAGATGGCTATTAAATAAGAGAATTTTAATGAACGCAAAAGTTGTGTCATACCATAGATAAATATACTAGAAGTCATACCTACTAAAAAGTGGAAATATTAAGGTGTTTGATGTATCTGTATGTAGTTCCGTATAAATAGTTTTAACATAAGGTTTGATGAAACCTCTTTTGTTATTTGATCTGTGGCTAAGGTTTGGCTGCCATTTTCAGTTGGTATTTAATGGCCATACTACTTATCACAATAAAATTATAATATGTTTGATTAAAAAGACGAATAATAGTTGTTAGTGATGAAACATAAGTGTTAAAAACATGGCTACATAAATTTCATGCCCTTGGCAACACCAAACAGTTTTGAAATGGCGTTGTTATATTTTCGTTTTCTTATAATTTTGCGAAGAAATACAGCAAGTAAATTGAATACTTACTTTTGTGATGTGATGTTCGTAGACTTATCTTTTTTGTGGGTGTAATTCTTACATGAATTCAAGACACAAACAGTGTTTTTTTTAAATTAAATTTCACGCGTTTTGACATCGGAGGCTACTTGACGTGTGGCGGGGCGATCGAAATAAGATGCTAGTACTAGCACCTTATGATTGGTATCATTTTATGATACGCTACTGGGAATCTTGTACATATTTTATCTAAGGTTTTAGGGGCTCCGTACCCAAAGTGTGTAAACGGGACAGTATTCCTAACCCTACGATGTCTGTCTGTCTGTCCGTCCGTCCGTATGTCCTAAATTTCAACGGCTGTATCTTTCGAACCGTAATAGACAACCAGTTAAAATCTTCACAGAATATGTAATGTTACGGCGGATGAACTAAGAAATAATACACTGTTTTAAACTATCACGGCTGTTCACTCGAGTTATATGATTATATGTTATGTTATTTGAGTCTTCCCGTGAACATGGTGCATGTAACTGCGCCGAAATATCGGGAACTCATTCAACAACGTTACCACGGTAAATATCCCGTAAATAATCTTATAACTTTTAGAAATAATAATAAAGACAAAAGTAATGGGGGTGGGGGGGATCCCTATATAACTAACTGTTTTTGAAAAGTATTTTTATTTGTTATCTGGTCTAATGTGAAAACGGTAATACGTACAAACGTCAAACTTGGCGTGATTATAGTACACACTCTATAGTAATAAAACAAATAATAAATTAATACTGACCAAGTGCAAGTCGGTGTCAAATTTCTGTTCACCACCGGTTCTCGTACGATCACCGAAGTTAAGCAACGTCGTGCGCGGTCGGTACTTGGATGGGTCGATAGTGGACATGATGTCTTTTTGCACTACTTTTTTGTCCTTTAGTAGTTAAAAATTTTCGTGGTACGGAACACACGGTGCGCGAGCCCAACTCGCACTTGACCGCTTTTATTTAGTTGTATCATTTTGCCACCTCTACAGGTAGGTAATAAAGTTGGTCTGTGGTAACCAACGGTGTCAACTAATGACATCACGGCAAGGTCCTATGTAAATGTACTGTTAATTACATAAACAAGTGATTGGCGTTTTAATTGTTTGATTCATCAATAGAAATATGTAATCTCTTGGATCCCCAAGCCACCTGCCAAGCGTGGAGATTATGGCAACACTCCTCTCTAAGAGGGAGGCCTTTGTTCAGTACGCTTAATCCCAGATTTGATAGTTTTCGAAAACTTTTTTCGTTTACGTATTGTTTTTTCACTACCAACTGGACCAACGGGCTATCAGGGCACTAACATTCATTGATAAGATTATTTAACGAAAAAGCCAACGACCTTTGACCTAGAACGTCTTGAATCTATTACAGTTTTATTGCTGTAACTCCTAAAAGTTATAATCAGATAATGTTCGAAATTATTTTGAATGAAGTTTTAAATAAGACCTATCAGTATTGTGTATATTTCTCTATAGTATTGTCTATACTAATATTATATTATTTAATTTAATTTTTAGTTCTTAATTAAATAAATATCTGGGACATTTTTGCACACACGGTCATCTGACCCCAAACTAAGCAAAGCTTGTAATATGGCTGCCAGAAACTGATATACGTACATATATATTTTTAAATACATACTTAAATAGATATTAACACCCAGACATAGAACAAACACAAATGTTCATCACACAAATGTTTGTCCTAGATGGGAATCGAACCCACGCCCCCAAGCACAGAAGATAGGTTCACTACCAACAGAGCCACCGGGGCAGTCAATTAATTATTATTATTGTAAATTTATGGCTGACTAGATAATTTTATTGTAATTATTAATATTTCATTGAAATTATTATTATTTAAGTAATGTAATGTAATTATCATGATTTAATTGATGTAATTGGTGTAACCGTTTTAATTAAATTAAATAAATAAATAAATTAAATAAATATAAAGAGGAAAGATTTGATTGTTTGTTTGTTAGTTAGTTTGTTTGCATTGAATAGGCTCCGAAACTACTGAACCGATTTGAAAAATTCTTTCACTGACGGGAAGCTACACTATCCCCGGGTGACATAGGCTTTAATCTATACCCGTGCGAAGCTGAGGCGGACCGCTATTAAGTAATAAGTTTCTATGTCTAATAGTTATGAAATGCAAGGGGACCAACCTTTTGCTACTTTGGCGAGCCATATTTTGAAAAGTATACACTTGATAAAAAAGTGATGTATAAAACCTTAAATTTCATTTTAAAAGACCTTTTTGGTCGGCAACGTATTTGTGACGCCTCTGGTGTTACAAGTATCCATAGGCGACGGTGACTGCTTACCATCAGGCAGCCCGTCTGCCTGTTTGCCACCTATGGCATAAAAAAACCTATTCAATGATTTCCCAGACAAAGAGGTGCAGTGAAAAAAATCCAATTTCACTTGCACCGAAAATGTTTTTTTTTATTTTTTATCGAGATCAATTTTAGAACTATTTATAGTGCATATTTTAATGCACTTATATTAATAACTATAGAAGTTGGAGGGTTCCAAATATTTGAACGGACGGACAGACAGATAAGAACGAATTTATGAGGGTTCTTTGTAAGACTACGGAACCCTAAAGTAGAGCACAGTCAATTTGTATGATTTCACGACAGACACACCTACACACGCAGACCGACTCGTATAAATACATACGGGTTTGTAAATGTAATTCCGAACTTGGCCTTGCATCTATCCGTCGATGATGTGATGAGCAATGACAACAGCTGCAGTTAATAGAAATGATGATGGAATTATGTTCATGATGTTTTTTTTTTTTATTAAAACGATTACACCAATTACGTCAATTAAATCACGAGAATTACATTAAATTAATTAAATAATAAAAATTTCAATAAAATATCAATAATAAAAAATAAAAAATAAAATCTAGTTAAGGACCAATGAGTCACTTTTCAAAGGTCAATAAAAAAATATATTTTAAAATCAGTTGTTTTGATAGTTATATGATTATTATCGGGATATTTACCGTGACAAAGTTGTAAAATTAGCTCCCCTTACCGTAGTGAGGTTGTGGAATGAGCTCCCCATCATAACCACGGTAAATATCCCGTAAATTATCATATAACTGGGGCCTTACGGACAACAGCTAATTGCGGCACCTAATCCGCTCAGTTGGAAAATCACGCGAACGTGAACCTTATCGCGCCCAGATACGGTTTGCGGTCGCGTGATTTTCCAACTGAGCGGATAAGGTGCCGCAATTAGCTGTTGTCCGTAAGGCCCCTGTAGTGAAAAACCGTGATAGTTTAAAAGTGTTTTGGTCTGATAGTATTTATAGGTGCTAAGTGCATAATTGGAATGAAGAGGTACGCAGCACTTAGCTTTGTTGCTTAGGTGTCCCAATTTTTAGGGTTCCGTACCTCAAAAGGAATAAACGGGACCCTTATAGGATCACTTTGTTGTCCATCTGTCCGTCTGTCAAGATCCTTTTTCTCAAGAACACGTAAAGGTATCAACTTGAAATTTATATCAAATACTCAAATCTACAGTTTCTTTCAGCTGTGAAAAAATCAAACTTGTAAATTTACGCGATCAAAAGATATGACCGTTTATGTCGCATATTTTCGCATATTTTGCAATTTCACAAGGACAGCAAAACCTATAGAGTACTTCCCGATGACCTAGAATCATGAAATTTGGCATCAGGGAAGGTCTTACAGCACATATAAAGGAATAAATCCGAAAGTCATAAATTAGAAGTTATATCATAAAAAATAATTTTTTTTGCTATTACAAACTTATATTTTGTAGTTGGAATGTATGGAAGAACTTTATTGTCCACTACAAAGTTAAGTTTGTCTTTCAAAATTTTAACTTTTTTGTTTTTTTTTTTATTTGTACTCGCTCTATGAGGGTTCTATCTAAGGGAACCCTTACAGAGCGGTACCGGTATATTGAAAAATACACGAGACATTTTTTTACTGGGAATATCGTTCATTATTGAAAATTCCAACTGAAAACGCACACAGAGCGCTGCCATAAAACTACTTTTCGCACTCAAAGACCTATTCTTGAAATCTATAAAGTTTATTCCTAGCCGAGCATTAAAACATTAGTTAGTGTAAATAAACTCTTGAAATAATATTTGAAGTGTTCAGTTATGACTGCTATGATTTATGTTTGGAATTGAAACGTGCGCCCGAGTTAATATATTAACTACATACTACATCTATATTTTGAGCTGTTAAGACGAGGTTTTCTCACTTTTAAGCAATGCTTGTTAATACAAACGACTCGGAGTTTCTTTAAAATCCGAAACGTGGATATTCGCCAAAGAACCAGAGTCACCGACATAGCTGTTAAAATTTGCAAGTTGAAGTGGCAATGGGCAGGCCACATCGCTCGAAGAACCGATAACCGATGGGGAAGAAAGGTTCTTGAGTGGAGACCACGAACCGGAAGACGCAGCGTAGGTAGGCCTCCCACTAGATGGACCGACGACATAGTGAGAGTCGCTGGCATCCAGTGGATGCAAAAGGCAGGCTGTCGTTCAGTGTGGAGGTTAAAGGGGGAGGCCTATGTTCAGCAGTGGACGTCTTCCGGCTGATGATGATGATGATGATAACAAACGACCATAAGGCTTAATTATATTGTATTAAAGTCGCATTTAGTGGAGGAAAACCGTGGCCCTTACATACAGTCGTGCGTTTCACTACTTATATTTTTGAGATTTCAGGGTTGGTCCTATAGTAAAAGTTGTTCATAATGATGAGTACAATGACATCCTTTCGGCTTAGAACAGTCTCAATTCAATTCAATTCAATTTATTTTCACCATAGGAACACAAGGAACACTTAGCTATGTTAAGTTACAAAAGCACATAAATTTTCTTATTAACATAACAATTTAATGGTCCTGTATACCCTCTGCAGCTCTCTCGCTCGCACATTTTCACATTATTGAAGATATAAAATCAATGAGTGTGAATTTCCAAAAAGTAACAAAATCATGTCATGGTGTCTATCGTAACATTACAAACAAAGAAATGTTTGCTTCGATATCTTGTAATTTGACGGAATAAAATGAAACGAGAAATAAAAATCACTTGTTGCCATTTTACTGTGTCAAATTAATATATATCAAATTGACAATTTCTTTGTTTGTAATGTTACGACACCATGACATGATTTTGTTACTTTTTGGAAATTCACACTCATTGATGTTATATCTTCAATAATGTGAAAATGTGCGAGAGAGAAAGCTGCAGAGGGTATACAATAACAAATCAATATCTGTATGTGTGACCTTGTATACCTCTCAACATTCAGATCGTAGTAAAAGTAAAGTCGATTGTGTTTTGCCGCCAGTGAAAGTATGCCAAAACAAAAGCCTTAATGATATGCCCAAGAATGTACGTTCACATAATATCAAGAGAATGTGTTCCGGACAGCTGCACCGAACATTATACGTCGCTTGTATATATATAAAGAATGTAGTATATAAGGAACAATGTAAAAACTTACGAAAATAGCTTAAGAAAAACTGTACTACAAAAATGTAAAATTCTGTAATAAAACTTGGGCCGCTGACATCTTTCACTACCCCTAGAGCTTGCTTGCTATAAACAGAACATTATATAATGATAGGAACACTCTAATATGGAGAAAAATAGGAAAAATCAGGAAAATTAGGAAATTGAGATTCGTTCCATAAGAGTGAGGCGTACATCGCTGTCTGTCTCACCTCACATTTATCCCCGTCTCGCTCGCGCCTAGCCCGTCCTGCTCGCACGGCCGCCGCCGGCGATTGGTCCAACGAATCAGACGGGCGCGACATACCCCGTAGGACCACAAGGCTCGGCGCGAGTGGATAAATATACAGCGGTGTGCGCCGATGAGTCCCTCTCCGACGAACTCAATTTTGATATCATCCCTCCCAGTACCCCGACTATTTTTCCCTCCAACCTGCAATGTAGGCCAGACGTGCTTGACATAGCGCTTCTGAAAGGCGTAACACTTCAGTTGCGCTCCTTGGAAGTGCTACACGAGCTCGAGTCTGATCACCGTCCAGTTTTGATGCGGTTAGGCCCCGACCCGACTGACAGACCTCCTGCAACCAAGACAGTGGTGAATTGGAAGCAATTAGGCGATGCCCTAAAGGCGGTCAATTCACCTGACTTGGACAGAATCCCTGAGGACATTGTGACCCCTCACGACGTCACCACTTCAGTTGACGCTCTCACTAGCCACCTTCGCACCGTTATAGGTGAGTCCTCCAAGCAGGTCCCAGCCGAGGATGACCGACGCTGGGCTCTGCCGGAGGACGCGAGGGAGCTACTGAGGGCGAAACACGCTGCCGCTAGGGCCTACGATTGGTATCGCACCGAAGATAACAGAGCCACTCTGCGGTATTACGAGCGTGCCGTAAAAAACCGCATCAGTGAACTCCGTAATCAGAGGTGGGATAACCTACTTTCAGAGATCCAGCCAACCCACCAGGCATACTGGCGGCTGGTTAGATCTCTGAAATCTGACACCGTGACTGCCATGCCTCCCCTTTCCCGTCCAAATCTCCCCCCCGCTTTCGAAGACGAGGAAAAGGCCGAATGTCTGGCCGACAGCCTCGAGCAACAGTGCAGCCCCTCTTTAGATCAGGTCGAACCTGCCCACCGCGAAGCTGTGGACAGCGAGGTCGAACACAGAATCTCCACTCCTCCCGTTGACACCCTCGAGCCAGTCACTGCCTCTGAGGTCGAGTCGATCATCAAGGGCCTCCAGATCAGGAAAGCCCCTGGTGCAGATGGCATCTCAAACAAAGTGCTCAAGCACTTTTCCGTCTCCCTTGTTTACCTCCTTGTCAGCATCTTCAATGCAGCCATCAACAACTCTATCTTTCCCGACGCCTGGAAGTCTGCCGAGGTGATCGGCATTCACAAACCAGGCAAACAGCCCTCCGAGCCCTCCAGCTATCGACCCATTAGTCTCCTCAGTACTCTGGGGAAGATCTATGAGCGCATTCTTCTGAAGCGTATCTGGTCCCACGTTAGAGACAACAATCTTCTCCCCGACGAGCAGTTTGGTTTTAGAGCCAAACACTCTTGCGTCCAACAAGTGCACCGCATCACGGAGTACATTCTCGAAGGTTTCAATAGGAAACCATCCCATGGCTACACCCACAAGCCCTTCTGCCAGGGCACCGTTGCGGTCTTCCTCGACGTGGCGAAAGCGTTCGACAAAGTCTGGCATAAAGGGTTGATATACAAGTTATTTCACCTCGGGATGCCGGACCGTCTGGTGCTCATCATACATGACTACCTCACGGCTCGTAACTTTCGCTATCGCGTCGAAGGGACTCATTCTTCACCTCACCCTATAGGCGGCGGGGTCCCTCAGGGCTCCGTCGTGGCACCCGTCCTCTTCACGCTTTACACTAGCGACATTCCTAGATCTCCCCACGTGGATATAGCTCTCTTCGCTGACGACACCGCCCTCTACACCAGAGGGTGGAACAAAGTCATCCAAAGGGCCCATCTTCAACGAGCCCTCTCTCATCTAGGTGATTGGTTCAAGAAGTGGGCCATCACGGTCAATCCGGAAAAAAGTGCAGCAATGTACTTTCACCCGTCCAAGAATCCCCCGTCTAGGCCTATCACGCTTCACGGTAAGGCCATCCCTTGGACCAGCTCGACCAAGTATCTCGGCGTGACTCTCGATCGCCGACTCACTTTCTCCAAACACATTCAGATAGTCCGCAATCGAGCGGCATTCTTTCTAGGGCGCCTCAGCCCCCTCCTTGGCGAGCGTAGTAAATTGTCACTTAGAAATAAGTTGACAATCTACAAAACTTGCATCCGCCCCGTCATGACCTACGCCTCCGTGGCGTTCGCCCACGCCTCCCGCATCGATCTGGACAAGCTGCAGGTCATTCAAAATCGCTTCATCCGCAGAGCGGTCGGCGCTAGCTGGTATATGCGAAACGCCGATCTGCACTGCGATGTTGAACTCCCATCTATGATTCAATACATTAAGTATAGCTCCCGCCGCTACTTTGACGCGGCGCCTCATCACCCAAATCCTCTTGTAGTTAAAGCTTCCAACTACTCAACAGACGTGACAGACCCTCCTCCTCTCCGTAGACGCCCTAGAGACATCTTGGGCGACCCGGACGACCCCATCGCCGTCGTCACAGCGGCGGCGCTGGGGTCGCCCGATCCGACTGCTCCTAGCAATAGGAAATATTCAGTTTTTGGTACAGGCGTCGGTTACCAGAGGCACACACACACACAGCGATCCCGCCGGCGGGATCGTAGACCCTCGGGATCTGTTAGAAGATCGGTTAGATTCTCTCCAAATAATCATTCAGTTCAACAAACCGCTAGGGCTCCAGGGCACACCCCTTCTGGGGTGCCTGGGCAAGTCTGATTCCCACCCCCGGCGACGGCCCAAGCCGAGGTTCGTACCTTCGAGGTGCCCTTGTGCTAGTCGCCCAAAAACTTAAACCATCAAGTTATGCCGAACGCACTCTGCGTTCGCTAACTAGTCCGGTCCATCTGTAGAGGCCAAAAGGCCAACATTACAAGTCAATACCAAAAAAAAAAAAAAAAGCCGATGAGTCACTCCTTCGGAAGCGCTCGAGCGGAACGGATCTCAAGAAAAGAAGACAAGAAGAACAAGCAAGCTCTAGGAAGAAAGAAAGCGCCGTTTAGCCGTACATCGAGTTTCACTGTCTCGGCTCTCAATCCCAGCTCACGTGCATATAGGGACGGTAATACGACATACACACGGGCGCAGGGTTTATCCCGGGTTGGCTCTCTCCGCATCGTGTCTGCAGTCCACTACGAAGAATATCGTCAAGGGCTGACTCGGGCCGACCTCTACCTTGCGCCTGTCCCGCACAGAATGTTTGTATCTACTATCTAGTGTAATGTGGGTTACAGATTTTGTTCTATTGAATCCAACTGGAACAGTTCTATTGAATTTAGCTGGTAATTTTTATACAACTGTGATCAGCCAAAACTTGAAAAAAATATTTTGATTTCTGTACCCAAAGGGTGTAAACGGGACCCTATTACTAAGCCTACGCTGTCTGCCTGTATGTCCGTCCGTCCTACCTTTTAACGGTTGTATCTTTCTAACTGTAATAGACAGTCAGTTGAAATTTTCGTATTATAACGTATATTTGTATTTGATCTAGTGTATAAATAAGAATAAGTACAACCGTCAAACTTGGCATGATTATAGTACACACTCTAAAGTTAAATAATAAATACTGGCCAAGTGTGAGTTGGTAACAAATTTCTATTCACCGCCAGTTATCATACGATCACCGATGTTAAGCAACGTCGGGCGTGGTGGGTACTTGGATGGGTGACCGCGTGAGCATGATGTCTTTTTGCACTACTTTTTTGTACTCTAGTAGTTAACAATTTATGTGGTAGGTAGTAAGGAACCCTAAGAGTGCAAGCCTAACTCGCACTTGGTAAATTTTTTTGTTTTACTATTAGACGCAGTCCAAGTTCTTATTTATTTGCTCTGACAGCTGCAATAGAATTAAAAAGCATAAAAAACTGTTTTTACTACAGTTTTATGATTATTAACGGAATATTTAACGTTTACATCAAATTTATTAATATTTCACTTAACTATATCAAGCTAAACTTGCTACTGTCTTACGTTCAAAACCCTAACGACAGTGATCTTAGAATTTGGCATTTTCATTCAACCTTCTACAGTGTTATTGCAGCTGTAAAAGCAAATAAATGCTTGGTCCAACAGTTCCAAATAATCAAATACATGTCGCTAACTGTTTTTTTTTTCTTCAAAACATCACGGACAATATTTTGAGACATGCACTTGCTGTGAATCGAGTTAGTTAGTTAAATTAAAATAAAACAGGTTTACTTTCTCAGGTCTCGACTGCTGTGTGAAAATTATACGCTGGTCTCATTCCATAATTATTAGTAACTAGCTGCGCCTCGCGGTTTCACCCGCGTTGTGATGAAAAATGGTGATGATAAAAAGTATTTTATGTCCGTTTCCTGGTTCTAAGCTACCTCCCTACCAATTTTCAGCAAAATCGGTTCAGCCGTTCTTGAGTTATAAATAGTTTAACTAACACGACTTTCTTTTATAATATAGATTCGTTCATTCATTGTATACACCTCTCTTTAAAACTATAGCGAAAATTTGAAAACAAACGTAACTTTAATATTTATAATATACGGGGTGTAAGGGAAACACTCTCGAAGTCAAAAGAAGGTAATTGTACTCATCATTATGAACAACTTTTACTATGGGACCAGCCCTGAAATCCCGAAAAAAATATCAGCTGTTCTATTGAAAACGGTCATTGACACTCGACAAAACGTATGGAACAGCTGATTTTTTTTTCGCGATTTCAGGGCTGGTCCCATACTAAAAGTGGTTCATAATGATGAGTACAATTACCTTCTTTTGGCTTCGAGAGTGTTCCCCTTACACCCCGTATAATATAACATGTTTAATTGTTAATATTAATGCAATCTGGTAACTAGTCCTAGCGATTAATATTTAGGATTCTGTATTTTATTTATTATGATAATTGTATTTTGTATAAACTACACAAAGAATTAACCTCGAGTACATGTTTTGATGTAGGTATAATATAAACATTATTTAACTATTTAGTATTTATAAATTTTTATTTTGTATTAATTTCTCAAATTATGACTAGTATCACATTGATAGCCTCCAACAGAGATAAACAAACAATCTGCAACATTGAAATTATATAATAGTTTTATACAATGTACCTACAAAATTATCAACATAATTATAATAAAGTTATATGATTATTTACGGGATATTTACCGTGGTAAGGTTGTGGAATGAGCTCCCGATATTTCGGCGCACATACATGCACTATGTTCACGGGAAGACACCGTAAACATGGTGCATGTAACTGCGCCGAAATATCGGGAGCCAATTCCACAACCTTACCACGGTAAATATCCCGTAAATAATAATATAACTTTAGTGAACAACCGTGATAGTTTAAAACAGTGTTATAATTATAATACCTAAAATTTGTAACACATTCAACAATTTTATTATAATTACCCTTGTTTGATTCAGAACATTATAATTTGTAATAATTTCATAACAACTAATAAAATTAATTCATTAATTAGAAAAAAAAAATACACGTATTATTTTTGTATTGTATTTTTCCTTAAGTACTACTCACAAATTATCAACTAATATTATAATTTTTCTATGCTTTATACGGGGTGTAAGGGGAACACTCTCGAAGCCAAAAGAAGGTAATTGTACTCATCATTATGATACACTTTTAGTATGGGACTAACCCTGAAATCGCGAAAAAAAAAACTGCTGTTCCATACATTTTGTCGTCAATGACCGTTTTCTATAGAACAGCTGATATTTTTTTTGCGATTTCAGGGCTGGTCCCATAGTAAAAGTTGTTCATAATGATGAGTTCAATTACTTTGTTTTGACTTCCAGGGTGTTCCCCTTACACCCTGTATACATAAATTTTACGTCTTTATCTACTTCCTGTAACGTAATCATGCTAGCGTAAGAACTTATTTATAAGTAACTAAAATATTTCTTCTAAGAAGAATTGTATAATGCACGTTAATATAAATGTTTAGTATTTAAATTAATTGCTGGAATTCTGTACAAAATATACAATATACAAAGTCTCGTATGTCTTTTACTTATAGCACAACCATGATTGTCTTAAATTTATAACACCAGAATTATAACGGACGCTTTAACAATATAATTACACTATTAGTTATATGATTATTAACAGAATATTTACCGTGGTAAGGTTGTGGACAGAGCTTCCGATATTTCGGCGCAGTTACATGCACCATGTTCACGGGAAGAATCTAGCCTTACCTTGGTAAATATCCCGACAACCGTGATCGTTTAAAAGAATATAATTACAATTATATGATTATTAAAAGGATATTTACCCTGGTACTAAGGTTGTAGACAGAGCTCCCGATATTTCGGCGCAGTTATATGCACCATGTTCACGGGAAAAATTTAGCCTTACCTCGGTAAATAACGCAGTGAACAACCGAGATTGTTTAAGAGAATATAATTACAGGTATATGATTATTAACGGGATATTTACCGTGGTAAGGTAGTGGAAAGAGTTCCCAATATTAAATAATATAATACATTATGTGTATGTATATTTTTATGTAATCTTAATTACATTATATAAAAATATGTACATTCGACCGAAGCAATCGACCTGATTATTTCACGGGTACTTTTCATCCCTGAAAAATTATCAGTTCTCGTATTTCAATAAAGTAACAATTTAAAACCATTTCACATGATTTGGTTACTGATGTCGTAAAATATAATAATTAACTAAATTATTGTGTCTTAACCAAAAATATATAAAACTTTACCTAGAAAAAAACATATTAGGCTACTCCTAAATCTCATAACGGTATATGATAAAATGAAATACGGTAAATATTCTAGAACTCAAGTTACATGATTATTTACGAGATATTTACCGTGGTAAGGTTGTGTAATGAGCTACCAACCACCTGACCACCTTACAATCTACAAACTTACAACGGTAAATATGCCGTAAATAATCATTTAACTTTAGTGGACAACCGTGATAGCTTAAAACAGTGTTTTATTCTAGAACTTTTCCTAAAGTAAGTATGAATGTAATTTTTTGACCCGGTTTAAAACTATGGTGTCATAAAACGTACGCCATCAAACTAAATATTTGGGTTAGAAAAGTTGCAACATGTGTGTCTTGTCAACGACGGAAAATGGAGCAAAATGATGTACCTACCTACGAAACTTCATGTTAAGGTAGCATTCCGATCTTGGCGACCACGACCGACGACTGCGACCAGCGGCAGTGGTAGCGTCGCGCGACCCACTACCACTGCTCAGTATGAATTTATACATACATACATCATCAGCCATTAAATGTCCACTGCTGAACAAGGCCTCCCTCTTAGAGAGGGGTGTTGCCATAATCCCCACGCTTGGCAGGCGGCTTGGAGATCGCAGTACGTTCACCGTGTACTAACAGGACGCTGCTGCCCATCCTCCGGTGGTTCTGGTCGCAGTTTTAGGACACACCCGGGTCCCGAGTATGAATTTATACTGAGTGCTAAATAATCGTATCACAATGGGTCGCGCGATGGGGTGGTGGGTGGTAACCTCAAAGTCGCACAACGAGCTATGGAGAGTGCTATGCTCGGGGTTTCTCTACGGGATTGAATCAGAAATAAAGAGATCCGTAGATGAACGAAAGTTAGCCCAATAGCCCAATTAGCAAGTTGAACTGGCAGTGGGCAGGGTACATAGCACGCAGAACTGAGTGAGCCGAAAGGTTTTCAAATGGATATCACGGACCGGTAAGCGCAGCGTAGGACGTCCACCCACAAGATGAACCTAAAAGAGACCGCAGGGAAATGCTGGACGCAGGCCACTTCCAACTGGTCTTTTTGGAGATAGATGGGGGAGGCATATGTCCAGAACCCGACGTGTTCGTTTGAGAAACTGTGGGACACTTTGGCAGTTGTAGCGAATTATGATGAAAACTGCCATAAATTAGTTTCTGCACCTCGAATAACCCATGTACGTATACTTGACCTGAATTTGGTATTTTTAATTGAAGGTTGATTGGTGTGCTTAATAGGTGCAAATAGAATCTACCTATTTAAAGTCTGTAGCACCCGAGGCGTGCTAGCTTGACTAGGTATTTCTAACTGATCACCAAGGATGACACGGTCAGTCATTGGATGTGTGACCGGGAGTTACATTCACAATTGATGATTAAATCGTAAGTCCTGGCGGTTTGTTTATTTATTTTGCATTTGTAGGTAAAAGTTAGGGTTTTCCGAGGAAACCAGAGTCACTGACATAACTGTTAAAATTTGCAAGTTGAAGTGGCAATGGGCAGGCCACATCGCTCGAAGAACCGATAACCGATGGGGAAGAAAGGTTTTTGAGTGGAGACCACGAACGAGAAGACGCAGAGCAGGTAATAGGTTTCCCACTAGATGAACCGATGACACTGTGAGAGTTGCGGCCATCAAGTGGATGCAGATGGCAGGCAGAATGATGACATTTAGTGTTGAGATCTATGTTCAGTAGTGGACGTCTTCTGTCTGTCTGATGATGATGTGTAAGTTAATCATCATCATCATCATTTTAGCCATAGGACGTCCACATAGACTTCCCCCATCGATCTCCAAAGGGGCCGGTTGGAAGCGGCTTGCATCCAGCGTTTCCCTGCGGTCTCTTTTAGATCGTCCGTCCATCTTGTGGGTGGATGTCCTACGCTGCGCTTACCGGTCCGTGGTCTCTACTCCAGAACCTTTCGGCCCCATCGGCCATCTGTTCCGAGTGATATGTGCCCTGTCCACATAAGTTAATATATCGTGGTAATTCGAAACCTCAGCAAAACAGCGCTGAGATCACAACTAGGCTATCACGATGCATTGATAATGAACTTCTTGATTATTAATTAATTTCAGTTAGTGGTGATGAGTGTATGACGTCATTCTGGCCTTGGATCCTGATTTTCCTGATGTTTCTCATTAAACGCATGGGGGGAGCTGTAATCAAGCGAGCTGATATTGATCAAACGTGCTAGGGTATAAACATGCTATACCGGTGCGTTCCTATGGGGATCCCGGTACCCTCCGTCTGGCACAGAGGTCGGCCACCGAGAGGGTTTTAGTGGTGCAATCTCACATAACCCAGCTTCACCCCAATGAAGCTGGGTATCTTTTGAAGATTTTTCCCGTCAACAAAAAAAAAGGGGTATAAAGATGCTATATAGGTTCTGGGTGTCCCTACGTGGCGAGTTAAGGTGGTGAGTTTCACCTATAGCGGGAAATTCAAATTTTAAGCAGTTTTTTGTTTTTGTAGCTAGGCCGGGTAATTATTTGAAAATGACACAGTGTTTGCGCAATTGGTTGGTTGTTCTTTACATCATCATGTACAACTATTTAACAGTAACGCACCATATGAGTTACGTTTGTCAATAAACGTTTGAAACAGAAAAAAAATGTTTATTGATAAATAAGGTTTATTGGTAAGTCATCATCATCATCATCAGCCAGAAGACGTCCACTGCTGAACATAGGCCTCCCCCTTTAACCTCCACACTGAACGACAGCCTGCCTTTTGCATCCACTGGATGCCAGCGACTCTTACAATGTCGTCGGTCCATCTAGTGGGAGGCCTCCCTACGCTGCGTCTTCCGGTTCGCGGTTTCCGGTTCGCGGTATTGGTAAGTATTAATATGCATTAGAGATAAATATCTTTACATGATTTTGTAAAGAATAATAATCAATTTGCGCAAACATCATGATCTTTTGCAAATCTTTTGCAATAATTACCAGGCCTAGCTACAAGGACAAGAAAACTGATTGAAATTTGAATTTACCGCTATATGTGAAACGTTTTATTCTAGACTTGCCAAATTTCATGATTCTAGGTCAACGGGAAGTACCCTATACTTAATAATAAAAGAAATCGGTCATATCTTTTGATTGCGTTGACTTACAAGTTTGTTTTTTTCGCAGCTGAAAAATCCGTAGACCCGAGTATTGGATATACATTTCAACTTGATACTTCTACGCGTTTATGAGAAAAGTGTTTTGACAGACAGGCAGACAGGCGGAAGGACAGACTGATGGGCAGACGAAAAGACGGATGGACGGACAGACTTAGACATCGTAGGCTTTGTAATAGGGTCCAGTTTTTATCCTTTGGGTACGAAACCCTAAATCAGGTTAAAGGTACATCATAAAGTAGGTAGGTATCTAGTTTCCTAGTGGTGAGCTTTAACCCTAATTTAGTATCTGTCTTGTTATTCATACCAAAACACAAACGAAACTGTACTCTATCAAAAAAGGACAAAGTTAACTTTCCTTCCAACGGAATGTAATTTGAATGCTGTACTTTTCCTCTCAGCTATTTGAAAGTGAACTCTATTAAATAGTGATAAGTTTGACTTTAATATGCAGTGTGTCTGAATGAAATTATGGCAGAACTTTATCTTCGACAAGTTCCGTTAGTTATTGAATGAAGCTTGCTCCACAAGATGTTAATATAAAGATAGCATATTAGGATATTATGATAAAAGGTTCAGGACTGAGGTTGAGGACTTTTCTTCGGATATTCGGATATATTTAACTCGTCTATGAATTTTTGTAGCATAATAAGCATGCTCAGCCTTTTAACAGTCCACTGCTGGACTTATATTAGGCCTACCCCCGCAAGGACGATTGGGCAATATCCACCACGCTGGCCCAGTTGCAGGCTGGTGGATTCACATACGCCATTGAATTTCTTCTCCGACGTATGCAGGTTTCCTCGCGATGTTTTAACACCGAAAAGCCAGTGGTATGACAATCCGTACATAAACAGAGAGCTCAATGGTACGGGCTTGGGATTTGAACCCGCGACCTCACGTTTTCAAGTCTAGCGGTCTCCAAATAGGCTACCACGGGTAACGAAGAGTGTGCATCGGATCTGCACGATCTAATTCCCTCCTGCACATTTTTCTATCGGACTGCCAGAGCGGGCACGAAAATACGTCACCGCTTTATGGTTTATATTCCGAAAACCCGTACGAAGCGCTTTGATTCCACATTTATTATGCGAACTGCTAGTCTGTGGAATTCGCTGCCTGAATGGGTGTTCCCCGACGCCCAATCTGGGCGTCTTCAAATCACGAGTGAATCGGTTCCTTCTAGGCAAGCGTGCTCCAACGTAGATCGCATCATCGCTTAACATCAGGCGTGATGGTGGTCAAACGCAAGCCTATTAGTTATAAAAAAAAAAAAAACTAATTTTTGTGTAAGCAGAAAATTGAATAAATCAGGCATTGCTTTGCGGAAATTTATTATCAGAACTGTTCTATTGAAACAGAAATAGACAATAGATTTATAAAAGAAACAGTATTAGATGTTAGATTATATCAAACAAGGTGAATGCATACTCATTGAGGCCAACATTTCTGAGATAGTAATGTAATTTATCTTTTTATTATTCAGAATACATAGTCCTCCCAAGTATTTGTATAAGCGTTGCCATTCAGCGTAGTAAAGCCGCCAGCATGCTGCGTACGCTGCCAACTCATAGCAATTTTGAATTACTTCAACTGTACCAAATAAACATTTTATATACCTTCATAAAAAACTAGGAGAGTAGGAAAAGGTACGAAACGAGAGTTTTTAGTTTGAAAATTCATAGAAATATTTTCAGTGCCGAAACAGGCATAAAATGCGGGCCGAAACCTGGGGGACGAATTGGGCATACTATTGACCTTCGACGGTCTATGGGCAGTCTAACTGTTTTTCTATAATAGGCCAAGTGGTTCAGGTTTTTAGTGTTAGCTGGTACTTGCCAGTGAAAAAAGTATTTGCATAATATTTGAATTTAAATAGTCAACGTGCGACGCTAATTCTTACGTGTAAGGTGACCTTAAAGGCCACCAATGAGGTATGTTACCTTCGGTTCCACCTGATCTAACATTAATTCATATTCTGTGTGTATAAAGGCCTCAAAGACTACGCGTAGGGTAGTACAGTGACTGAAGAAATTTTTAATTAAACATAAACGAAATTTATTATACCATTGCGTGTATACACAGTGTTGTGTATTACCGACTAGGAGCGAAATATATCCAAGTGAAATCACATACATCAATATAAAAATAATACATCTGCGTAGAAAATATAATAGTAATTATTATTTCTACTTTCTTCTACAATAAAAAAAAACCTATAATAAGCCAACTATTACAAACTGGTAACACGGCAAGCGCTGTGAATAATCTTTATACATATCATATGGAATATACGAATTAGGAAGTTGAAGATTCAGGAATTTGTATAATGATAACTCGGGAAAAAGACGTCTTAGGAATGGACGAATGGAGAAGTTGACAACTTTTGAAATGGACTAGGAAAGAAAGTCGATGGGGAAGAAAGGTTCTGGAGTGGAGACCACGAACCGGAAGACACAGCGTAGGTAGACCTCCCACTAGACGGACTGACAACATTGTGAGAGTCGCGGGCATCCAGTGGATGCAAAAGGTAGGCTATCGTTCAGTGTGGAGGTTAAAGAGGGAGGCCTATGTTCAGCAGTGGACGTCTTCTGGCTGATGATGATGATGATGACAAACGACCATAAGGCTTAATAATATTGTATTAAAGTCGCATTTAGTGGAGGAAAACCATGACGTTACACTTGCCGATTACAATCGTTTTTTCAGATGTTTAAATTTATTTCCAGTTACTACGTAAGTTTGCCTATTGAATTAAAGGTTTTAACGTTTTTTCCACGGAAATTTTATTTCAGTTTATGAAAAGTCAATTACTTATCGTGCGGTACCGAATAACACTCTCGCACGTCGGACACGACTATCACAACACCCTGTATGTGCATCGTACGCATCCGATCAGGTCAAACTGGAGCAGGATGACATATATATAGATAAGTCTCTGTGTATTTTTCCTCAAATACCACGCTATTTTATCAAACATTTCCAGTATTTCCAGTATCCAGTGCTTAGTTTTTCCTCATTTTCTGGGATAAAAATAAGCATCGTAAAAATGCACACAAATTAGTAAAGCACTATACAATTAGTAAAGCAAATAGTTAGTAGCAAATGCAATTAGTAAATCACTATACTCATTGTAAGTTGTTTAGTCGTGGAACGGTAACAAGACAGATTGACAATTAATTTTATATTTATAGGTAAGTAGCTGCGCCCCGCGGTTCCACCCGCGTAGTGATGAAAAATGGTGATGATGATGATGAAAAGTAGTCTGTCTCTCTCTGGCTCTTGAACTATACCCATGCAAAAAAATCAGGTCGATCCGTTGTTTCGTTGCAGCGTGAAAGAGGAACAAACATCCATACACCCATACACACTTTCGCATTTATAATATTAGTAGGAAGTAGGATATATTATTAGGGATATTAATATGAAATTATTCTTGATGTAGAGCTAGATGGCGGCCGAGAAAAGGCAAACTGCCCCCCCGCCCCCCCGCCCCGTCGCCTTTTCTAAAACTTTTTTATTTCACCTTGCCTTCTAATTATAACAACGCAAAAAAAAAAACTGCGAAGTAGTAATTTTTTTTGTCATTGAATGTAGGCTTCATTATAAATTGTCTTTTGTTATGTATTCTATCAAATGTATTTAGTATTGGTAGCATATAGCTTCTGTGAGGTAAGTAATTTTAATTGGTCGCTTTGTTTTGTTTGATTTTACGAGCACACCAAGTTATCAGTGATTTATTGTTCTCGAGGCGGTCTTTATTGAAAAAATATTGGTATGGTGAACATGCCCTCAAACTGTGGACCTTCGAAACTACTTAATTACTAGGTACCTCTTTAGAATGTCAATGATTGAGTGAGGCCTCATCCTTATAGTGTATGTGCGTGTTTTATTTTTTACTAGCGGTCCGCCCGGCTCCACACGGGTATAGTTATATAGCCTATTAAAATAGCCTATATTAATCAGTGATAATGTAGGATTCAAATGGTGAAAGAATTTTTAAAATCGGTCCATTACTTTTTGAGCCAATTCGTTACAAACATACTTACATACAAATCTTTCCTCTTTATAATATTAGTATAAAAGTATAATAATAATAGGCTTGCGTTTGACCGCCAACTCATCTGATGATAAACGATGATGCGGTCTACGTTGGAGAACGCTTGCTTAGAAGAAACTAATTTACTCGTAATTTGAAGACACCCAGATTGTAAGTATCGGGGAACACCCATTCAAGCTGCGCATTCCACAGACAGCAGTTTGCACAATAAAATTGGAATCAAAGCGCTTCGTACGGGTTTTCAAAATATTAACCATAATGCGGTGTCGTTTTTCGTGCTCACTCTGGCAGTCCGATAGAAAAACGGGCAGGAGGGAAGTAGATTATGCAAATTCTATGCGTACTCTCCGAAATGTATCCCATAAAAAACCGATAGACTAGCAACGTTGCGCCGATGCTCAAGACTAATAAGCTTAGTCTAAACTAGGGATACGTTGCCGATGAGCCGTTTGTATTCCATTCAAATCTGTAACGGGTTAATATGGATGAAATTCAGCATCACCATAATTCACGCCACTCAGCCCGATCTTCGGCTTTTCGCTTCCAGTCGCTGCAAAGTTGTAAATGGGGCTGAAAGTTTATACAAAAGTCTACGCGTATAAAGTTGCGGGCAACAGCTAGTCCTACTAATATTGTAAACGCGAAAGTTAGTATGTATAGATGTATGGATGTTTGTTCCTCGTTCGCGCTGCAACGGAACAACGGATCGACCTGATTTTTTACATAATTAATTATGCTACTTTTCATCATCACCATCACCATTTTTCATCACTACGCGGGCAGGGCGCAGCTAGTATTGTAATATTTTCAAAATGACTGCCAAAATATTTTTAAACCATAATTTTTAGGACGTATAATATGTCCTAATGCCCCGGGTACGTCCTAAAACTGCGACCAGAACTACTGGAGCATGAGCGGTAGCGTCCTATTTAGTACACGGTGAACGTACTGCGATCCTCAAGCCGCCTGCCAAGCGTGGGGATTATGGCAATAACCATCTCTGAGAAGCCTTTGTTCATCAGTGGACATTTAATGGCTGATGATGATGATGATTTAAATAAAATCTTGTTATTTACTCATCAGTTTAAACGTAATTCTTTATGAAGTAGCATTGACTGACTGATTGGTGTAATTACAGTTTGATTTATGTTTAAAATAATCTGTTTAATTTTACTTCAGATAAATTAAATCAGTCCAATGATTTAAAATATCTATCGATAAATAACTTCAAATTGGTTAAAAATATTATTAAAAACTAGTTTAGTTACTCATTTAAGAAACATTATGCTCGTTTATAGAATGATAGGTTATTATTAATTTATGTGTTTCCATCAATTTGAATAAGGTTGATTGAACTGTAAAACTGTTCTTTAGACCATCAACGGTCTATGGACACCCTCACTGTTTTAGATTTCCTTACCCAAAGGGTAAAAACGGGACCCTATTACTAAACCTACGCCGCCTTATTACAAAAAAGTCCATCAGTCCAGGTTCAAACCAGGACTAAAAAGTCCGAGTTTGTTACGGTACTAAGGGATTAAAACTTGACCTTATTACAAATCTTCGACTAATCGAGGACCAGCTGATACCAAAGATAGTCCATGGTTTCAATATTAGCCACAGATAAGAAACAAAAATTGAAATCATTCATTCGTTCCTGCAGGTTTCAACACACACTTCAAAAGCTTAAATAATTATTTATTAATGCAATTTAAGATATTTAGCTATCTTAAATTGCTGTTTGTTTAGGTTTCAATCTATTAAACAAGCATAACTTATTATTTTGAGCACTTTTCAAATTCATGGCATAATACTATCACGTGCGACGCCAAAATCCTAGCGTAGAAAAAAGCTATGCGCCTGTGCCGCGTAATTCGAGGCGTTCAGATAAATAATTGTAATTATCCAAAGACATGAAGTAGTTTAGTGAAATCTTTGTAATTACGGTGGGAAAATTAGCAATGTTCTTAAATTTTCTCATAGCTTTTTCCTGTTCATTTAATGTAGCTTGCAATTTTATAATTATCTATGAAATGGAACATCCCTTGCCATAATACCCGCTACATTTTTGCAAGTTTTACTGACTGGTTGAGATACACTATGCAAATCGGCTGTAATGTCTTGAATATACGAAGAAAACAATAATTTAATGCATCAGTATGTATATTTTTTACTTTTTGGGTAAGTACCTACCTATAGCTATATTGTAATCTACCAAGGTTACAAACAAGCACTTAATTCATGGCGAGCCCAGTTGCATAAAGCGCAAGCCACTTGAACTTCAGGGCTTAATGGGCTTCCTCTAGGATCGTGGACCAGATCCTCACGTAAAACATGCACAATTTTTGGGCCAAAGCGTTTTGTGAACCTATATTTATATCTTAATTCTTCGTCACTCAATTCGAAAGGATTCACACGATGACGAGGTCTATCAGATCGCCGCGATGCCTCCAGCATATCCAAATCTTCTGAATCCATCGTGTCAATCGTGTTTAAATCCATTTTAAACGATGTGTAAATAATAAAAACACTAAATAAAATAATTATAACCACAAATTCTATTAGTACGGAAGTTAATACCATAGTTAAACTAGGGGTCTCGGTGGTCTAACTTTAGTACCATAGACAATCCGTGGTTTAGAGAAAAACTTCGTTTTATAATAACGTTTATTTTAGTCCATGGTTTAACCTGGTACTAATCCCAGTACTAAAGTTAAACCGTGTTTTGTAATAAGACGGACGATGTCTATCTGTCCGTCTGTCCTACCTTTGAACGGCTGTATCTCTCGAACCGTAATAGATAGCCAGTTGAAATTTTCCCAGAATATGTAATGTTTTAGCGGATTAACTGAGAATTAATAAAAAAGTCAAAAAGTAAAAACGAAAGAGAGATAATTAATGCACTCGTAATTTATCCACCAACCCGCACTGGGCCAGCGTGGTGGATATGGCCCAATCACCCTTTCTGAGGTAGGCTAAAAGTCCAGCAGTGGACTGTTAAAAGGCTGATTATGATGATGATGACTCGTAATTAATTGATGCACTCGTGTTCATTTAGTACCAACATAACGTGCATTAATTACTCACTTTGCGCTCGATGCAATAATCTAATAGTAATATACTAAATTTTGTACATGAATTTAGCCCTATCTTGGAGGCTTTCCTTATTTAAGTCATAATTAATTTTAATAGGCACTCGTATTCTGGTCTAAGCTCCCGGTGTCCGTGAAATTACGCGACTTTTGCTTCATACAAATGCTTTGATTAACGAGACGTATGACAACTCGAACCTGAAAACTTTTCAGATCACATGCCAGGTCGCATAAATGAACATCGCGCCTTAAATAGTCAGTGGGTTGACAGAAAAGTTGTGGCACTTTTACGTTGCTGTTTTGCGGCATCACTTCACCTGTCGACATTTATCACTTCACTCATCGACATATAGAATTTTCTCGTTGACATGTTTCACTTAATTCACTGTAAGGTCAACTGCTTAAGTAAAAGTATCATTTAGAAGGGCACAACATTATTTCTTTGGCTCTAAAAGACCATTAGTCAGAAAAAGGGACATGTGAAACGCCAAAATGGGGATTAGCAATCGCAACAAAACCTAAATCCAGAGATCTACTCTCAATAATATTAAAATTTCACTTCAATTGTCGACATCTTTCACTTCACTTGTCGACATCTTTCACTTCACTTATTGACATTTTCCATGATTTTCTGACATATATTCATTGAAACGCGAACACCAGGATCAGAATGGGAACAGCGATAACGCAGAACAAGTATATAGAGGTTCTTGGCTCACATTCTGATATGATCACGAACTGCTCGTTCCAGAGGGAGTCGTTGTCTCGAAGTGGAACTTCTAGGACTACCTGGAACAATGAATAAGTAAGAATTGTCAATAAAAAAACATCATAGAATCCGCCCCGCCCAAGGAGAGCGAAGCCCATGAAGAGAGGACTCTTCAGATTGTCCCTTCATCATCAGCCAGAAGACGTCCACTGCTGAACATAGGCCTCCCCCTTTAACCTCCACACTGAATGACAGCCTGCCTTTTGCATCCACTGGATGCCAGCGACTCTTACAATGTCGTCGGTCCATTTAAGGGAAGCCTACCTACACTGCGTCTTCCGGTTCGTGGTCTCCACTCAAGAACCTTTCTTACCCATCGGTTATCGGTTCTTCAAGCGATGTGGCTTACCCATTGACACTTCAACTTGCAAATTTTAATAGCTATGTCGTGGATGCAGATGGCAGGCTGTCGTTCAGTGTGGAGGTTAAAGGGGGAGGCCTACAGACCTATATCCAAGTAGACGCTCCACCGCTTGTGAAGTCTACTAATAGCTCTGTGGGGGAGGCCTATGTTGAGCAGTGGACGTCTTTTGGCTCCCACTAGATGGACCGACGACATTGTGAGAGATTAGGTAGTTTAGGGTATATTTATTAGTAATTTTTGTTTCTGTATAAAATACTAGCTGACCTGACAGACGTTGTCCTGTCTTAGAACTGTCAAACACGCAAAGTCAAAATTGTAAATATTATTTTTTTACATCTTGAGTCACTTTATTGTAGTTTTAGTAAGGATCCCTATTTTTTTGAAAATATAATATAGCCTATGTTACCCGGGGATAGTGTAGCTTCCCAACAGTAAAAGAATTTTTCAAATCGGTTCAGTAGTTTCGGAGCCTATTCAATGCAAACAAACAAACAATCAAATCTGACCTCTTTATAATATTAGTATAGATATAATATAGCCTATGTTACCTGGGGATAGTGTAGCTTCCCAACAGTAAAATAATTTTTCAAATCCGTTTAGTATTTTCGGAGCCTATTTAATGCAAACAAACAAACAAACAAACAATCAAATCTTTCCTCTTTATATTATTAGTATAGATTAGGTATGTGTAATTCATTTGACTTGATCATAATGAACAAGAAGACTTACCCTATTAGGTATATCTATGACATTTTACGGTAGTCGACTGCTTGCTAATCAAATATCACGCGTTTTTTGTTAGATCTGACAGAACGAGGAAGTTTACTTTTAGGTGCGATCATTTTTGTTTGGCTAGACTGCGCCGACGTTTTTTTTTTTGTTGGTAGATTTTGAACAAGTATAAAAGAAAAATATTGTGCGGGGAGTCCCTCCGCTTGGAAGAATTTATACTGAACCCTAAAATTATAACTAGGGCAAAAATATCAACAATTTAAAAACATCCTCTTCTAGAGATTTGAACCTAGCTCCTTAGGCTTCTCAATCCATTAGCGACACCATTACACTACTTTTTAATGTATATGTGTACACTGATTTACGTGTTTAAGCTTCTTCTAGCTCTTGGGATGGTACCATTTTTTTTCCATTAATTTTGGCACAGTTATTTTATCTATCTTTATGAGTATGAATTTTGTACCTGTTCCAATTCAAATTCAATTTATTTTAGTAGAAAAAATTACATTACATATGACAACACTATGGCGTTATAATTTATTTACTAACTACCTATAATATTATTCTAATTAACAACTAAATACTATGATAGGTAACATAAATACAGAGATCACAAAATATAATAAAATAAAACCTGTTGATTTGGTAATAGCAATATTGTATGGAAGCTTACACATTTTTAAATTGGGTTGTTTGTATTGATAATTTTATAGTTATACTATGAAAAAAAAAAAACAATAAATGGAAGCGTTAAACCGTTTTTTTTTTTTAAATTATAAATAGGCTTGCGCTTGGCCGCCAACTCGCCTGATGTTAAGCGATGATGCGGCCTACGATGGAGCACTCGACTTGAAGACACCCAGATTGTAACTATCGGGGAACACCCACTCAGGCAGCGAATTCCACAGACCAGCAGCTCGCATAATAAATGTGGAATCAAAGCGCTTCGTACGGGTTCTCGGAATATCAACCATAAAGCGGTGATTCATCGACACCGCTTTTCGATTTTCTTCGACCTCCCTACAGTTTCCCAAAAAGCACTTACCCCCCCCTCGGTCGTCCGTTTAATGACTTTTGAGCATATAGTTTTTCAGTTGTGTGCCGCTCAATATTGTAGTGTGCGTTTGTAGAACTAGTAAGAATATGTCAGTGTGTGCAATACGTGTTTACTTCGCCCCCTTCAGTCTTTGGCTGACTTTTTTCGGTACCAGCTCGAAAACTTTAAAATTATTATCAAAGTAGTTATCCGAAATCTACCTCGCAGACGGCGCCTTCTGTCAAGGTTTTTTATAGCCTCAAGGCAAAAGTCTGAACTGACACTTGATAGCTCGATACGTGAATTATGCTATTAGCTTGATATTGATAAAAAACACGCGTCATGCAAGAATGAATCTATGTTATTATAGTTCCGAATAAGTACGTGTTTGACCACCAACTCGCCCGTTGGTAAGCGACGATGTGGTCGAAGATGAATCACGCAGACTTATCGCCTTTTCACTCTGGCCTTGAGAAGGCCCAGATAATCTCTTAAGGGTCCTGTATACCCTATGCAGCTTTCTCTCTCGCACATTTTCACATTATTGAAGATATAAAATCAATGAGTGTGAATTTCCAAAAAGTAACAAAATCATGTCATGGTGTCTATCGTAACATTACAAACAAAGAAATTGTCAATTTGATATATTTTAATTTGACACAGTAAAATGGTAACAAGGTACGTAGTACATATAGGTCGTTGGTAACAAGTGATTTTTATTTCTCGTGTCATTTTATTCCGTCAAATTACAAGATATCGAAGCAAACATTTCTTTGTTTGTAATGTTACGATGGACACCATGACATGATTTCGTTACTTTTTGGAAATTCACACTCATTGATTTTATATATTTTTTTTTATTTCGTTTTAACACTGGTGTTGGTGACATTATTAGTATATAAATATTTGCTTAGGTGTATGGTGGTTTACCTATAGGATCACTATACCCTGCACTAGGTCTCGTTAGAGCCTGTATTGCAGTGTACAGTTTCTTCTGACCCTCCGGCCACTTTAAATTATAAAATTTGTGCAAAATATCTTCCATAATGTGAAAATGTGCGAGCGAGAGAGCTGCAGAGGGTATACAGGACCCTTAACGGCCTATTATCCGAGTCGCGTAGGCAATAAAACGCTCCCTCAGCCCCCGCCAAGTTATAGCGACGATGTATTTTGCCACGCAAGAGTCAGGACGCCCGCGGGGGGAGTGCAACGACAAAAACGAACATAGGTCCGACCTCGATGACGCCTGGCGCGGTACTGAACGCGGCGCGCGCAAATTCTCGCGACCTTTTTACGCTTTTAATTTCACAAAAAAACGAAAATATCACTATCAAAAATCTATCCAAATAAAAAAAATTGAATAAAATTGCCTTTCAGTACATTTTACATGCAATTTCCAGGTTGTTACGAGCTTTCATTAGAGCATAAAACGAAATAAAAAACCGGACAAGTACGAGTTGGACTCGTGCTCTGAGGGTTCCGTTGTACAGAACCCTCAGAGCGCTAGTCCAAAAAAAAACTAAAGTTGAATTATTGAAAGACACACTTACCTTTGTAGCTGATTATAAGGTTCTTCTGTACATTCCAACTACAAAATATAAGTTTGTAATAGCAAAATAATTATTTTTAAATGATATAACTTCAAATTTGTAACTTTCAGATTTATTCCTTTATATGTGCTGTAAGACCTTGCCTTCTGCCAAATTTCATGATTCTAGATCAACGGGAAGTACCCTATAGGTTTTGGTTTTCCTGGGAAATCGCAAAATATGCGACATAAACGTTCATATCTTTTGATTGCGTTGACTTACAACTTTTATTTTTTTACAGCCGAAAGAAACCGTAGACCTAAGTATTTAGTATAAATTTCAACTTGATACCTTTACGCGTTCTTGAGAAAAAGGGTCTTGACAGACGGACAGACGGACAGACGGACAGACAGACGGACAACGAAGTGATCCTATAAGGGTTCCGTTTTTTCCTTTTGAGGTACGCAACCCTAAAAATTAACTAAATCGACTTTGTTTCAGATTTTTTTTGATCGAGGAAACTTTATTCTTTCGTGTTTTGAACCAAATCATAAACTCAAACACAGATGTATCTGTGACATGTATTTTTTCCAGCTCAAATATTGTAATTTAACTGAATAAAATTTATTTAAAACCATCAAATTTGGTATAAGAGGCCGTTAAGAAACAAGGAAGCTGGCAAGTTTTTAGGTCGTCTTTCTATCTTGCGCGTGGACGTCCTACGCTGCGCTTACCGGTCCGTGGTCTCCATTCCAGAACCATTCAGCCCCATCGGCCATCTGTTCTGCGTGACCAGTGCCCTGCTCACTGCTATTTCAACTTGCTGAATTTTGTGATCATCATCATCATCATCATCAGCCAGAAGACGTCCACTGCTGAACATAGGCCTCCCCCTTTAACCTCCACACTGAACGACAGCCTGCCTTTTGCATCCACTTGATGCCAGCGACTCTCACTATGTCGTCGGTCCATCTAGTGGGAAGCCTCCCTACGCTGCGTTTTCCGGTTCGTGGTCTCCACTCAAGAACCTTTCTTCCCCATCGGTTATCGGTTCTTCAAGCGATGTGGCCTGCCCATTGCCACTTCAACTTGCAAATTTTAACAGCCATGTAGGTGACTCTGGTTCTTTGGTGAATAAAAAATAACTTACACACAATAATGCAGATTTTCATATTACCACTGGCACTGGCTGACTTTGAAATAAGTAAAGTCCAGCCGATCGTTATTTATTGTTTTACACTAAACGTGTGATTGAATTCAATAATCACTACATAAAAGTACAAATTAAATGTAGTTAGCGAGTAATTTGACTAGGTACTAACTAACCAGAAAATTGTATTACACCTTTACACAAGTGACTTCGTTTCTATTACTCAAATTACATTCGGTAAATTTTTTGTGTCGACAACTCGGACGGGCAGCGTTCGGGAAATTGCGTGACATCTTCTCGTCCAAGATACCACGTGCCTCAAGACGAGGGTTTTTGACCAGTGTGTGTTGCCAGTGATGACATATGGTACTGAGACGTCGTCCTTAACTGTTGGCCTTTTGGAAAAACTCAGAGTCACTCAGCGGGCAATGTAGAGAGCTATGCTCGGATTTTCTTTGCGCGATAGAATCCGGAACGTGGATATTCGCCAAAGAACCAGAGTCACCGACATAGCAATTTTTTAATACGGCTCTTGAAATGTATAATTTCTTACCCTCTGACTAGTAAATATGTCGAGCGGCAGATGGCAGCTGTCGGTGCTGTTGGTGCACTCCCGCAGCTTGGTCCGTGCGACGTCGTACCTCGTCTTCTGAAGGTCGAACTTGGCTCGGATGTAGTTCTGCTGTACCTCGTTCTCAGAGTTGAACACGAAGAAATAGTACCCGTTGGCTGGCACCCTGGAACGAAAATACCGACATAAAATTCACAGACTTAAATTCTTAAATTGTTCACACAACATTAAAAAAAGCTTTAAAAAAACTAGTGAAACTATCGGCGGCATTATCGCTAAGAGCGATATAGTCAAGTCAACCATAGGATAGAGATGATTACAGGACTAGCGACCCGCCCGCCCGGCTTCGCACGGGTGTAATTTACGTGCGAAGCCAGGGCGGATCGCTAGTCATACATATAAACCTTCCTCTTGGATCACTCTATCTATATAAAAAACCGCATCAAAATCCGTTGCGTAGTTTTAAAGATTTAAGCATACATAGGGACGGACAGATAGCGATAGCGACTATGTTTTATACTATGTATTGGTGATGATAGTGATGTAGTGATTATGTAGTGCAGTTACGTGAGGTTCTACATTGAAGATGGAGGGAGTTTAATGTAGGATATTTTATTGGGTTGTATTATCTGACTTATATTTGATGTCGAAGGCTATCCTACATGTATGTGCGTGGGTAATTAAAACTCTAGTAGATGGATTAAGTACGTGCGCTTTATTTGAGCGCCAGCGAATGACTGGTTATACATTGAATGTTGGTGCGCTTTTATCAAAATGTTTATAATAACAATGACGTGATGTAGGTGGGACTCACAGGCTCTACAACGTCGAATATTATAAACACGACCACACAGTTCAAGAAGGTTACCTACACTACCTTCACTAGCTTTATTACCTCAATAACAATCATAAGTAATTACGCAATTATGCTGTCTTAGACAATGATATACTTAATGTACAATATAATAGGTTATACAATAATACTAAAATTACGATAATAAACGAATATAGTTATACACATAAAAAGCTTTTGATATTGCAGAACTAACAGGCGCTCTAGCAAAATTATTAATATTGCAGAACCAACAGGCGCTCTAGCAAAATTATTAATATTGCAGAACCAACAGGCGCTCTAGCAAAATTATTAATATTGTAGAACCAACAGGCGGTTGAATAAAATTATTGATAATTATCGCAGAATCAATATTATACGCGCTCTTACAATATTATTGATATTGCAGAACTAACAGGTGCTCCGACTTCATTGTGAGAGTCGCGGGCATCCAGTGGATGCAAAAGGAAGGCTGTCGTTCAGTGTGGAGATTAAAGGGGGAAGCCTATGTTCAGCAGTGGACGTCTTCTGGCTGATGATGATGATGATGAACAGGCGCTCTAACAAAATTATTGATACAATACAATACAATTGTTTATTAATAACTCCATAGTTACAAATCAAACTTCTCCAGGAGCCTTACGGACAACAGCTAATTGCGGCACCTAATCCGCTCAGTTGGAAAATCACGCGAACGTGAACCTTATCGCGCCCAGATACAGTTTGCGATCGCGTGATTTTCCAACTGAGTGGATTAGGTGCCGCAATTAGCTGTTGTCCGTAAGGCCCCAGTACAGTAAAGTTAAATGATTATTTACAGGATATTTACCGTGGTAACCACAACCTTACCATAATTTATGATATTGCAGAACCAACATTACAGGTGCTCTAACAAAATTATTGATAGAAACTAACCAGTTGGCAGAATCAACAGGGGGTCGAATAAAATTATCAATATAGCAGAATTAACAGGCGCTCTACAAAATTATTGACATTTTACTTTTAGAGCAGCTTTACTGCTTTACTTACTTTTACATATCGTCACTCCAACGAGTCTCAGGGCGTCTTATGATACTGTTACCGATTCGTAGTCTCCACCCTAGAACACGTCTAACCCAACGGTTATCGGTTCTGCGACAGACCACAAATCAAACTAGACACAAAGAAGGTAATTTACCTGTAAGTGAGAGCGTTAGCTCTAGCAGCTTTAAAGGCCTCCCCCTCCGAGGCCTCCTTCCTACAGCCGGCGTGAGGCTTAAGAGGAAGGTTCAGTATGAGTCCATCACACTCCAGCAGCCTCTCCTCGCTGGAGGAGAATGATGACCAGAACTCAGAGTTGCTCATGTCGAAGGCAGTTGTTTCGTTCACTGTGGAATGGTGTTCGGCGTAGCCATCTGGCTCGAGACCCTGGAAATAGACAAATAATTAAATAAATATTTCGGGACATTTTTCACACACGTCATCTGACCCCAAACTAAGCAAAGCTTGTGATATGACTGCTAGAGACTGATATACATACATAATTATACGGGGTGTAAGGGGAACACTCTCGAAGCCAAAAGAAGGTAATTGTACTCATCATTATGAACAACTTTTACTATGGGACCAGCCTTGAAATCGCGAAAAAAATATCAGCTATTTTATAGAAAACGGTCATTGACAGTCGACAAAATGTATGGAACAGCTGTTTTTTTTTTTTGCGATTTCAGGTTTGGTCCCATACTAAAAGTGGTTCATAATGATGAGTACAATTACCTTCTTTTGGCTTCGAGAGTGTTCCCCTTACACCCTGTATAGTTTGAAATACATACTTATATAGATATTAACAACCAGATATAGATCAAACACAATAATTCATCACTTAAAATTAAATGTTTGTCCTTTGTGGGAATCGAACCCACGCCCGAGCCCATCGAGCTTGGGCTCAGAGGGTAGGTTCACTACCAACTGGACCAACGGGCTAAATGATGGAACATTACTTCCCTAACATGCTTTCAAAAACGAGAATTGGCTTTCAAATGTTTTTTTTGTGTTGTAAAAAAGTTAGCTATAAATAGAGCTGGGTCTGGGTTTTGAATCGCTTGTATAATATTTTGCATGAAAATATTATCAGAAATGATTTTTTTATGCCATAGGTGGCAAACACTGGGTGTGTGGGTGTCTTGAAGTCTAGAGTGAATAGGTTTCTTCTAGGCAAGCGTGCTCCATCGTAGGCCGCATCATCGCTTAACATCAGGCGAGTTGGCGGCCAAACGAAAGCCTATTTACAATTTAAAAAAAAACATCACATTACATCATCAGCCTGTAAACGTTCACTGCTGGACAAAGGCGTCCTAGATATGGGTGTTGCCATAATCCCTACGCTAAATAATAATAAAAATATAATTAAAAAAAAACAAGCAGACTGACTGCCTGATAGTTATAGTTGCCTATGGATACTTGTAACACCAGAGACGTCACAAATACGTTGCCGACCCTTTAGGACTCGAGTAACTCGCTTTTTGAAGAATCCCATGTTGTAGCTTCTCGGAAACACCGCGGAAGGTAGGTCGTTCCACATTTTGCAAGGGTGAGGCAAGAAGGATCGTGTGAATCGTATATTTGTTCCACGATAACATAATTATGTACCGTTAATACGAACGTCATGAAATTTTGTAGGCAAATAGTTCATGATTTTTTTTGTTCGAATATGACCAAATTCGGGTTGTGAAGATTCAGAAGTCGCGAGATCTCAGTTCGGGGCGAAATACTAGCAAGTAATACTAGTTTTTTTTATGAAGCCGTGGTAGCCCATTTAGGAGACCGCTAGACTAGAAAGCGTGAGGTCGTGGGTTCAAACCCCGGGCCCGTACCAATGAGCTCTTTGGAGCTTATGTACGGATTTTCATACCACTGGCTTTTCGGTGAAGAAAAACATCGTGAGGAAACCTGCATACGTACGGAGAAGGAATTCAATGGCGTATGTGAATCCACCAATCCGCACTGGGCCGTGGTGGATATGGCCCAATCACCCTTTCGGGGTAGGCTAAAAGTCCAGCAGTGGACTGTTAAAAGTCTGGCTATGATGATGATGAATACTAGTTTTTTTTACCCACCTCTTCAGCTGCATAGTCCCTCGCTTCGTCGTCTTCGTTTAGTTCTCTCGTGAGCTCTATCTGACCCAACATCAGCTCTCTCTTGGCGCGAGCTTCCACCATAGAATCTCGTCTCTTTTCTGTAACGAATAATTACTATCATCATCATCATCATCATCATTTCAGCCATAGGACGTCCACTGCTGGACATAGGCCTCCCCCATCGATCTCCAAAAGGGCCGGTTGGAAGCGGCCTGCATCCAGCGTTTCCCTTCGGTCTCTGGTCGTCTGTCCATCTTGTGGGTGGACGTCCTACGCTGCGCTTACCGGTCCGTGGTCTCCATTCCAGAACCTTTCGGCCCCATCGGCTATCTGTTCTGCGTGATATGTGGCCTGCCCACTGCCATTTCAACTTACTAATCCGGTGGGCTATGTCGGTGACTTTCGTTCGTCTACGGATCTCCTCATTTCGGATTCGATCTCGTAGAGAAACCCCGAGCATAGCCCTCTCCATAGCTCGTTGTGCGACTTTGAGCTTGCTTATGAGGCCCTTAGTGAGAGACCACGTTTACAACTCTAGGATGGAGAGGATTTATACAGGAGGTAGAAGGCTTTTAATGACATGGCCAATTCTACGATTTACGTTTGCGTGTTAACTTACGTGCTCTTTGTGAGTGTGTCTTCTCTTCGTCAATAGCTTCCACCAGCACCTTCCGCAGCCGGTCCAGCTCTTCCCCGCTGCCTCTCACTGTTGACATTATGTCCGACTGCTCGGGGTTCTGGAAATTAGAGTCACATCCTCGTTTTGATTCCACATTTATTGTGCGAACTGCTGGTCTAATGGAATTCGCTGCCTGAGTGGGTGTACCCCGATAGTTACAATCTCGGTGTCTACAAGTCGAGAGTGAATAGGTTTCTTCTAGGCAAGCGTGTTCCATCGTAAGCCGCATCATCGCTTAACATCAGGCGAGTTGGCGGCCAAGCGCAATCTTATTTATAAAAAAAAAAAAACATCACATTCATCATCAGCCAGTAAACGTCCACTGCTGAACAAAGGCCTCCTAGAGAGGGGTGTTGCCATAATCCCAACGCTTGGCAGGCGGCTTGGGGATCGTAGTACGTTCACTGTGTACTTATAGGTCGCTGCTGCGATCTTCCGGTGATTCTTTAGGACATACCCCGATACCAGCGTCATTTTTACATGGTCGAAATACCATTCATATGCTTCAAGTACAACCTATTTCTTAATAGGCTACTGGACATGGTGTATCGGGACTTATCGCGCATTATTTTAGTCAGGTCAATAAACATCATTTAAAACAAGCTATATATATATAAAAAAAATCGTATATACAACTTTTCAAGTCTGTGTTGCTAACCATTGAGAAGTTCCTTCTGGATTATCATAATTAAATGCGTATACAACTTTTCAAGTCTGTGTTGCTAACCATTGAAAAGTTCCTTCTGGATTATCATAATTAAATGCGTATACAACTTTTCAAGTCTGTGTTGCTAACCATTGAGAAGTTCCTTCTGGATTATCATAATTAAATGCGTATACAACTTTTCAAGTCTATGTTGCTAACCATTGAGAAGTTCCTTCTGGATTATCATAATTAAATGCGTATACAACTTTTCAAGTCTATGTTGCTAACCATTGAGAAGTTCCTTCTGGATTATCATAATTAAATGCGTATACAACTTTTCAAGTCTATGTTGCTAACCATTGAGAAGTTCCTTCTGGATTATCATAATTAAATGCGTATACAACTTTTCAAGTCTGTGTTGCTAACCATTGAGAAGTTCCTTCGTTAGGAGCTAACTCTGAGTGCAGCAACCATGTCATGGTACCTAAAACTTAAAACCGGCTATCATAACAAAATGCGTACACGCAATTTCCTGTCTGTGCTGTTGACCATTGTAGAGTTCCTTTCAGACGTCCTTTCCGGCCAAAGATTGGTACAACCTGCCCACTCCCTTGTTTCCTGAGAGATATAATCTGGGTCTTTTCAAGGCCAGAGTGAACAGGTATCTTCTAAGTCTGCGTGCTTTATCTTCGATCACATCGTCGCTTACCAACAGGTGAGTTGGTGGTCAAAAGCGGACTTATCCGCGATAAAAAAAAAGTACATACAAAAACCTTATCTCTTCTCTATCTCTTCTCTACATAGTATAAATTAAAGTCGCTTTCCGCGTCTGTCTGTCTGTATGGCCGCAACTCCTCCTAAACCACGCAACGGATTTTGTTGCAGTTTTCACCATCAGTTAGATACGTTTTCACGGAGGGTTTATATATATATATATATATAACTAGCGATTTGCCCCGGCTTCGCACGTAAATTATACCCATGCGAAGCCGGGCGGGCGGGTCGCTAGTATTGCATAAAGTAACAGTAATAGCTCTCTGAAAGCTTTTGGCCATGTAAATGGAGCTAAACTAACACTAAAGTGGTCTCGTGACGTCTTAGCAGATACAAGAAAATGCAACACGCTGGGATTTCATACTAGACATGCTTACGATGTCTCGGAGTCGCTGGAATCCAGTGGATGCAAGAGGCAGGCTGTCGTTCAGTGTGGAGGTTAAAGGGGGAGGCCTATGTTCAGCAGTGGACGTCTTCTGGCTGATGATGATGATGATGCTTACGATGTCTATGTTGAAGTCTGTATTTCAACTTTAGCAGTCTTTGCTGTGACCTGTGAGGTCGGTGGTTTGCTGATGTCCTCCTCACTTTCCATGTGTCTTACCTCGTGGTACTCCACCCCCATGGTCTCGTGCAGTTTGACGAGCACTCTCTTCCCTCTGTCTCCCAACGCTTGCAGCCGATGCAGGACGTCTTCGAACACTTCCTTGGAGTTGGGTTCGGCTTCTGTTGTCTGTAATGTTACATGATTTGGGGTAAGTAATGTAAAAAATAAAGTAAGTAATGTTGAAGTGGCAATGGGCAGGCCACATCGCTCGAAGAACCGATAATCGATGGGGAAGAAAGGTTCTTGAGTGGAGACCACAAACCGGAAGACGCAGCATAGGTAGGCCTCCCACTAGATGGACCGACGACATTGTGAGAATCACTGACATCCAGTAGATGCAAATGGCAGGCTGTCGTTCAGTGTGGAGGTTAAAGGGGGAGGCCTATGTTCAGCAGTGGACGTCTTCTGGCTGGTGATGATGATGACGATAAATGTAAAAAATAAACGGATAATGTAAAAAAAAGGTAGAAGGAAAGAGAGGACCGGGAAAACCAAGGAGAGTATTCTTAGACCAAATAAAAGAGAAGGCAAATGTCATGTCGTATAGGGAGGGGAAAACGCTGGCAGAAGACCGGCAAGCCTGGAAATTACTTCACCGACAAGAACTACGCTCTTAAATGTCGAATGAATTAATGGATGAAAAAATAAAAATGTCAAACTGAAACGGGAATAGGTTGGCCATGTTTGTAGAATGCATCCAGAAAGATGATCAAAAATATCAAGCTATAATGGGTGCCTCAAGACGAAAAGTGACCCCAGGTGGACCCTGGAAACGATGGCGAACCAATATGAATATGCAGCATGCTGGGTACGCTGCCAACTGGTAGTGGGCTTGAGCATTTGGATTGTCTTTAGACCTTCAACGGTCTATGGACAGTCTAACTGTATTTGTAGTTATAGTTTTAGCTTGTATTTTGTTTAGTTAATAAAGGCGCTAGCCCAGGAAAAAAAATATGAATATAATTTATGCAGAACACATTTCTCTTACATTGTATTCCTGTTTATCAGTATGATCATCTTTATCAATAGATCTATAGATAGCATCTAAACTGGTACTTTTCCATTCTCCTATTAAGTAGGTAGTTATTAATCACACTATAAAATTTTATTAATTTAGAGTTTTATTTCGATTTCAAATATATTATCTAGATAGCCTCTAATCCTAAAATAGGATACTTTTTTCGCTTGTAAAGATAAAAACTTTTCAAATCACTCTGACTCTTCAAATTTTGTTTACTTAAAATATGTGCATATGTGATAACAAATACCACATATAATATGGTCTAGTACAAAATTCACAATATAGTGTCTAAAGTTTATCTTTATAAATTTAAATACATTTTAGAAATACCGGTAAACTAATTGAAATTCTATGGTATGTCGTCATTACAATGTCTAATTTAGCTTGCAAAATGTAGTCTAAATGCTCATGCTAAATTGTGACTGATATGGTTTTAGTATACCTTTAATTCCGAAATTTTTGAGTGCTGACCCAAAATCCATATTTTCAAATATCTTTGAGATAATCTCTCTAACAGAAAAAATACCAAAAATATTTCTAAAATCGACAACTTACTGGAGACGAGAATTCTGTATCCACTACTTTTAAGTCAATTGAACTTGTTTCTGTTCCATTTGAAATTGTTTCTGTTTTGTTTAAACCTGCTTCGGTTTTGTTTGTTTCAATATCTTCTTTTACGATTATTGTTCCTTCAATTTCTTCTTCTATTTCATCTAATTTATTGCTCTCTTCTTGAGTATTTATTGTTCTTTCCACAGAGTTTGTTATACTTGGTTTAATACTAAAATTTTCTTCTACGGCACTTTCATTTATGCTGTTCTCATCATGAGCATTATAAAGTTTAGTTGTACTTTCTAGAATGTTCTTATCAGCTACATTATTGGATTTAGGTTCATTATTTTCTTTAGTAGGAGTATTATTAGAAATACTTTTGTTAATAGGAATGTTTGTAGTAATATTTTGTCTTTGAGTATTTTCTTTAGCCACAGCTTCGCTGTTGTTTCCATCGATATCTGGAATGATAAAATGATCATGAGTGAATCGGTTTCTTCTAGACAAGCATACTCTATTGCAGGCTATTGCCCAGGGAGGCATAGGGCAGCGCAGCGGTGAGCCATCGATGGAATCTGCCATCTTAGGTTTTGATATAGGTTGAAAAATTTACACTCGACCAAGTCTGTACTTAGTAAGCATATTGTGCTTGACAATCTCAACAATAAAACCTTAAACCCAACGCAGATTTTCAAGACTTCTGAATACCGTGAGCGACTACTGCGGAGTCTGCGGACATAAGGAACGTTTTGGATTTCAAATCATACATTGGTACTAAGATATAATTTTATAACATTTCTATAGACATCCGATATACGGGGTGTAAGGGGAAAACTCTCAAAGCCAAAAGAAGGTAATTGTACTCATCATTATGAACCACTTTTACTATGGGACCAACACTGAAATCGCGAAAAAAAATTCAGCTGTTCTATAGAAAACTGTCATTGACACTCGACAAAATGTATGCAACAGCTGATTTTTTTTTCGTGATTTAAGGGTTGGTCCCATAATAAAAGTGGTTCATAATGATGAGTACAATTATCTTCTTTTGGCTTCGAGAGTTTTCCTCTTATACCCTGTATATAGTCTACCTGTGACCACGGACACTGCGTTGTTCAAAATGTCAGGAATTAAAATAATATAAGGACACACGACAAATTTCAATGTCTCACCCATACCCAAGGTTACCAAGTTTTACAAAAAATATCTAATCTGACATTCTTAATTTTCTTTTAAATAAATTTTGTTGTCTATTGCTACAAACTTTTGAAATTTGCACAAAATATACACGCGATGATTACTTATCTAGTATGTGTAAAAATTTGGCAAGGACAGAATTTGGAAAGGAACATTTGGGAATTTTGACGAGTTAGTGAAAAATTGGGGGCTTTTGGACGTCAATATCCCGAAAACTAATTAAGTTCTAGATATCAAATTTGGCTTCAATTTAAATTGAACAGAGCAAGAAGAAATTGAATAAGCACTAAAATAAAAAGATAAAAATAATATAAACCTTTAAAAGACAGAAAGCGTCTCTCTTCTTTATCAACATTGGCATCTCTATGCCTATGTAATGCCGGAAGAGACATCAAGTGTGGCGGTGGATGGTAGTACTTGAAAGATTCTGTCTTCGCTGCTTGACGTAGTGCATGTAGCCTTTCTAGGATTTCTTTCAGCTCCTGAAAACAGTGTAAAAGTTTTGATAGAAAGTACAATGTTCTTGGATAATTTTTCTTTGAAATTATCGAAATCATATACAGGTTGTAAGGAAAACGCTCTCGACTCTCGTTTTTATAGCATGTAGTCTGCACTGCACCCATAATTACGGTGAGTTGGCTGCCAAACGGCTGAGCAAATTTTGACTGTTTTTTTTTAATGAATGTTATGAAGTTTGTGTTATTTTGAATGGTGACTTGATCGCGTGTGTTCTTAGCTGTGATTATAGAAAACTTGTTCAGCCGTTTGAATATTATGAGCTTTTTATCGGGGGGTCAACCTGGAAAACTTGATGGTGACAGACAAAGTTGACGGCAAAAGATCACAAGGTTGCAGCTCAATACGTTGGTCCGATCAGCAGTGCAAGTACCGTTCCTTATCGATCACCAAATTTGACAGTTGAGATCGTCAAATTCGATAAAATGCCATTTGATTAGAACTTACTATGATCGATTCTGTGGCATTTTATCGAATTTGACGTTCGATAAAGAGCGGTAGGTACTTGCACTGCGATTCGGACCACTCTCGACACCTCAGTCTACGACGCACTCCATGTGGCTGAGGATAGAAGACGATGGAGAGATATCATCAGAGAGAGATTGATGGAAGGTGGTGATCACGACCCGAGGAATACGATTTAAGGAGGAGAATCGGGGGTTTAAAAATAATTAAATTTATACATATTTGTGTTGGACACGGTACCACGGACTGGTAAGCGCAGCGTAGGACGTCCACCCACAAGATGGACAGACGACCTAAAAGAGACCGCAGGGAAACGCTGGATGCAGGCCGCTTCCAACCGGCCCTTTTGGAGATCCATGGGGGAGGCCTATGTCCAGCAGTGGACGTCCTATGGCTGAAATGATGATGATGATGATGATATTTGTGTTGACGTCTGACATGCTACTGCCAAGACAATGGAGTTGTTGGAGCATAGATCCAACTTAAGACCGCAACAGACACGCAAAGTAGGTTTTTAAATACAACAAGTGACAAACACGCGACAGGCTGCCTGGTCGTAAGTGGTCACCGTCTACGGTGGATACAACTCGCCTGTATCCGTGGCTAATTCAAACCGATACCGGGATCCGTGGATACAAACCCCTATAGATACCTACAATGCCCGGTGCATTGTCAGTGCGTTGGTTGCCTTCCTTTGAGGACTCTATTCACACTTCTTTTCCTAGCGGTGTCTCTCTCTATCCTGATAAAAATCTGTCACTGACTCAAAAGTATCAATATTTATAAGTAAATCAAGGCTTAAATTTTTATCGACTCAACTATGTTACTGTTTTTTTTTTTTTTTTTTCATTTATTTATCATTTAAAACAAGAAAACTATACAAATAGGTTAAAACAGCATTTAAAAACCACTAAGGTTTATTAGTAATGCTATAATGGAGTTTAAGTCTACGCCGGTTTACTATATAATAATGTTATAATATCTAAGTAGGTACACAACTGGCAGCGAGCGAGGCTATTACATCATATTGTTAAAAAGTTGGATTTAAATTTTGTTTTAATATTATATGGAGTAATGTTTTTTTTTTTAAATCTGAAGGTAGATTATTAATTAAACGAGGAACTAAATACGAAGTGGTCCGTTCCCCGTAGGTATTGTTTGTACGTTGAATCGTGCAAAGCCGGTTTTGTGCGACGGCCCGCGTGTATACAGTATGCTGGTATTTTTTGTTGTGACTGTTATGTACTCTTATCAAACGGTCTGTCAATTGGATGATACATTTCCAATTCATTTATATTTTTTATCCTTATTGATATTATACACATGAAAGTGTGTTTGTTTGTTACTCTTTCACGAAGCAACAGATCAACGGGACAACATGTAATTTTTTGCTCAGAAATAGAGGACTGGAGAGTGAGCTAAGGTACTTTTTATTCCAGAAAAATGACCGGTTTCTAAGGGAATGTTCACACGGGTGGAACCGTAAGCGTAGCTAGTATCGATAATATGTCTTATACTGACAGACAGATAGAAACATAATAAAGGGTGATCGAATTCGAGTTTCCTAACTATAATTACACAAAATGTAAACTTATCTTAGTTATTTCTTCATCAAAATTATTATTATTATTTTTTTATTATTTTTTTTCCTGGGCAAGTGCCTTTATTAACTAAACAAAATACAAAATACAAGCTAAAACTAAAACTACAAATACAGTTAGACTGCCCATAGACCGTTGAAGGTCTAAAGACAATCCAAATGCTCAAGCCCACTACCAGTTGGCAGCGTACCCAGCATGCTGGCGGCATTACCACGATGAATGGCAATGCTTATGCGTTGAGCCAGAAACACGCCAGCATTTATTTCTGGGCAAAAGTGCTCCATCTTCGACCGCATCATCGCTTTCCATCAGGCGAGATCGCGGTCAAAAGTTAGCCTAGTCGGAAGTAAAAAAAAAATATATTCTTTAATCTAAATAATAGTATGAACCTACAAAAAACTCATCGAAAATTACATCAAACGAATCAACTGTTGCAGACCGTCCAAACGCGATCTTTTGACAGACATAATGAAAAACGATAAGTAACTATGTTAATAAAAACCGGACAAGTACGAGAAGGACTAGCGCTCTGAGGGTTCTGTCCAACGGAACCCTCAGAGCACGAGCAAAAAAAACCTAAAGTTGAAATATTGAAAGACAAACTTAACTTTGTAGTTGACTATAAGGTTCTTCTATACATTCCAACTACAAAATGTAAGTTTGTAATAGCATAGCATTTAAATGATATAACTTAAAATTTGTAACTTTCAGATTTATTCATATATATGTGCTATGAGACCTTGCCTTTTACCAAATTTCATGATTCTAGGTCAACGGGAAGTACCCAATAGGTTTTGATTTCCCTGTGAAATCGCAAAATATGCGACATAAACGTTCATATCTTTTGATTGCGTTGACTTACAACTTTTATTTTTTTACAGGCGAAAGAAACCGTAAACCCAAGTATTTAATATAAATTTCAACTTGATATCTTTACGCGTTCTTGAGAAAAAGGGTCTTGACAGACGGACAGACAGACGGACAACGAAGTGATCCTATAAGGGTTCCGTTTTTTCCTTTTGAGGTACGGAACCCTAAAAATTACTAAGATAAATTAGAATTTGTGTGAAAAAAAAATATGTTAAGAAATTCGAGTTGGATCATCCTTTATATTGAAATATTATCAAACTGCAGACTGATGGATACCTAAGTCACGACAAATGATTCAGGGGCCTTACTAGCTACATATACTAATCTGTGGGCCTTACGGACAACTGCTATTGAGGCACCTAATCCGCTCAGTTGGAAAATCACGCGATCGCAAACCGTATCTGCACGCGATAAGGTTCACGTTCGCGTGATTTTCAAACTGAGCGGCCTCTGTAAGAAGGCTGAAAGCGCATGTTACTCCAAAATAATGTAATAGAATCCTCACCTTAGGATCATGGTCAGTGATGTCAACGTTAGTGGGGAAGTCCTCAGAAGACGTCGCGTTGGTCACCGTGCTGGGATCGTGGAAACTGACTCCAGCTTTGTGTCTTCTCATTGTATCTGAAGAGATATGTATACATTTTTTTTTTTTATCACTAAAGTTATATGATTATTTACGGGATATTTACCGTGGTAAGGTTGTGGGATGAGCTCCCGATATTTCGGCACAGTTACATGCACCATGTTCACGGGTGCATGTAACTGTCACGGTTCAAGACAAGTCTTTCCGTGAACATGGTGCATGTAACTGTCATGTAACTGTGCCAAAATATCGGGAGCTCATTCCACAACCTTACCACGGTAAATATCCCGTAAATAATCATATAACTTTAGTGAACAACCGTGATAGTTTAAAACAGTGTTTTATTTGTTTTATATGTTTTTATGTTTTATATGTATATATATCAGTCTCTGGCAGCCATATCACAAGCTTTGCTTAGTTTGGGGTCAGATGACCGTGTGTGCAAAAATGTCCCGAATATTTATTTATTTATTTATTTTTGATCATTTTCAGTTAACACTTTAGCATGACTGGGGGCTATATAATTATTGACTAGTGCGTCATACTGCCTACTATAACAAACATACTAACTTCCCAAATAATCCAGCAGCATCCCAAAATGATTAGGGGTCCACAGTATCAGATTGTCATGTTCCCACTGCTGGGATACAGGCTCTCCAAGAAACAGAGAGATAGAGAGAGATAGAGAGAGAGAGAGAGAGAGCCTTAAATTGACCATGCTAGTCCAGTGCACATTATTAAATGTCATAAATGTCTTCGAACTTTGTGGTTCTTGGACATACCTGTATCCTCTTGATCTTACCTTCACCGTTTTTGAGCGAAGGCATCGAAACTAACATAATTTATTTAAGTACTAAATAAGTCATTGGTGCAGGGCTAATGGCTTATTAGGGTCCACTAATCAGGAAACTGCGACCAGAACCACCAGAAGATGGGAAGCAGCGTCCTATTAGTACACGGTGAACATAGTGCGATCCCCAAGCCGCCTGCCAAGCGTGGTGATTATGGCAACACGCCTCTCTAAGAGGGAGGCCTTTGTCCAGCAGTGGACGTTTAAAGCTGCTGATGTGAATCAGGAACAAATCAAAGGATCAAAAGGCAGTCGATAGAGATGTAAGCCACTCAGATGATAGTGTTATACAGTTAAAACTTTATTGTTAATATCCGAAAAGACATATGTAACCCAAAAATGGTTATAAACTAGTGCATAACTGGAAGCCTTATCGCTATGTTCAATCATGCGCCACTCCTGCGCCTCTTTTGAAGAAAATCAAATATAAAAATTAGCTTTTGAATGGACGTAGCTTTTATTCCCTGAATTTTGTCTTAGGCTACTTTTTAACCCAGAAAAACGAATTGTTCCTGTGGGATAGCGGGTGAAACTGACATAGCTAGTAAACAATAAGAGAAGATAAGTAAGAGTAAGTGTACAATAAACAGTATTTTCTTTCTTCTTTCTAACTGAGCTAAAAGAATCCACAGAAGTGATTAAATAAATAAATAAATAAATATTTCGGGACGTTTTTCACACACGGTCATCTGACCCCAAACTAAGCAAAGCTTGTGATATGGCTGCCAGAGACTGATATACATACATATATAGTTTTAAATACATACTTAAATAGATATTAACAACAAGATATAGAACAAACACAAATGTTCATCACATAAATATTTGTCCTAGATGGGAATAGAACCCACGCCCCCAAGCTCAGAAGGTAGGTTCACTACCAACTGGACCAACGGGCTATCGAACGTTTATGTGTTTATCATCAATGTCTCAACACACATACTAGTTATTATATTCTGTTGAATGACAGCTGATAACGCAGTTGACACGTGTAATCTTACATTTTATTGTTAGTATAGCAATAAGATAAAATTTAATGATACCTATTACTTACAAGGAAAATTAAGCTAAAACTCCTGCCAAAATGTTACAAGAGCCAAGATAAAAATTAAATGCTACCCTAATTTTTGGATGCTGTGATTTTGTATAGGATTGTTTTGTATAGTGACTCGATTATGATAATAATGAAAGAATGAAGAAGAATACGGATGAATGGATGGAATGGATCACAAGGTCATATTCATAAGAAAAATAATCATGAGTTTCCTCAATGTGTCATTTATCACTCTGACGGAGAATTTCCCTTTTTATGGTTGACTTAGTGGTATGTGTGCTTCTTTTGCATTGCTTTGTTGAATATAAAATATGGAATTTGAGAATGTCGAAAATAAGCCCAACCGTATGTTTCAGCTTTGTCTATTCTCTGATAGTTCAATTGAGGACGCAAAGTATATAATTCCAGCTGTTTTTAATCTATCTTATTGGGATATACATAAAATTTAAATGCCAGTTTCCAGGCACTCACTGACTCATCACAAAATCTCAAAAACTACTTGACATACGAATACGAAGCTGAATTTTGGCAGGTAGATTCCTTATGGGATATAAAGATCTGATAAGAAAGGATTTTGCAAAAAAACAAATTAAAGGACGCAAAAGAGGATTGTAAGTTTATATGAAGTCTACGCATACGGAGTAATAAACCAGTAATAAATAACTATTGTAGGTGATGTCATGGAACATACAAATTCACGTATCTACATCCAGAGCAGATATTCAAATTCATAATCTTCATCGGTTTCTTCTAGGCAAGCATGCTCCATCGTAGACCGATTCTTCGCTTAATATCAGGTGAATTAGCGGTCAAAGGCAAACCTATTAGTAAATAAAATGAATAAAAACACCAAACATCTACCTAGCTAAGAAATGAACCTACTCATAAGCCTACTCATACTAGCTGTTAACAGAGTTTCCTGAAATTTGACCAGCAAACTCACCAGGATCATTCGCTTTCCCATCGACCTTCTTCAGCCTGATCTCCTGTATCTTCTCCATGAATGTGGTATTACTCATCAGCCCCAGGCTGTACGCCTCCACCAGTTCATCTACCTCCTCTGAGGAATCGTCTCCGATGTACGCGCACTCTTGCAGGTGTTTGTAGCCTTTGATCATAATAAGTGACGCGCCGGGATAACTGGAACGAGGAAAGGTGCATATGGAATGCATGTGAAATTCCTGTCTTGATAAGATGAACATTGAAAAACCTTACCTGACACAAGCAGAGACAGTGACACTAGATCCCTTCAGCAAGTAGAAGCCCCAATATTCCTTCATGTCGTCTTCTAATTCAAGTTCCCTCGTCATGGAAACTGGGACCAACTCCTGACTGAGCTCTGGTAGGCCGGGAACGACGAACGCGTTGAAAGTGGCGTTGGAACGGACCACTTGGCGCTACGGGACAAAAGAGTAGAAAACTTTAAAGACTATTTTAAAATGATAATTAACATTCCTGACGGGCGTTCAAAAATTGCGTTCTTTAGCGAAAAATACAATTACTGCGACCGGTCTAGCGCAATTTTGAGACATCAAGACGGTAATCTTCAGTAATCTTGGTACAATTTTCCGAAAATTAAATATAAAAAAAATATAGTTTATTTTTATTATAAGTGTCATGATATTTTGTATTTTTTTACATTTCTTTCTTTGCAAATTGTTGTCTTGACACCACAAAATGGCGCTAGACCGATTATATTCTTATTTTAATTGCATTGTACTTCAAATCACCGTCTGTTATTATCTAGTACAGGTAATATTTCGGGTAGCAGCTAGTTTCGTAGTATTTTTTTTATGGCAAAGGTTAAAAAACATTTTTGCCAAAAACAAGTAAATATCTGCGGAGAAAAAGACGGAATTTAGAATTTAAAAAGAAAATATCCTATAAAATACAGAGGCTACAAAACAAAATGGACACTTATTACAATAATAATTATTACATATATTATTACATATATAGAAAAAAAATGCAAAATTAAAATAGCTACAATTTAATATTATTTACAGAAATAAAATGTGATAATGAAGCGATTGAAGGGGGGTCTATATTATGAAGAAGATTGTCGATGTGAATGGGAAATGGAAATTTATAATGAATTAACAAGTTGAAAAATGAATTGTGATCCAAATTGTTACATGAAAAGAAAATGTGGCTTAGGTTGGACTCGTCCATACCACATTCGCATATGGAAGAATCTTTAAGACTAACAGTGACATAAGGGCGGAGGGACAAACGATTATGGCGAAACAATACAGTTTCTTGTTTTTTTTACTCGGTGGGGATAGTGGGCATGGTGAAACAATACCTACAGTTTTCTATTTTGTTACTCATGGCGAAACAATAGTTTCTTGTTTTGTTAAAGCGACTTATAGATATGCATAACAATAAACATTCTTGTTTTGTTATTTGGAGGGACATACGGACATGGCAAAACAATATTGTGTCTTGTTTTCTTACTCGAAAGAAATGATGGGCATAGTGAAACAATACAGTTTCCTGTTTGGTTACTCATGGTGAAACAATAGTTTTGTTAGAAAGGCAGACGGAAATACTGAAAAATAAAATTTCTTGTTTTGTTATTGGAGGGACAGACGGACATGGCAAAGCAATACAGTTTATAGTTTTTTACGGTACCCTAAATATATATGCATTTGGTTTCTTTAGTTTTGTCTCAAGCTGAAAGGAAAATCACAGATAAGAATACAAGCGACTAAAGGGCATTGTATAATTAAATTCTAATTGTAACCAATGACTCAAATAATTACAATATTTATTTCTTAGATCATAAGGCCTATCAACTAGGCATATTTCGAAGAATCAGTAGACATAATATATTTTAGCAAGATATACGATAACTATTATCATGAAGTATTTACTATCTTTGTCTGAGTGGCATATAAATAAGCCGAGTCGTTTGATAATACATAATAATGTAGGTACACGTGTACCTTTGAGTTATATCATATTATTCTTTTGTAGAAGCTTTACATGTGTCAAATATTTAGTTTTTATTTGTTAATATTGTTCATTTAAGTATAGGTATACATACCCAACGGCTTTATTTTTATTGAAATAAGGCTTGCTCTTGAGTACCACCTCACATGATTTGAGGCGATGTTTGCAATGGAGCATGGTTGTCTAGCAAAAACCGATTCTCTTGTGACCAAGGAATATACTCCCCCCTTTATAATACTACTCTTTGAATATACTACTCTCTAACGAGAGCTTGTGACTTTCAGATACCAATATTGTAAATATCGGCATAGACAAAAGTACCTACTTTTGTATGATAGCATAGACAAAAGTATTTTTGTCTGATAGCATGGACAAAAGTACCTTTGTCTGATAGCATAGACAAAATTACTTTTGTCTATGCTATCAGGGAACACTCATTCAGAGTTTTTGAGAGTTATTCCAATTTTTTATTTATTTAGATACACAAAACAGATAACAATCAATTAATTTCTTAAGTAAATACTTATAAAAATCTGAACTGGATTGTCAGCCAAAACTTGTGTATAAAAATATGAGACAAACGTGATGAAAATACCCGTCCGCATAGCAATGGCACCTCCAAGACGGCACAACATTTTACTATAACCTAAACAAAAAAAAAAAAAAAATAACTGACTAAAAATAACAATTGCGTTTACTTACTCGATAGCGCCAAAGAACAGCGCGAAATTTTATTTTGATTTTTGTAGTACCTATTCATTTACCCTAGTTACAACTTACTTATTAGCTTCCACACAGGCTCGCGCCTTATTTTTCAAGCAGTGTCCCAATCTAGCTGTTACGAGCACACTTAGAGCGGTTTCGCACTACGTCCGATCCGAATCCGTGAAAATACGTTCCGAAGTTGTCGTACAACTATTTGTATGGTAGTTTACGCACTAGATCCGATTTCCGTCATCCGAATTCTCTCCGTCATCCGTAAATTTCCATTTCGGAATAGATTCGGAAGTTGACGTCGATTGAAAGGACTCATGATTAACGACGTGAACACTCTTCTGTGGCTCCGCCTAAAATGATTGCTTGGATTTGTATCAGAGATCGGACTAGTGCGTACACAATATCCGAATTCGGTCCGAGTTTTCTAGATCTATATTTTCACGGATTCGGATCGGACGTAGTGCGAAACCGCTCTTACAAGCAGTTGAAGTGTCCTAATCTAGCCATAGCTAGATTGGGACACTGCAACTTAGACATATAGTTTAACGGCAAGAATAAAAGTTACAAGGCAATACACACCTACCTGGCACCATGTCGGGGAGATCTTGCTGTCTATCAGTCTCATGTCGGTCATACTCATCGGGTACATCTGACCGAGGAACACGCGGTATCTGGAAACAAAACAACTGTTGAGGACAGACCTTAGACGGATCCAAACATTGAAGATAGCGATATTTTCACATTTTCATCACATTCTTTGTTGCCATAGGCAGCAAACAAGCTAACAGGTCACCTGAAGGTAAGCGATCACCGTTGCCTTTCATCATCATGAGCCAGAGGACGTCCACTGCTGAACATAGGCCTCCTCTTTTGACCTCCACTCTGGACCACAGCCTGCTATCTGCATCCACTGGATGCCCGCGACTCTCACAATGTCGTCGGTCCATCTAGTGGGAGGCCTCCCTACGCTGCGTATTCCGGTTCGTGTTCTCCACCACACCTTTCTACCTCATCGGTTATAGGTGCTTAGGACGACAAATCCTACGAAACCAAACTCGACGAAGTTAAGTCGTTTCGTTTAAGGGTTCCTATGGCCACCTTCTGTCTCCATCATCAGATAAGCTCAATGGTACCATAAAATTGCATTGACCAAACACCATTGCATTGCATTGATTGTTGTACTTGAACTTACATAATTGTAAGCCAAATTTCAGCGCCATCGGTTAAGCATAACTGGTCTAAAATTCAGTTGTAAGATTTGACCCACACACACGAACGTACGAACACACTAACTAACAGGGCAAATTTAATAATAAAAGCTTGTAAAAATTGTGAAGTACAAATGCCAAATGTTTGCCAAATGTACAAATGTTGTTGTGAATACACAAAAAAATATGGTTCAAATTAAGAACCTGAAGTAAAAAAAAGGTCTTGGGTGGTTGACCACCAATCCGCACTGGGCCAGCGTGGTGGATATGGCCCAATCACCCTTTCGGGGGTAGTCTAAAAGTCCAGCAGTGGACTGTTAAAAGGCTGATTATGATGATGATGATGACAGCCTGAGCAGAGCGTGGAAGCACGACGGAGATGATAATTAGCAGTGTTATAGCACGAACGAGATAATAAAGTAGCAGTGTGGTAATGGTGAAGATAGTTACCTCATATAGAGCGGGATCTATAATTAAGCACGCCGGAGATGATAATTAGCAGTGTTATAGCACGACCGAGATAATAAAGTACCAGTGTGGTAATGGTGAAGATAGTTACCTCATATAGAGCGGGATCTATAATTAAGCACGACAGAGATGATAATTAGCAGTGTTATAGCACGACCGAGATAATAAAGTAGCAGTGTGGTAATGGTGAAGATAGTTACATCATATAGAGCGGGATCTATAATTAAGCACGACGGAGATGATAATTAGCAGTGTTATAGCACGAACGAGATAATAAAGTAGCAGTGTGGTAATGGTGAAGATAGTTACCTCATATAGAGCGGGATCTATAATTAAGCACGACGGAGATGATAATTAGCAGTGTTATAGCACGACCGAGATAATAAAGTAGCAGTGTGGTAATGGTGAAGATAGTTACCTCATATAGAGCGGGATCATGATGAACATGGTGGGTAGTACGATGAGTAGTATTAGCAGTCGACATAGTCTCAGCGGTGCGCGGTAGCACGACCGGGACGCTAAGTTGATCGACCGAGATGGCCGAGGTTGATTTGGTCGAAGCGGCCTCAATAAACCAGCTGGAAAGAAAAACTTTTTAATAGTATGAATGACTGTTCAAAAACGTAGTTTTAAAAAAAGTGTAAATTAAGCAGACAGCTTTTGTGAATGGCTAGAATGTTGTATTGGTTAGTGGTACAAAATCATCATCATCATCATCATCAGCCAGAAGACGTCTACTGCTGAACATAGGCCTCCCCCTTTAACCTCCACACTAAACGACAGCCTGCCTTTTGCATCCACTGGATGCCCGCGACTCTCACAATGTCGTCGGTCCATCTAGTGGGAGGCCTCCCTACGTTGCGTCTTCCGGTTCGAGGTCTCCACTCCAGAACCTTTCTACCCCATCGGTTATCGGTTCATCGAGCGATGTGGCCTGCCCATTGCCACTTCAACTTGCAAATTTTAACAGCTATGTCGGTGACTCTAGTTCTTTGGCGAATATCCACGTTTCGGATTTTATCGCGCAAAGAAACTCCAAGCATAGCTCTCTCCATTGCCCGCTGTGTGACTCTGAGTTTTTCCAAAAGGCCAACAGTTAAGGACCACGTCTCAGTACCATATGTCATCACTGGCAACACACACTGGTGGTACAAAATACTAACTTGTAACTTGTACTTAGTCACCACTGCCAAATATTTGCGACAGTGCTTTTAAAAACTGAGGGAAATGCGAGTGAAATATGCAGTGTAAAAAGCAATATAGAGCTAAAAACAGTGATGGAAAACATCGCGAGGAAATCGGTATGTCCGATAATGTCAACATTTCAAAGACAGCACGCCAAAGAACCAGAGTCACCGACATAGCTGTTAAAATTAGCAAGTTGAAGTGGCAATGGGCAGGCCACATCGCTCGAAGAACCGATTACCGATGGGGAAGAAAGGTTCTTGAGTGGAGACCACGAACCGGAAGACGCAGTGTAGGTAGGCCTCCCACTAGATGGACCGACGACATAGTGAGAGTCGCTGGCATCCAGTGGATGCAAAAGGCAGGCTGTCGTTCAGTGTGGAGGTTAAAGGGGGAGGCGTATGTTCAGCAGTGGACGTCTTCTGACTGATGATCATGATGATGATGATGATGACATTCAGTATGCCATGGTGGATTAGGGCACATCCTCTCTCTCTGAGAGAAGACCTGTGTCTCAGCTTTGGGAACTTGATAGGCTCATAATGATGGTGATTCAATTTATCTACTAAGTATATCTATCGGTATTTTTCTTTATTTACTTAGCTACCTACCTTTTTAGCCAGTTTACACATCTTTTAGGATTTTAGCTTAAAAAAAATCTTTTAATTTTGTATTCGTTACACGAGTTAATAAATGACGACTTCAAATCACCAGCCAGTAAACGTCCATTGCAGAATAAAGGCCTTCCTCTTAGAAAAGCGGTGTTGTCATAATCACCACGCTTGGCAGGTGGCTTGTGGATCACAGTACGTTTACCGCGTACCCTGTTGCCCATTCTCCGGTGGTTCTGGTCACAGTTTTAGAACATTCCCGGGTCCAAATCCAAATCGGGTCCGGGTCCAGATGACGACTTAATTAATCTTAAACTTACCCTCTAACGGCACCAGTTCTTGAGGATCCATGATAAGGTACACTTCACATTTATTTTACGGCCTTGGTGTAACATGCAAGTCTCTCACTAAACGCGTCATGGCACTGATGTACCTGGAACAATTTGTAAGTATAAATAAGCATATTAATGATCTGTAATTACATAAATATGTAATTATACTTAGTTGGTACACACTTACACAGTTAAGATAATGGTATCGATTCTGATGCACTCTAAACTAAAATTTACAGCTCTAAACTTGTTGCCATCCTTCTCTCACGCTTCTTCTTATTAGACACGCTCCATCGCTCGCTGTTTAGAAAGACCATGTAAAGAAATTTTATTTGTCGCAATTGCCACCTTGTTATCGCTGTTGTTGTTTATTTAACTGCTCATATTAATAGATTTTATATTTTATGTATTAGTATATTATCGTAATTTTAAGTAATATAAGTATTAGTATGTATTGTTATTAGAATGTACGGTTTATATTATAACTATATCACATTATTTAATATTGCACGCCCCGCCTTCTACCTCCTGTATAAATCCTCTCCATCCTAAGGTTGCCTGGAAGAGATCGCTCTTAGCGATAAGGCCGCCGATTGTTGCACTAGTTTTTAAGCTGTTTTATCATGTGTACGAAATGTGTGGTGTGAACAATAAAGAGTTTATCTATCTATCTCTCACGTATTAAAATGAAAAGTGAGGCAGATAATTTTAGTCCTGTCAGATTGGTTTAGTTTTGTGAGTGGTATGACAGAATAGGTCTCAATATGGTCTTTAAACAGTGTGTTGTCTGTGATTATACATAATTATGGTAGGTACTGATAAACTACTGGTACTGGTGGAGGTACTGGCTTTGGAAAAACTCAGAGTCACTCAGCGGGCAATAGAGAGAACTAGGCTCGGAGATTTATTGCGCGATAGAATCCGTAACGTGGATATTCGCCAAAGAACCGGAGTCACCGACATAGCTGTTAAAATTTGCAAGTTGAAGTGGCATTGGGCAGGCCACATCGCTCGAAGAACCGATAACCGATAGGGGGGAAGTGGATACCACGAATCGGAAGAAGCAGCGTAGGTAGACCTCTCACTAGATGGACCGACAACATCGTGAGAGTCACGGGCATCCAGTGGATTCAGATGGCAGGCTGTCGTTCAGTGTGGAGGTCTAAGGGAGAGGCTTATGTTCAGCAGTGGACGTCTTATGGCTGATGATGACTTACATAACTGTGTAATTATACTTAGTTAGTAGATATAGTTACGAAAGGTAAATTGAAATGACTACCTGACAACTATATACGTATATCAATTATTTAAGTAGGTACTTATTAATCCAGGTGTCAACATTACGAATAGCGACATGTTTCACACTCAGAGCAAATAAAAATACAGAGTCCCTACGGCGCACTGCCAAAGTGACGCCAAAATCGCTTCCAAAACTACGTGAATTCCAAATAAATACACGATCACGCACACATACGCATTCAAAACTACGTGAATTTCTTGTCAGAACGTCGCACTGAAAACCGTTTTAAAAAGAAACAATGACTTGTTGCAGTGTTAAGAACTGTAAAAACAACATAAAAGTAAATAAGAAGAAGGATGGGATATTTCCACACTTAAGTATTTATTTTATCACTTATTTGGATGAATTACACGACATTAACTTCGACTAAAGAATACACACACATGTTTCACAAAGTTGTCAAAAAGTGGCTTCACTTTTCGTGTTCGCGGTAGTCCTTCTGTATTTTTATTTGCTCTGAGGTTTCACATAGAATCTGCTCAGTTTAGCTAACTTAAAATCGGTCCAATTATTAATTTGAGGAGGTGAAGAACAAAACTTCACTTTCCACTTTTGAATATTTCGTTTTTTTTTTCTTTGGGCAAAAAATTATAAATTGATTGAAGCATGTAAGTAAAACCTTGTCAAAAACACCTCTTTTCCTATATAAAATTTCATTTGAAATCGAGAGTTTCGAACAAAACCACACTTTTCCGTTGAAAATGAGAAATTCCGTCGAGACATTTTTATGTATTCTCTAAAATTTGAAAAACTGGAAATGTGAGGTTTTGTTCTTCACCTCTTCATTTACTCTGACAGCTGCAATTACATTGTAAAATGCTGAATAAGCTATGGTTCGGACTTTTTCCTCTTCAAGCTACTGGCGAAAGCAGCAAAGGCCATGGGTGAGATAATAACGTCCATGATATCAGCTGATAACGCACGGGAGCTCAATCTCACTCCAAATGCCAATCACTTACGAATACACTGATTATAAAGCACCAATTTATGTGTAGATGTGGACAACCGGGAGAACTAATAATTCTCACAGGAGGCTTTCAGAAAATGTGCTTGTGGCTCCGTGATTCTACTCTGTAGATAACTTGGTCACACGGAACAGCTAAGTGTTGAGTGACGCTCGTTACTCAGAGTTCATCGAACATAATACTTAATATTGATAGTAGAGAGTATAAAATCCACAGAGAAAGAACTCTAAGAGTGAGAGGTAAAGCAGTGGTTCTGTGGATCTGTGTATTTTATACTCTTGTCTCCTGTTTTTATTTTTATTTTATTTAGAAACAAGCTTACAAACTTTTTCTCTTTATAATGTTAGTGTTGATAGGCTTGCGTTTGACCGCCATCTTGCCTGATGTTAAAAGATGATGCGATCTTCGGTGGAGCACGTTTGCCCTAGAAGAAACCAATTCACTCGTGATTTGAAGACACCCAGATTTTAACTATCGGGGGACACCCGTTCAGGCAGTGCATTCCTCAGACTAGCAGTTCACACTATAAAAGTGGAATCAAAGCGCTTCGTACGGGTTTTCGGAATATCAATCATAAAGCGGTGTCGATTTTCTCGGTGCCTGCTCTAGTAGCCCAGTAGAAAAATGGGCACGATGATTAGATCATGCAGATCCGATGCACACTCTCCGAAATGTATTACCGATAAAATACAGATAGACTAGCAACATTGCGCCGATGCTCAAGACTAAGAAGCTTAGTCTGAACACACCGTGCCCACTGCCCGGCGTCAGCGCAATTGAGGCTTGCTTTGATAAAATTCATCACTTTTAACTTAAGAATTCAAGTATTTGGCTTCTCTTATTCTGTAGTAAGATCTGACTGCCGGAATCGCTGCTCTTGTGAAGTACTCGTCTAGTTTTGAGCTGAGCTCTTAATCTGTACATTATTTACTCGTTCTCTTCATTGTCTACTCTGTGATGATAGTAAATAGATAGTCTACAGCAGCTCTATCTAATCTATCTAATGAAACTGGGTCGTCCACGCGATTGAGAGATGGTGCTCTGGTAGATTTTGTAAAAGGATTTCATCTTCGCAATACCTAACCTACCTCCTGCCAACCCTCCTGGAATGCATCAAGAACGTCACTGAGATCTCCAAAACAACGTAAACGGGAAGTTATACCTCGGTTAGAACTTCAAAGCCATATAACTTTTATTTTGCTCTAAGGATGCGGAATCTAATTATTGTACAGGTATACTTTTTTGTACCGGAGGACAAAGCGTTGGTAGGCCTCCCACTAGATGGACCGACGACATAGTGAGAGTCGCTGGTATCCAGTGGATGCAAAAGGCAGGCTGTCGTTTAGTGTGGAGGTTAAAGGGGGAGGCCTATGTTCAGCAGTGGACGTCTTCTGGCTGCTGATGATGACTTTTTGTAGTGATAGAAATCTTTTGCACAGTTGGCCTAAGGAAGTACACCAGATCTTTACTAGTTATTCCACCACCTAGCAGTGGTATGCATTACTGTGTTCCGGATTGATGGTATTGTTTTAAGTTAAATGAAGGGCTTAAAGATAATTATATCTTAGGAGTGTCTTAAGGAACTGACATCAAAGGATTAGCAAGCTGAAGTGGCAATGGGCCGGCCATATCTGTAGAAGAACTGACTACCGCTGTGGTGGACGGTTTCTAGGAGTAGAGAATACGTATCGGCAAACTTAGAGTAGGTAGGGCGCCCTGCAGCCAGATAGAAAAAAGACCTACAAAGGTGGCAAGCATCTGATGAGACTGCGTTCCGGACATATTCCGTCGAACACGTTCAAGTTTTTAATGGGGATATCGGAGACGCCTAATTGTACAGACTGTGGCATGGTTGATGATGTTCAACATGTTCTGATGGAATGTGTCCGGAACGAAGCGATGCGTCAGAATTTGCTTGTATTCGATGAAAATGTAGGCGCGTGTAATAGTCTCTTGGCTTCACCATCATCAGAGGAGGCCAAGAGCCTAATAAGACTGTACCTATTTCTCTTCGGAGGGACAAGTCTGTAGATTAGGATTGGGGATCGCTTGAAGTACCTATGGGCCGTCGTGGCCTATAGATGCTTTAAGCGATCCCAAGTAATTAGTTAGTTATAGTATGTAATTTAAAAATATGTGTATTCAATCATGTTATAAGACTTACGGGAGTGGCATGGTCGAATATCGACAAAACTCCTTCAAATAAAATAAAGAATAAAAAAAAAAAAAAAAAAGGTGGCAAGCATCACACAACAGCAAGGCTGCTTTTCATAGTCATTATTCACGTTTCTAACTACGCTACTGGAGCGTATGTGCCAGCGTCTCCGATATGTCAAGGAGTTGGGTTGGCTCGGGTAGGTGCTGGTAGGGGGAAATGCACAATACACCCCAAGCGGGACGTCAGTGCAGGGCCATCTCGAATAAGAATAAGAAAGGTGGCAAGTGGATCGTGGTTTGTGACGTTCTTTAGGAGAGGCCTACGTCCAGCAGTGGACGGTCTCAGGGTGATGAGTAGCAGGATTTGCACTGTGAAACTTTTTAGTTCTGGGTGGCACTGAACTGTTATGAGCAAGCGTGATGCTACTACTAAATTAAATTTTGAACTGATTTTGAACAGGCGAGGCGAGTGAATTGCGCGTCTCGTCACTCAGTTTCATAAATAAAATACTTGGTAATAACTTTGATATATCCCTGGAGCCGTGGTCTTAGAATACTGCTTCAGTATCCTCTGCTTGTTCTAAGAGCCGACTAAAAAAAGAGGCCTTTGGGCTTTGGGAACACAACAGTGCAGTGTGGCCTGCACCGTTAGGTAAGTATAGAGGACAGAAGCGGAAATGCTTCGAACACTTCGAACATTTCCCGGGAGGGTTGCTTCATTCAGCTATTAGGAGGGTACTGGTGCATTCCAATGGAGATCCCGGTGCCCTTTATCTGGATCAGAGGCTGGCCACCGAGGGGTTTTTAGTGGATGCCATCTCACGGCTGCACTTCAATGCAGATGGGGATCTTTCGAAGAGTTCCCCATCACAAAAAAAAGTTAGTCATCATCATCATATCATGATGCTTTTTAACAGTCCACTGCTGGACTTTTAGCGTACCCCCGAAAGGGTGATAGCGCCATATCCACCACGCTGGCCCAGTGCGGGTTGATGGATTCACATACTTCTCCGTACGTACGTATGCAGGTTCCCTCACGATGTTTTACTTCACCGAAAAGCCAGTGGTATGAAAATCCGTACATAAACTCCAAAGTGCCCATTGGGTACGGGCCCGGGGTTTGAACCCGCGACCTCACGCTTTCAAGTCTAATGGTCTCCCAAATGGGCTACCACGGCACGGAAAGGTAACTACTTTGCCATAACTAATGAGTTAAGAATCCGAAATGAGGAGATCCGTAGACGAACGAAAGTCACCGACATAGCCCACCGGATTAGTAAGTTGAAATGGCAGTGGGCAGGGTACATATCACGCAGAATAGATGGCCGATGGGGCCGAAAGGTTCTGGAATGGAGACCACGGACCGGTAAGCGTAGATTGACAAGATGGACAGACGACCTAAAAGGGACCGCAGGGAGACGCTGGATGCAGGCCGCTTCCAACCGGCCCTTTTGAAGATCGATGGGGGAGGCCTATGTCCAGCAGTGGACGTCCTACAGCTGAAATGATGATGATGAATGAGTTAAGAACTAACAAGTAATTAGGTTAGGTATCTTCCTAGTTGCAGTAATTAAGATAATTGGTTAAACATTGTAAACATATAATACTTGATAACAGAGCATCACAACATTCCCAACATCTTCAGTTCAAAAGTCAGACGCTCTTACTTTAGCTGTGGAGTTGGGTATAGGCAATAGCATCGTATTTTGTATCATATCTATTTTTTAGGGTTCTGTTCCCAAAGTGTAAAAACGGGACCCTATTACTAAGCCTACACTGTCTGTCCATCCTATCTTTAAACACCTGTATCTTTCGAACTAACCAGAATAGATAGCCAGTTGAAATTTTAAAAGAATATTTAACATTATGGCGGATTAACTAAGAAATAATAAAAAAGTAAATAAGTGAAAACGAATTGGGGGTCCCAATACAACAAACGTATTTTTGTATTAGCTCTAATGTAAAAACGGTAATACGTAATTACGTACAAGCGTCAAAATTAGCATGATTATGGTATACACTCCAAAGTATAACAATACCTACGTAATAAATGATAGCCAAGTGCGAGTTGGTGACAAATTTCTGTTCATTACCAAGTTATAACTGGTGATTTCGTTATTGAATTTTGTGGTGGTACGGAACCCTCAGTGCGCGAGCCCGACTCGCACTTGGCCGGTTTATTCTTATAAAGATTTGGTGCACGTATTGTGCATTTGCTCTATCGAAAGTAACAGGATTCTGTCTCTCTGTTTTTTCGTTTTTCGAGGCTACGCTGATTTTAACTAAATTTGGCAAGATGATAGTGTACATTATAAGTACGGACATAGGGTACTTTCCCTCCCAGAAAATGCGGAAAAACTGGAAAAATCGCAGGTAGCACCGCGGGTCAAGTTTAATAAATGAGTTTTTGGCGCTAACGTGGAAAAAAACATGTCGGCTCGTTGGATTATTTTCCTAAACTTGTGTATTTTCGAGTGTTATGTGTAGTAAATGATGAATTATTATTTATTAAGTGCTCGTAAACGTGCTCGAAAGTGTGTAAGTGATGTAACGAGGTGAAACATGTTTTTTTGTATTGCTTCCAAAACTCCATAGGAGCCTCTTGTAAATCTCCACCATTTTATAGGGGCATGAGTTTGACTTGACCGCACTTGACCGTGACTTACTTTGGTTGACTGTGACTGTGACTATGACTTGTTTGACGCTTTTAATATTATGTAAACATGTTTAATATTACGACAAAAGGACATTGAATCCAAGATCATGAAATTTTTTACAAAAAAATTTTTTTGTTTATAAATAAGTACCTAGTTTTTTCAGAATCATGAATGATAATGAGCGAAATACCTACTGCTTACCTATAGCGACGCCGCCGGTTTCAGAATGCTGAAGAACAGCTGTTCAAATATTTTAGATCAGATATAAACTCGCTGCTTCAATTTAACTATGCGTACAGGAATAAAAAATCCGACAAAATTATTTTTTTATTCAAAATATAGCCACGATGTTATTTGTTTTTATTTTCTATTCTACTTATTGCTTAGTAATTTATTTTAAACGCAATTTTAATTTTGTTTTTGTTGCTGGTCTCTATTTTTATGATCTACTTTTTTATGAGATCCTACTAATATTAGATATAAACGCGAAAGTTTGTATGTATGGATGTATGGATGTTAGTTCCTCTTTCACGCTGCAACGGAACAACGGATCGACCTGATTTTTGCATGAGTATAGTTCAAGAGCCAGAGAGTGACCTAGTACTTCTAGGTACTTTTCATCATCATCATCATCACCATTTTTCATCGCTACGCTAGTATTAAAGTAGTAGTATTAAATAAAAATTATGTCACAACTATACTATAGGCAACTATAGGCTATTATAGGTGGAAACTTACATTAAAGATTATCAAACAAAGCGGCCAACAAATTGTCAAACTAGCTCATCGACTTCTCATCGAATTGTTTATTCATGAACGCGAATTTTGAGTTCGTCAATCGACGAATTCTAGTTATATTATTATCACAACACAATGGTAGTATCTAATTTTATCCGTTCGCAATAAAACACGTTTAACCACGCACAAAATTAACACCCACGTAACAGAACACCAATTACCGAGTAGAAAAAAACCGCAAAATAATTTGGCAGTAACAAACTAATTATCTAACCAAAACAAAAGACGCGTAAGAGTTTTCGCGGCGCATAATTTGTAATTTAAAAAAGGTTGCAAACTTTTTTGTTAAAAAAGAAAATTGGCGGCAAATAAACACGAACGAAAGAGTATCGTACCTATGTCACGGAGTTAAATAAGACAGATATGGCACAAGCGTGTTTGTGCTTCCGACTCGAGAACAAGACTGATTTTAATACGCATTTATCGAAATGTTATCGCATTTTAATAGGCAGTTCAAACATCTTTTTATCAAGACCAATTCAAAAGAACTAGGAAACTAGTCTCTACTTCTATAGCAATAAGGTTCACAAAAGTTTGAGGTTAAATGCATCTTTGTCACAAAAGTGGTCAGCAAATAGATTTTATATTAGTGTAATTATTAGACCGGTTATGTATTAAATAGTAGAATAATATTGATTGCACGTACCCGAACTCCATGGTAAAAAATGTGATTGCGGGACAATGACCTCTTTATTTGTAAACATAGCATAGATTAAAATGTAGTAGTTAGTTGGCACAAACATGCATTTAGTTATGGCGCTTATTTTACATATATGCTCTTTTCAGCGATTTTGTGGCAATGTTAGTTTACGCTCCACGATGTTGCCTGCGATTTTTCAGTATTCCTTTGGATAAAATATTTTACCTGTAGAATGTTTGATAGTACCTAAGTATCTATGAAGTCTCAGTATCGATGGGGAAGAAAGGTTCTGGGGCCTTACAGACAACAGCTATTGCGGCACCTAATCCACTCAGTTGGAAAATCACGCGAACGTGAACCTTATCACGCCCAGATACCGTTTGCGGTCGCGTGATTTTCCAACTGAGCGGATTAGGTGCCGCAATAATAGTTGTACGTAAGGCCACTGGAGTGGAGACCACGAACCGGAAGATGCAGCGTAGGTAGGCCTCCCATTAGATGGACCGACGACATTGTGAGAGTCGCTGATATCCAGTAGATGCAAAAGGCAGGCTGTCGTTCAGTGTGGAGGTTAAAGGGGGAGGCCTATGTTCAGCAGTGGACGTATTCTGGCTGATGATGATGATGATGCAGTATCTATGTAATGGTATACTCTAGGCAAGGGCGCCGCCAGCCCATGGCCCAGGGAGGGGGGGGGGGGATAATATTATGGAGGAACTGGTGGTACCTACTTGGAAGTTGTATTGTACTATACCTACCTACCTACTTATACCTAGTGGGAGTGAATTTATTCGAGTTTTGACGTGCGGGATTTATCGGCAAAGCAAGACAATTGCACGGCCTTAGGACTTTGGTTTCTTTGCAGTTGGCTACATTTTTTTAATCTCTAGGAGGACAGCTGCCCCTTCCTGCCCCCCCTTGGCGACACCCTTGACTCTAGGCGATACCATTACGGAATCGCAAAACAATTATTAATACCAATGTCAAATAAGTAATTAATAGTATTAACAAAAACTTATTAAATCTGTAACAAAAAATTCGCTATAATTTTTTATTACAGATTTATTCAATTTTTGTTTCAAGTTAGGTTCATTTTTCTCTTTTATGTAATTAATATTTTATTTCAGGTTATGTTAAAATTAGCATCACAAATATTTATAAAGAAAAATAATTTATCCCAAAATCCTTATTGTACTCGAAGCGACATAGAAGCGGAATTACACTAGAAATTCCTCATATCCAAATAAATTCCGCAAAGTGACGCTTATGATTCAATCAACTAATAAACGCAATGTACCTATTCTGTAGAAAAAAAAAGAGTAACCAGGGTGAATATTCATAGGTAGAGCCTCTATCAGACAGACCCCTCACAAAATAGCATGGACTCTGAAAGCCTCTTTCCACTCCTCCCCTCTCCATTCCCATTGGATAAAACCTGTTCCACATAAGCCAATCAGAAAGCGTGGTTCAACCCTCTTTCGAAATTTAAATATTCCAATATTTTTTCCTTAGTAGCGTTTGGTTTTTAGTAGAGTGAACACTCGCAGTGTTGTGTTCTTAGGGTTCCGTGTTATTACGAAGCAAGTGATCGTTATTTTTATGCCGACTATTACTGACCTAAGTGGGAAAAGTGGTGATTATTCCATACTTTATTTTGTATTTTTTTAATACAGCTGATGTGACCAACTTATCTGTGTTAGGTGGCCAAATGACTACACTAAAGTTTTCCATGGAAGGCTATATTATTTGGTATAGAAATTTTGCTAGTGGCTCCTAGGAGCTCTACAGAGAAGTTGATCGCAGGCACGTCACAGAAGAAGTAATAGGACAAGTGACAGTGCTGCATTATTGCATTGTTTAAAAAAAATAGTTTTTTGAATAGCGAAATACACTACATATTCGTCTAAGAAACAGTCATTTATTTTAGTCTGTATTTGTGTGTATATAATTGACGTTGATTTTGTAATACCAATTTCTAAACTAAACTATATTTGACAATTATATTGCCATATTTTTTCGCAATATTGAAAATTCATAATTTTTCACAAAATTGACGTTGATTCTGTAATACGATTTTCTAAACTAAACTATATTTGCCAACTATAATTGCCATATTTTTTCACAATATTGAAACGATAAGAGACGTAGATAATTTTAGTTCTGACAGGTTAGTTTAAGTTTAGTGAGTGCTATAACAGAATCGACTTCAGTGTGTATGTTTCTCCGCACACTACTACGCAGCAGCTGAATCAATTTTAATTAAATTTGATATGAACCTTACGCCTGAGGCTTTTACCTAAACAATGCAATGCAAACATTGCTTTTGTCCCGGAAAATCAATGACTCCTGAAAGTCAGATAAAAAAACAGGGCGCTGCTAGCTGAGAAAAAATTAACACCTATATTCTATTGAAATCTGCTTGATAAATATTTTTTTTTACATGCATTTCTTTTTCACATCATCGGCCAGTATACGTGCACTGTTGAACTAAGACCTAACCTTTCTTAACACCAATAGAAATGGAGGTAATACGTACGTGCATGTACATCCATTTCTATGATACAAACAGATTAAAAATCCATTGCATTCCTAATAACAAAAAACATACTTATTGTGATAGAAAAGTTATGAATATGACAAGTCCCTAGTTTATTTATAGCACTTCCTGCGATAAAATATATCCTGCGATAGCCGACAATAACCGAGCTTTTATAAATTTAAGAGCGCTTTTGTTTCTCACAATGAACAATGGTTAATAAAATACTGGTTTAGTCGACATTGGACCAATTCGCAAAATGACCTATAGTCTATGAGGACCTGTTCGCAATATGCCTTATTCGGAAAATGCCCTATTCGTACAAAGACTAATTCTTAACAAGTCTTATTCTTAAAACGACTTATTTTTTATATATTTACTGCCCAGTAGTTTGCCCAGGAGTGGGACTCCTGGGCAAAGGTCTCACCCATTTCTTTCTCCCCACCTATTCTTAAAAATACTTAATATTTGCGATTGAACTCATTTTAACGACTTCAAAAAAGGAGGTTCTCAATTCGACTGGTTTTTTTTGTGTGTTACTCGTTTTTATTTATTATCTTACAAGAACAAAATAAATCCAAATTACGTTTTCCCATCCCATGTTTATTTCATTAGTATTGCTATACACTAATAACACAATATTAAAGATAAAATACGATTTTAAAATGAAATTAATGTCAGAAAGAATAATAATATACCCAATTTAATAAAATGTTTGATCTTAAAAAAAATTAAGTCTCAACCATCACTTCATCTGTTCGAAAAACTATTATTAGTTATTCAATTAGTTCGGTTGAAAGTAAGTAAGTACCTAGAGGTTTTTCCCAAGATACTTTAATAGTCTTTAATATTTTATGAAAAAGGTTACTAAACCTGTTTGAAAAATTGCAAATAATTATGTTTTAAATCTGGGTATTTAAACATAATTATTTGCAACTTTTTTCACTTTTTCACTGAATCAAATAACACCATCATCGTAAAAATATAATTTTACACCCTTGATATTTTTTATAACTTCGTAAAAGTATCAATGCATGTAATTGGTTTTAGAAAGGTTTTAGTTTTCCGTATTTTTTAATAATCAAGAACCTTGCCAAATTTCATTAAAACTAGTTCACCCATTTAATCAAATAATGGTCAAATAGAGAAAGAGTCACCAGCTCTTTCGGAGATTTATCTTCATTCTTCCAATTCCCCAAATTACCATTCCCAAATTTCAGTTTCCAAAATGCCTGTCTCAAACTCTCTTCTGTTTGAAACCGGCCATTGTTGTTTAAATCATTTTTTGCATTACACACAGTGCAAGCAATGGCTTCGGACCAAGAGTCATGTTCCGATGAGGAACCTGACAGCGAAATGCTGAGCGACGACCTCTGCCTGCCAGACAGCGACGACGAGTCCAGACAACACTGCAGGAGTGTTCAGGTAAACCCACAATGACTGGCCTGGCTTAGCTGGCCTGGCCTTCTGAGTCGGCGGTCTGGGGTCGATTCCTTGCCGGGCAGAAGTTTGAACGATGAATTCAAATATCTGTTCTGAATCTGGGTCACTCACTGTGTGACTATGAGTCAGTGACGATATAACCACATCTTTGATGTGAATGTTTAGTGGCATTCCGAAAACATGAACACCTAATGGTGAGCGATAATGAATTTAATTGTATGGAATCATTACGTGAATGTGTCATAAATCATTATCTAATGTGTCATCATCATCATCATCAGCCAGAAGACGTCCACTACTGAACATAGGCCTCCCCTTTAACTACCACACTGTACGAAAGCCTACCATCTGCATCCACTATATGCCCGTGACTCTCACAATGTCGTTAGTTCATCTAGTGGGAGGCCTACCTACGCTGCGTCTTCCGGTTCGTGGTCTCCACTCAAGAACCTTTCTTCTCCATCTGTTATCGGTTCTTCGAGCAATGTGGTCTGCCCATTGCCACTTCAGCTTGCAAATTTGAACAGCTATGTCGGTGACTGGTTCTTTGGCGAATATCCACGTTCCGTCTAATGTGTATGAATGAGATATCATACTGATATCATCATCATAATCAGCCTTTTAACAGTCCACTGCTGGACTTTTAGCCTACAGGCCAACAGTTAAGGACCACGTCTCAGTACCATATGTCATCACTGGCAACACATACTGGTCAAAGACCCTCGTCTTGAGTCGTCGTCATTTTGAAGTATATCGAAAGTGTATAGAACTCGTTAATTTCCAACAGAGTCTCCCAGAAGACCTGCCTGCTCTAAGCTCCTGTCTCCTCCGCCCTCCACGCAAGCTCTTCACAAACTGTCGCGAACGGTGGCGTCAGCAGAATGTCAGCGGTGCCTTCGCAGAGCTACGGCGGCTAGTGCCCACTCACCCACCAGATAAGAAGCTAAGCAAGAACGAGATACTAAGGATGGCTATCAGGTTAATTATTGATATATTTTAGAATATTCTGGGACATTGTAAAGGGAGTTATTACTGCCGCAAATAGTGGCAACAGCAGAATGTCAGAACTACAGACAGAAATTGAGTAACAAGATGAGTAATAGTAAATATACGTATACGTAATCGATGATAAGCTAGTTGTCTCATCTCTGGATTCTAAGAAAACATGGTCCTCCAAAACAAACAAAAGAGATGCCAAATATTTTAGTAGAGACAATACAACAATTGAATTGGAACAACCTGCCGGCTTCCTTGTTTCCTTAGACAAATAGTCATATAGGCATTTTCAAGGCCAGAATGAATCTTATTCTGCGTGTTTCATCTTCGACCACATCGTCAGTCGCTTACCAACAGGCAAGTTGGTGGACTGGTGGACTTCTTCACGATAAAAAATTAATAAAAGTCAGTAGATTAGATTAGCACGCCAACAGCTTGCTACGAAACTAAATTGCCCACGTCTTTTACAGGTACATAGGCCTCCTCTGCGAAGTCTTAGAATGGCAGAAAAACCACAGCGTGAACAAAGAAAACTCTGCTAGCTTAGCAATCAAATGTGAATCCCCTGGAAGTCCGCAGTCCCGCCGCCTTCGCCTAAAAAGGCCTTACTTCGAAGACGACGGCCCAAGAGCTAAAATACTCCACGAAAACGAATACAAACTCTTTGGTAACGAGGAAAATGAGCAGAGGAATCAGAAAGCCAACTTTTTTTTCCACAAAGATCATATGAGGGTACTTCGAAATCAGTTCTATTTTACTCAAAGGTGGCGGCAAAACGTTCCGTTCAGAAATTTGGCCGATCGAAATGGTAACAATTTGCTGATGATTGCGCCGGTTAATGGTAAAGAAGATGACAAAAATGGGAAGGAGAAAAATGATAAAGATAAATGAAATGAAGCTATAAATGATAAGTATTTGGCTTTTGGTCTTGTATGTAGGAATTTAGTTAAAATATTCTCCTGTTTACGGTCTTAAAAATGCAATTATAATAGCTACTTCAGGGGCCTTACGGACAACAGCTAATTGCGGCACCTAATCCGCTCAGTTGGAAAATCACGCGACCGCAAACCGTATCTGGGCGCGATAAGGTTCACGTTCGCGTGAACGTGAAAGAGGTTTGTTTCGGTTCCCAACCCAGACAATTATATCAGGGGCCTTAACGGCTACCTGTTTTAAGCGATTCCGTTTATTTGATTGCGAAAAGTTGCGTGACCGCAAACCGTATCTCGGCGCAATAAGGTTCACGTTCGCGTGATTTTCCGAACTGGGCCTTACGGCCAACTGCTTACGCGATATCAAACTAACGTTAAAATTGCGCAGTTCGGAAAATCACGCGAACGTGAACCTTAACGCACACAGTACGGTTGGCGCCGCCCAAAATTTTTTCATCACCTAAATTGGATTGCTCTAAACAGCTAGCCGTAAGGCCCCTGAGCTCTTTCAGTGCTGCCGTAATGCCCCAGTATAGAGTCTGCGAGATCATTTCAACCTCAACATACAAAAAAAAAAATCATCTAAGCCAAAGTAAGTTGCTGTCGCTACCAAGAAAGTTGCTTCAAGGAGGTGTAACGCAAGTGAAACCGCAGAGCGATGCTATAGTTGTAAATAAATCGTGTGGATTAATACTTACTTATTACTATACTAAAATTAGATATTTTGTCTATGTTCCATGTTTTATTGTATCCACACTTCGACCAAAATAAAATTAATGGACGGGCCTAGAAGGAGTGCAGTTTTGAAGAATACAAAATGATCGCCGGCGCTCACTTCGTTTCAGTCGGTCTCTAGCTGTAGGAAGTGCGACAGAAGACTATTGTTACATAATAACGAAACATCTAACAAAATTATGCCTTCGTGTAATTTCCCGAAGTGTAAATACACAACAAAAAACTGCTATCTTTTTGTAACAAATGTACTGTATATGGTTATAATTATTATTAGGTGTTGAAGTATTATGCCTGACGATTTTGACTCGATTTTACCGAGCAAGTTCAATGGTTATGTGATGGAATGGCCCGTCCATTAATTTTATTTTGGTCGAAGTATCCACATACAAATATCTATACCTACTGGATTAGGTAGTTATCTAATTAATTTAAGTAGTGATTAGATTTAAAACTTATCTATACTAAAACGATGTAAATTGATTTAGGTAATGTTTGTTAATATCATAGATAAAATAAAAGCATATTGCATAACTGCAAAGTCGTAAATTGGTATATTTTTTTACCAGCGTCCCGTAGCGTTACCAATTATTTCAATTATCAACACAGTTAGAACCTCAGATCAGAAAAAGAAGGGAGATATGCCTTAGTGAAATTATGTTCGTGTATTATGTTCGTATCTATTTTTCATAATTTTTTAGGGTTCCGTATCCAAAGAGTAAAAACGGGATCCTATTACTGAGCCTACACTGTCTGTCTGTCTGTACGACAGAGCCAGTTGAAATTTTTACTGAATATGTAATATTACTGCGGTTTAACTAACAAAGAATAATTAAAAAAAAGCGATGCAACAAATGTTTTTTTTTTTTCTTAATAGCTCTCATTTAAAAACGGTAATACTTACAAGCGTCAAACTTGGCATATGTACTAATTATAGTAGGTAGTACCTACACACTCTATAGTATATCAAAAAATTAATTAACAATGGCCAAGTGCGAGTCGGTGATAAGTTTATGTTCGTTACCAAATTATAACTGCTAATTTAGTTACTTGGACGAACGTATCATTCGAACATGGACCTTTTTTTTAAAATAGAAGTTGCAAACAAGCTACTGGCCCCTTGATGGTAAGTGGTCACCGCTTCTTATAGACACCTACAATACCCGGGGCATTGTCAGTGCGTTGCCTACTTTTGAGGACTCCATTTACCCTTCGTTTGAAGCAGTCCAAATTATACTTAGGAGGAAAAACCGAAGGTGGTAAGCCATTCCACAACTTACAGGTACGTGGCAGAAACAATCGATCAAATCTAACAGTGCTAGACTTCCACGCATCTATAATGTGCGGATGGCATTTTTGGCGCTGGTGGCAATTGATAATTATTGCATTTTGTGTTTGTACGGAACCCTCAGTAAAACTAAACTAAACTAAAACTGGAAGTAAGGCCTTACTTCCTTATTTCCTGAGGGAATAATCTGGTCTTTCTAAAGCCAGTGTGAATTTCAAGGCGCCTGGCGTGACCAAAATGTTGGTGGGTTTCTGGCTCAACGCATAAGCATTGCCATTCAGTGTGGCAATGCCGCCAGTATGCTGGGTACGCTGCCAACTGATAATGGGCTTGGGCATTTGAATTGTCTTTAGACCTTCAACGGTCAATAGGCTGGGCAGTCTTTGTAGATTTGATGAAGATTGAAGATTGTTGATGTCTAGCTTTTTTCATGTCATTGGTGGCATACAAGCAGACAGGCTGTCTGATGGTAAGCAGCCCTGTCGTCTATGGATACTTGTAACATCAGAGGCATCACGAATACGTTGCCAACCCTTTAGAACTCTATTAACTCGCCTTTTGAAGAACCCTATGTTGTAGCTTCTCGGAAACAGGGGCGAATCCAGGATTTCATTTGGGGGGGGGGGGGGGGGGGCATTCTGGGTTTCATTTGGGGGGGGCATTCTGACAAGATTCGAAGGCATCAAATCAAAAAATTGAGTCGAATGTATGGAATTGCTAGGTGTTTTGGAGGGAGGGGGCATGGCCCCCATGCCTCCCCCCCAGGATCCGCCAATGCTCGGAAACACCGTAAAAGGTAACTCGGTTTGTATTTTGTTTGGTTAATAAAGGCACTAAGTAACTGGACTTATAATAAATACCTATTTAGTGCTTACTTATTAGTATTAAAATCACGAAACCGTGAAACTAGGAAAATTATTTTCAGTATATTTTTAGTGCAAACACAAAGAGAAATTTTGCCGCTGTAAATATGTCAGGCACTTCATATTTTAATATCTTCCTTCTCCTTCTCCTAAGGGCGTGACTTAGCCACGCCTACCACCCTGTCTCCCTCACTACCCTGCCAGGGGGTCCACACAAAGGGATGTGTGTTAGGAGAGATAAGGAAGGAGGGAAAATTATTGAATAGGGGAGTTTACAACAACAGTACAAAATATTTTCAATAGTTGTTGCTGTTGTACCTAATTAGATTTCTTTTGGCAATAATATAGCATCATCATCATAACCAGCCTTTTAACAGTCCACTGCTGGACTTTTAGCCTACCCCCGAAAGGGTGATTGGGCCATATCCACCACGCTGGGTTGGTTCACATACGCCATTGAATTCCTTCTCCGTACGTATGCAGGTTTCCTCACGGTGTTTTCCTTCACCGAAAAGCCAGTGGTATGAAAGTCCGTACATAAGCTCAAGAGAGCTTATTGGTACCATAGATAATAAATAATAATAAATATTCGGGACATTTTTTTTTGCACACACGGTCATCTGACCCCAAACTAAGCAGGGCTTGTGATATGGCTGCCAGAAACTGATATACGTACATATATATTTTTAAATACATACTTAAATAGATATTAACACCCAGACATAGAACAAACACAAATGTTCATCACACAAATGTTTGTCCTAGATGGGAATCGAACCCACGCCCCCAAGCACAGAAGATAGGTTCACTACCAACTGAGCCACCGGGGCAGTCAATAGATAAACATATATACTCCGACTATAGTTTCAACCGCATTAGGTGAGTAATTCCCGTGTAATATATAATAAAATGTGTGAAAACCACGTCAGTTTCAATAATACAATAATCATTTATTTTAGAGCTGCCAAATTTTGTTTAGTTTAGAGTAAATCAGAATCGATGCCATAGTGAGACTGGAACCGATGCCGTTCTCTTGTATTGGAGGCCAAGACCACTTCGACACACGCAATTTTTTCCGTTTCGGTAAAAAAAGTCACCGGTATATTTCTCGTATTCCTACCATACTAACCAGTTTCAGTGCGTCGCGTCGCCAACAAAGATTAAAAAGCTTAAGGTTTCTCACAGCTTTTTAATCCAAATTACGCTTTTATTGCTTTCACCCCTCTAATCTCCCCTAATCAGCCCTTAACGACGACAAACAACTGACTCGTACCAGCCAGATAATGCAGAATTGTACAACACAAACTCTTGTTGCCACCATCAAATCGGTAAGTCGATGGAGTAGGGATCAATTTTAACTGAAGCAAAACATTTGTAGAGGTTAGAGAAGAATTTGACGTATATTACGTTGGACGTGATAGCCAAAAACCGAGGATTTATATCAGTGAAATGTTATAGGTACATTATTTCCATTCGTTTATTTGCTCTGGCAGCTGCAATAACATTGTAAAAAGCTGAATGAAAACCACGAGTTCTGTTACTTGTGCTAGGGTTGTTAACGGAAGACTGTATTAAAAAAGGGGTTGGTTGTAAAGTCGGTTTATGGACGATAATTTTACGTGATAACGCTTAGGCGAATCGTGCCTCTCTATCGTTTGTTCCGCGCTCTCGCTTGCACGCGCTGCTTAGGAGGAACGTAACAATTTTTCGTGCGTGCAGCCGGTTTATAAGACGTTCATCATCATCATCATCAGCCAGAAGACGTCCACTGCTGAACATAGGCCTCCCCCTTTAACCTCCACACTGAACGACAGCCTGCCTTTTGCATCCACTGGATGCCCGCGACTCTCACAATGTCGTCAGTCCATCTAGTGGGAGGCCTCCCTACGCTGCGTCTTCCGGTTCGATTCGTAAGACGTTATCACGTCTAAAATAGGGTCTTTGTATAGACCAGGGGCCTTACGGACAACTGCTATTGCGGCACCTAATCCACTCAGTTGGAAAATCACGCGACCGCAAACCCTATCTGGGCGCGATAAGGTTCACGTTCGCGTGATTTTCCAACTGAGCGGATTAGGTGCTCAATAGCAGTTGTCCGTAAGGCCCCAGTGCTACTAAAGTGAAAAAGGTAGACCGTTGACGTCTTGTTTAGTGAACAGGACATGAAGCGCCCAAAACCATGGTAAACAGAAGTTACTGTTTACCATGGTTTTGGGCGCTTCATGTCCCATGATTATTTCATCCAAGTGTTGAATTTAAGGGTGGAAGTAAAGTTAGCTTTTCTCGATGGCTACTTATATTTAATATTTTTTAATCCCCGATGGAGATGCTGAGCTTAGTTCGGCACGCGACCGAGCGACGTCCGCGCCGTGGTCGCTTATCAATTGCTAAAACTTTTGGAGCAGAAAGCTGTGACTTTTTTACCAATTGATTTTTTATTAACATAAACACGCTTATAGCTTCTCTTGTAATTATAGTATACTAGCTGCGCCCCGCGGTTTCATCCGCGCAGTGATAAAAAATGGTGATGATGAAAAGTAGCCTATGTCACTCTGCAGCCCTTGAACTATACCCATGCAAAAAATCAGGTCGATCCGTTGTTCCGTTGCAGCGTGAAAGAGGAACAAACATCCATACATCTATACGATATATAGAGTTAGGTCCGGACCGTACGCCGGAACGCGCGCTTCGCTTGTTTACGCTGCTGCTGTGCGCGCTGGGTGTACAGTCACCCAAAGAAGTTTTGCCAATATGTGCGACAAAATTATTATAAATGAAGTACTATGCTATATCGCAAACAGAATCGACGTTATTGACGAACCAACGGTAATTCGAATTTGTACAACGAACTTTGCCGATGGCGAACTTGAAGCTGCTAAAATAAAATTATGTGAGGAGCTGGTAATCAGAATGACGACAAGAAAAGGAGAAGGACGAGCTTCAAAATACGTTCAGGACATAATTAAGATGATGAAAGAAACTGAACCTACGAAGGTACCTACTTTTGTAGCCAAAGACTTGCACAAAATTCCACCTATTACTTTTGATCACTGTGACGTCACTCGTATTTTAAAAGAGCTCGCATCTTTAAGAGCTGAAACGGCAAAAATATGGAGCGCAACAGTGACGAAAGAAGAATTCGACAAGTTACAAGACGAAATTAAATCTAACAGAGTAAATTATTTACGAGAAGAACCTGCGCGCAGGGGTATACCCGACATGACAATGCACAACATCGATTGTGAATCGCAACCTGATTTTTCGACAACAGAGGGTAGCCAGAGTAGCCAGCGGACTGTTGAGGTATCACGTCCGCCGGCCGCAGCAAACCATGAGAAGAATACTAGGCAATCTCCCGTGCAAGAAAGCGTATGGGGAGTATCCTTGACGAACCCTCAAAATAGCTTAAAACAAAACGTACCGACGAGATATCGTAAAACAGCAGCTAGTCGGCTATTTTGCAACAGTGCTGCAGGTCACCAGGAAACGAAAACAAAACCCGACGACGATGATTTTACGCTGGTAGCCCGGAAGGACAAGAAAACTCCCATCAGGAACCGAAGGGGAGCGGGGGAGGCTAGCAATTTACTGGTCGCTGCACCGAGCACGACTACCCTTTATATTTCCCGCGTGAGGAAGGACATAAGTTCTGCTAAGTTAATCGAATATTTGAAAAGTAAAGATGAGTCTGCACATACTGTGGACCTTTTAAATGCATACAAAGAAACAAGCTTCAACTCTTTCCTAATAACGGTGGATAGCGAAAAGGTCACAAATTTTCTAAACGGTGATTTTTGGCCTAAAGGAATCGTATATAGAAAATATATACATAAAAGAAACAAAAACGGGCCACAGCAACAGAAATATAATTACGAGGAGGAACGAGCTTCACGTTAGACCTAGTTTTTTAAGTACTTAATTATTTTTGTTTTTAAATTCATTATTAATTTCACATATGGATTATTAATCTGGAATAAATGCATTTATTTATTTATTTAGTATTTATTTATTTATACATACAAACTTTTGCGTTTATAATATTAGTAGGATTACTGCGACAGGCAATAAATGCCAAGGCATGTATGGTAGGTACTTTTCTGCAACATTGGGTCGATATTCAAGTAAAAAAATGCATAAATATTTAAGGCCGTCATTGTTGTCCTATTTAAGTAATTAGGTACTGGTGTAAACAATAAAGAGTTTTCTTTCTATGTAAATCGTTGTCTAGTAACCACACTTCGAAAAAGTCCTTGTTCAGAAACTTGTCACCAGCTAGCACTTGACCATTTTTATTATTTTTGTTATTATACTTTAGCGTGTACTATAATCATGCTAAGTTTGACGCTTGTACGCATTACCGTTTTTACATTCGAGGTTATACAAAAATACGTTAAAAAATACATTTGTTGTATAGGGACCCACCCCCCTTTCGTTTACACTTATTGACTTTTTTATCATTTGTTAGTTAATCCGCCGTAACTTTACATATTCTGTAAAAGTTTCAACGGTTCTCTATTACGGTTCGAAAGATACAGCCGTTAATATGTAGGACAGCAAGACGGACTGACAGATAGACATCGTAGGCTTAGTAATAGGGTCCAGTTTTACCTTTTGGGTACGGAACCCTAAAAATTAATAATGAATTAACTCAACAATACTTTATTACAAATTTCAATACAAAACACAAACGTTCTACCTTTTTTCAATTTATCTACAACTCAGTCTTTCCACTGGTCTTTGCGAGTTTCCTGAACGCCGTAACAGCCTTTAGCACATCCTCAGCGAAGACCTCAGGTAGCTCGAAGGCTAAAAAGTGGCCTCCATCATCAATGATGGTGGTCTCAACCAGGTTGGGGAACTTGAACTTGAGGAGATAAGCCGGTTGGAATGCAATCTCATTTTTAGCCTGGATCGCCCAGGTTGGTACTGATGTTGGAATTCTAGAAAATAAAGAAGTGTTGCTGTAAAGCCATAATCGATAACCCGGACCTCCAAATTTAAACTAGGTATCTATTACGAGTCGAAAGATAAAGCCGTTAAAAGTAGGGCAGACGGACGGACAGACAGCGTAGGCTTAGTAATTGGATCCCATTTTCCCCCATTGGGTATGGAGATCTAAAAAGAGTTTTATGTTTTTAGATGAGCGTACCATGAATTTCTGGCTATCGAGCCACGAGTACCGACAGACCGCTGTCACAAATGCACCACTCCCATATTATCCACAACTGTCTATTTATTCCTCAAACAGCATGATTGCTGGTAGAATAACAACGGCACTGACCCCCAATCACCGTCTCACTGTGAAGACATAGACTCCCGTCTATGTCTATATCAAAAGCCAATGGACGATCAACCGTTTAGCAAAACAAAAGCATGGAAATAAAGAAAGAAAAATACTAACTCGTCCATACGCAGACCATAATGCCTGCTGCTAAAAGACTCCGCGTACAATCTCATCGAAGTGGTAATAGATCGAGTAGACCAGTATATCATCAGGTTGTCGATCAGCTTCTCAGGAGTCCATCTGTAGCTGAGGCCACCGTCTGCCTTCTGGCGGTGGTCTAGACGGGTCCAAGTTGCGAACTTCTCTAGGATATAAGCAAGTAGACCAGCTGGAGAGTCTGTGAGAGCCACACCTGAAAAATTTGATGATTGTTTGAATGCAGATTTGATGCTTGGTGACATGAAACAGGTTACGGTGGAACGTTTCATTTACATATGGCTGGGAATTCTAATTTAAAAGTTTTTTTGTCCTTGCGGATAGACCGGGTAATAATTATAAATTTTACTGATCACGGTGTTTGCGGAAACCGATAATTATACTTTGCAGTACCTAACATTTAAAGCTATTTATCAGTAACGCATCTTACTAAACGATCTTACTAATCTTACTTAATCTTACGCTTCAGTCAGCGTGTTTTTCAATCTTTATTACATTTGTGAAAACCACTGCTACTTTATTAAAAGTCTATGTCTGGAATGCACTTTGTAATTGGCCTTCACTTCTCTCTAAAATTCGAAATTTATTTCTTCTATAGTTGCGAAGCTTCGTTTTTTCATAGTTTTATTCATCTTTGAGAACAGGAAAAAGCCGCCCGGGGCCATGTTCGTCAAGTGTGGAGACTGAGGTATCAAAGCGGCTTATTTTGGCGTCATCATGGTGTAATTGAAAGAATTCCTAAAAATCTTCAAACATCGCTGATTACAATAAAAGACGTCTCACTTTATTTTTTTATAGTAGATAGGCTGACGTGGTTTTCACACATTTTATTTATATTACACGGGAATTACTCACGTAACATTAAGCCAGTCACTCCGACTATAGTTTCAACCGCACTAGGCTGTTTTTTTTTAAGGTAAATGCACGCGCGCGGCTGCGTCTCGCTTGGCGCTAGAGACCGTAATTTTACGTGAGTAATTCCCGTGTAACGTACTGCGATCTCCAAGCCGCCTGCCAAGCGTGGGGATTATGGCAACACCCCTCTCTAAGAGGAAGGCCTTGTTCAGCAATGGACATTTAATGGCTGATAATGTATGTATGTATGTAATTCCCGTGTAATATAAAAAAAATACGTCTTACTAGTTTGTATATCAAAAACTCTATGATTATATACTTATAAACAGATATCGAATTAAAACTAATGCCATTACGCTAGGAGTAATAGTGTTCCGTGGCCATTACCCATCTAAAATGGCCGAAAATTTCATATTATTAATGTTTGTACCAACCTAAGAAAAAACATGGTATCTTACAATGACGCAATTAAATACGAAATTCAAATATTCCGCGTATTTTTTGAGCAGGCATTTTTAATTTTAATTTTAATTTTTATTCAGGAAACATACAGTGATATATAACTAATTTAAAAAGAAATTATGATAACTTAGCACTATTAACACGTTTCCGCATGTGTGATAACTTGTCCCTGTTACTTACCTACGGTATCAGGCTTTGTAGACTGGATGTGCAGGTATCCCATCTCTTCAACCAGGGTAGCGTACTTCTCAGATAGAGGGTACATCCTGTCGGCGTATTTCTCCTCCACGATCAGAGATGGGAAGAAGGAACAGATCATCGAAATTATGGTGACGGGAGGAGCGCTGCTGAAAGCCATGTTGGTGTGGAAACCGAGAGCTTCCTGAAATGAGATTTCACAGTTTTGTGATCATATAGGATTATCTCTAAAGACACAAATTTTATGAATGCTAAAATTTTCCTGATATCAATAACGGCTGACCGGGTTTAAATGAAATTTGCTATAAATATGACAATTGTTACCATATATATTATGACCAGCGTGGTGGATATGGCCCAATCACCCTTTCGGGGGTAGGCTAAAAGTCCAGCAGTGGACTGTTAAAAGGCTGACTATGATGATGACAATTGTTTATGATTTGTCATGTTTCTCATGTGTTTGTTTTTTGTAGTATATACCCTGGATTGTGGAATGTGGATTGTGGATGGACCGCCGACGTTGTGAGTGGCGGGCATCCAGTGGATGCAAAAGACAGGCTGTCGTTCAGTGTGGAAGTTAAAGGGCGAGGCCTATGTTCAGTAGTGGGCGTCTTCTGGCTGATGAAAATGATGACGAGGACCCTGGATTCTGGATTAACGTTTAAGAGATAATATTTTACGGCGTCATCATCATTTCAGCCGTAGGACGTCCACTGCTGGACATAAGCCTCCCCCATCGATCTCCAAAAGGGCTGGTTGGAAGCGGCCTGCATACAGCGTTTCCCTGCGGTCTCTTTTAGGTTGTCTGTCCATCTTGTGGGTGGACGTCCTACGCTGCGCTTACCGGTCCGTGGTCTTCATTCGAGAACCTTTCGGCTCCATCGGCCATCTGTTCTGCGTGCTATATTATACTTATTGTGTATATTTTACTTGTTATCCCGGAAAAAAACATAATTCCAGTAGAATCGTAATTCCACATAATTCCAGTAGGTGATCGCGGGGCGTAAAAATAATAGGCTTGCGTTTGAACACCATCTCGCCTGATGTTAAGCAATGATGCGGTCTACGTATTTGCACGCTTGCCTAGAAGAAACCGATTAACTCGTGATTTGAAGACACCCAGATTGTAACCATCGGCGAACACACATTCAGGCAGCGAATTCCACAGACTAGCAGTTCATACAATAAATGTGGAATCAAAGCGCTTCGTACGGGTTTCCGGAATATCTATACTAATATTATAAAGAGGAAAGATTTGATTGTTTGTTTGTTTGATTGTTTGCATTGAATAGGCTCCGAAACTACTGAACCGATTTGAAAAATTCTTTGACTGACGGGAAGCTACAGTATCCCCTGGTGACATAGGCTATATAATCTATACCCGTGCGAAGCTGAGGCAAACCGCTAGTCAATCATAAAACGGTGACGATTTACCCGCTCTAACAGTCCGATAGAAAAATAGGCAGGAGGGAATTAGATCGTTAGCTTTACTATCTATATAGTCTGGAGTCATCTATTGCATGATTAAGTTCTGCCGGACTCCATCTCCTGTATGATATAATTATGAACCTATCAGAACTTCAAGTTTTACTCACGTCTGGGAACAAAGTGACTAAGTTGCTTCCAATAAGCGATCCCCAATCACCACCTTGCACGTAATAGCTCTTATAGCCGAGCCTTTGCATGAGATTCCTAAAGACCACGGCCACTTCAGTAGCCCCGAGTCCAGGACGAACTGCTGCCTGAAAAGTAAAAAAGTTATTGATTTATCTGGTTTTTTTTAATGAATTACATACATTGAATGGGCATTACAGTTTCCCAATTTACCCATTCAAGGTTAACTAAAACTAAAAATAAAAACTACAGCACAAACTAAAAAGACAGACCTAAATTAAAACATTGAACAAAATCTTAAATAAATACTAACAATTGTATAAATCCTATTATCTAAACTAAACCATACAATAATAATTTATAAGTACGCCAGCTTTGGACTGGTAATGACTATTTTATCTATCGCAACGGGACTACAGTTGTTATTACAACGCAATTAATAAAATTTTATTGTCTGATTGATTCAGAGCTGCAGTTTATTGGGTACGTGAAAGACCTAGTAAGTTTTTGTCTCATATTATTCCAAATTGTTTTCTGTATGCCAATTTTTCACTTAGGAACTCTAAAATCAAGGAAGTTCAAGAGGCATGGAAATTCTAAAGGGGCCAGATAAAGTCTACTCCCTTGGTTCAAGTAGAAAGCACAAAAATATTTTCTTCGATGCAAATTTTTCGCTTTTGCCACTCAAGTCTAAGGGGCTAAACTATTTGACTCGTTTGCCACTAAAATTCCGTACAACATAACTACTCAACCATTTCCCAACGGCTCACCAACATGAAATTCCGTACAACAACAACGTCCAACCGGTTACGCTGTAGATAATTGTCATTATGCACAAGATATACTTCAGAAATAAACATAAATGAATTATCTGCAGTTTCGATGACATCTCTCAAAAACGGTGAAAGAAACATCATGAGGAATTTAGTATGTCCAAGAAACACAAGTTCAAAAACATGACATTCACCGTCATGCACTTGGCCAGCATGGTGGATTAGGGCCCATCTTCTCTGAGAGAAGGCAGCAGTGGAAACATGAAAATCTGGGAATTATAGCTCAAGTTAGAGTGTACACATGGATTATAATTTCTAAACACTAACTTAACATTCACCAAACGCAAAAAAAAAATCGAACTCGGCGAGCTAGCTTCTTTGTCATACCCAAGCATCGAACAAATTACGGCAAAATAATGCTTACTATTGAAGGAGCGCGACTCTTTAACCAACTACCCGCACTTATAAAAAATGTAAACTCATTTCACGCATTTAAAAAACAATTGGCTCAACACATTATCTCAGATAATTCACTATAATAACAAATGCGTGAAGTGGGTACTTCACAAATTATTATGTATTGTGTGTATTAGTTATTACCATTTAGGTATTTATTTAGCGTTTGAGTATTTCTGGATTATTTCAATTTCTTAGTGCATGCGACGACGGACGCTATTATTTAAGTTAAACATGCTATCACTTAAGTGACAAATAATTGTCTTTGTGGTAATAAATTTCTTTAAACCCAAACCTATACATTTCGGTTAATATGATACTTACATCAGAGAACCCGTAGCCAGGCAAGCTAGGAGCGATGACTTCAAGAGCAAAGTCTCGGTCCTTGCTGACGGCTGTGAGAAGAGGGATGGCCTCATAGAACTCACGGACGGACCCTGGCCAGCCGTGGAGGAGGAGCAGAGGCACTATTTTAACACCGGCAGGTACCTGGACAACAAGGTTAAAGAAATCAATTAGAAATATATAATTGTAGTATCTGCAGAGACTATAATTATTATAGACTCTTATGGAGACTATAGGTTTTGTTGTTAGATTCCGAAAGGCTTTGAAAGCTGCAAAGTGAGCTAACGTCACCCATCGCCTATAGATGTGTCTTGGTCAGAGTAAGTTCATATAGGCTAAATATCTAATCATGGGGCCTTACTGCTACCTGTTTTAAGCGATTCTGTTTAGGTGTTTGCATAAAGTTGCGCAACCGCAAACCAAATCTCGGCGCGTTAAGGTGCACTTTCTCGTGATTTTCCGCACTGCACTATTTCTGCGCTGTTTCGAGCCCGCGTTAAGAGGTAGCCGTAAGGCCCAGACGTCAGACTTTTAGGCCGCTTGACGAGTGCACAGTCTGTGTAAATCAAATCAACGATATAATCTGCCTACTTCAATGTATAGATCTTTCGTAAGGATTACCATTTAGCTCGATACCCCATATTTCTTTGTCAGTCACTGCTTTGCATCATCATTATGAGCCAGAACACGTCCATTGCTGAATATAGGCCTCATCTTAGTACGTTACACTGAACGATAGCATGCCATCTATTTGCACTGGATGCGAGCAACTTTCAAGATGGTCATCATTCAATCTAGTGGAAGGCCTACCCACGCTGCGTCTGCCAGTTTGTGGTCTCCACTCAAAAAACTTTCTTCCCCATCGGTTATCGGTTCTACGAGCGATTGGCCTGCCCATTACCACTTCAACTTGCAAATCTTAGCTGCTATGTCGGTGACTGCTTCACTGCTTTTACCTGGTATATATTGCCACGCTATCGAGTCGTTTTAAGATATTAAAATAGAGTTTTCAAGCACTTTTTAGTCACATCAGCATTTTTAAGACCTTACCTTAGGAGTGACCCTAATGTAATGGATGTCCAATCCTTGTATGTTAGTTTTGAACTGAGGAAACTGGTTCAAGAAGGTTTCCCTCTCAGCGAAGGGGTATTCTTCAGCCCAGTACTTGAGCCACTTATTGAGCTGCCCAGTGTTGAAGCCATATTCAAAGTTAACACCTTCAAGAGGAGGCGTGTAGGAGTTCTTCCGTTTGATTCTTTCTTGGAGGTCTTTCACCAGCTGTAATTAAAATTATTGATGTTGAATTCATTGATTATTGTTTTTAGTGTTCCGTACCCAAAGGGTAAAAACGGGACCCTATTACTAAGTCTACGTAGTCAGTATTTCTGTCTGTCTCTTTGTCTGTCCTACCTATTAACGGCTATATCTTTCGAACCGTAATAGATAGCCAAATGAAATTTTCACAGAATATGTAACGTTACGGCGGATTAACTAAAAATAATAAAAAAGTCAAAAGTAAAGTATAAATATGTACAACAAACGTATTTCTTTTAACGTACATATTTTTGTATTAGATATATTGTAAAAACGGTAATACGTACTTACAAACGTCAGATTTGGCATGATTATAGTAGAAGACACTCTGAAGTGTAACAACAAATAATATATAATGACCAAGTGTGAGTCAATGTAAAATTTTAATTCATTACCAAGTTATAGCTGGTAATTCATTACCTGGATGACCTCTTTATCATTTCACCGGGTCGAAATGACATCTTGTTCTAAGGCCATAATTATCTTACTAATTTTGAAGTCGGTTTTTTAATTTAATAATTATTGTATTTTTGATGGTACAGAACGCTCAGTGCGGCAGCCCGACTCTCACTTGGCCGGTTTATTTATTATCTATTTAGCTATCGAGTGAGTGACAAGTTGACGCGACACGACCACGCGGTAGACCCGGGGATACCGTTTGAGGGTCAACATCATCATCAGCCAGAGGACGTCCTCTGCACTGTTGGGGGAGGCCTAAGTTCAGCAGTGGACGTCTTCTAGCTGATGATGATGATGATGATGGTCAGCACCATGCCTGCTCAATATTAAATTACAGCGCCATTCACAGTCTCGAATTTTAAAAGCGGCACTGGAAGTGTCATTGCTCTGAAATAACGGTTGTTACTCCTCACTGTGAATAAATATTGCTCTATAATTCGCAACACAGTACAGCAAAGCTGTGGTATTTATTTCTTTAGACTGACTCCACAAAAGAGTCTACCGTTACAAAAGATAGGTTAGTCAGTGGTTCCCAATTAGTTTTTCCTGCGTACCACTTCAAGAAAGATCTCAAACTCACGCACCCCTTAAGCTCAGCTCAAGCACACCAAATGCAGTCCGGTCCGGTGCAGACTCAGCTTGTGAGGTCCAGTGAAGTATGAAATTCTATGGAAGACGGAAAGACGTCACGCTGTATGCAGTTACTTGGATTCCAGACTAACTACAAAATGCAATGCTTACGGTGTGACGTCTTTAATAGAATTTCTCCTAGTCAAGAGATTTGCGCGCGTACCTCTTGATGCAGATACCCCTAATCATCCCTGGGGTACGCGAAGGGATGATTGGGTACCACTAATTGGGAACAACTGAATTAAGACATTAAAGAACATAATGTGTAAAACACTTAATAGGGCGTTCGTGGTGGGAGAAATATGAGAGAGCGCGACCTGGACACCCGTATTCTTCCACTTGCTTTGAAGCAGTGCTGGGATACGATGCCACTCTCGTTTCATGTATACAGGATGTAAGGGGAACGCTCTCGAAGCCAAAAGAAGGCAATTGCACTCATCATTATGAACCACTTTTACTATGGGACCAACCCTGAAATCGCGAATAAAAAACAGCTGTTCCATACATTTTGTCGAGTGTCAATGACCGTTTTCTATAGAACAGCTGATATTTTTTTCGCGATTTCAGGGTTGGTCCCATTATAAAAGTTGTTTATAATGATGAGTACAATTACCTTCTTTTGGCTTCGAGAGTTTTCCCCTTACACCCCGTATAATTGGTGATCACGGACGAGTTGCTAGTAAATGACCAACTCACCTCGTTACTAAACTTGACTTTAAAAGGCTTGATGCTTTTGTTCTGTTGAGACTTCAACTCCTTGGGTCCCCACCAGGCATTGAGGTCCACGTCAGGGAGAGGTGGCGGGCCCTTAAGGAATAGGTAGTAGATGGGGAAGAAGGTAAGTACCAAGAGAGGGGCAATGAATAGAACCCGAGCCATCTGGGGAAAAGAGGAAAATAAGATGGATATTAAAGATGATACTTCAAATAAATTATTATACATTAAATAACCATAAAACACGCTTACGTAATACATCCACATAAAGAAGGAGCCAAAGTCTAGGGGTTTATTGATAGCTATTGAATAGTTGTACACTATCCATCTCTAACCCGTCGAATGCGAGCGAAGGAGTTTTTTTAAGGCTAAAATGGGGAATTTCACCGACTTTACAGATAATTAAAAAAAAAAAGGTTTATTTTTTAAATAAAGTATGTGCCTAATATTATATACCATTGGTATTGTGTATAAATCTTCTTACACACAATACGCACGTCGGAGCACTTTACGCTTACGCCGACATGCGGTGCGTAACACATTTGGGGGGGCTCCATCGGCCATCTGTTCTGCGTGCTATGTGGTCTACCCACTGCCACTTCAACTTGCTGACCCGGCGATAAAAACGTTTTTACTAACAGTTTATTTTGATACCTAATCGTTTGTGCAGATATATACTTCCCGTATACATTTCAATAATTTGATATATAGCAAGATAGTGAGGTATTGAACGCAATCTGTTTGTAATCACGCCACTCCTTACGAACGCTACTTCATTATGTGGTCCAATCAAATGTAACAGAATCAGCTAGATTTGTTTGTGCTAATCCTAATGATTGATGAGGCCGATGATATCAAAAACTGACGGAAAAAAGGAGATGCAACTGGCTAGAGTGGCTTAAACCACATACTAGGTAAAGCCACTTAGGGCATAAACAAAGGGAGCAAGGAAGAAGTGCCTATACCCAGCAGTGGTTTAGGTTAGGTTTTTTTGGAATGCGCTGCTGAATTCCACGATAGTTCCAATAGGCAGGGCAATCGCGCTAAAAATTACAGACAAATCGTTGACAAAACGCAAACGCTTCTACAACTTTTGGTCGATTTCGTAGCGGCGCAAAAAAGTTGATATTTTCTAACTTTATCACTAACGTTCGTTTGACAGCGTCTACGTTCCAACGGGTTGCGTTTCGTCTATGGTTAAAATCATTAGCGCGATACGAAATCGATCAAAATTAGTGGAGCGATTGTGATTTGTCAACGATTCGTCTGTAATTTTTTGGCGCGATTGCCCTGCTGTGTGTCTTCCCTTTCGGATTTTTGCATATATTATTGCAGCTGTCAAATGCATTATATTAATACTCCGACTGTAATTATTATGCCGTTGTGAACTTTGAACATAATAATACATCTGGAAGACCTTGGATTATAGCAGCGCAATTTGAATCTAGAGAAACAACACTCGTAGATACATTTTTGCCTATCATGGTTGAAAAGCTGATCTTGTTGGTGACTGTTGACTTGGTAGGTACCATTATGCCCAGTCATATTTGCAAGGCACTTTAAGTCCACAAAAAATGTCTACGTTCTTTTTCAACACCATTATAAGGTAGGTATATTTTATTTAAAAACACTCTAGTATTTTAAAATGCATGTGCGATGCCGAAATATTATTAAATTCTTTAAAAAACTTACAAATACCCGTCCTTATGAAGTACACTATTAATTTCGAAAACCACTAAGGTCAGTTTATTCGTTTTCTCGTATACACAATAAGTAGTATGATTACTGAAAACTACTAAATGTAGCACGTTTGCAGTGATACATTCGGAATGCAAACGCGTTACAGTCATCAAACGTCTTTTTGACGCGATTCAAACGCGATACAGCATAGATGCAAACGCGATAGTCGCGATGCATTCGGAATGCAAACGCGTTACAGTCATCGAATGTCTTTTTGACGCAATGCAAGCGAGATATAGCATAGATGCAAACGCGATAGTCACGATGCATTCGGAATGCAAACGCGTTACAGTCAGCGAATGTCTTTTTGACGCAATGCAAGCGAGATATAGCATAGATGCAAACGCGATAGTCACGATGCATTCGGAATGCAAACGCGTTACAGTCAGCGAATGTATTTTTGACGCAATGCAAGCGAGATATAGCATAGATGCAAACGCGATAAGCGTGATACATTTGGAATGCAAACGCGTTACAGTCATCGAACGTCTTTTTGTCGCGATTCAAACGCGATACAGCATAGATGCAAACGCGATAGTCGCGATGCATTCGGAATGCAAACGCGTTACAGTCATCGAACGTCTTTTTGACGCGATTCAAACGCGATACAGCATAGATGCAAACGCGATAGTCACGATGCATTCGGAATGCAAACGCGCTACAGTCATCGAACGTCTCTATGACGCGATTCAAACGTGATACAGCATAGATGCAAACGCGATAATCACGATACATTCGGAATGCAAACGCGCCACAGTCATAGAACGCCTCAATGACGCGATTCAAACGCGATACAGCATAGATGCATACGCGATAGTCGCAATACATTCGGAATGCAGCGCGTTACAGTCATCGAACGTCTTTTTGACGCGATTCAAACGCGATACAGCATAGATGAAAACGCGATAATCACGATACATTCGGAATGCAAACGCGCCACAGTCATAGAACGTCTCTATGACGCGATTCAAACGCGATACAGCATAGATGAAAACGCACTACAGTCATCGAACGTCTTTTTGACGCGATGCAAGCGCGTTATAGCATCAATGCAAACGCGATAATTGCGATAAAATATAATAATCTTATTACGAAATCACTAAAAGATATGTAATATCAGGTATGAAAAATATTGAATAATTAAACAAAGTACCTACACGTGGTAATTAGGTAGCTATTTAATCTGCATTAATTATTTTTACTATCTCTACTTCAGTCATGAAACAACGTGGCCTAATTCTCGTTTTTATCTATGCAAAGCACACTGCAGTAACTTTTAAACTTTCGTGATTGAACACATGCTTAAATGTTTGTCGGGACTTATCGCGTATTATTTTATTTAGGTAAAACTACTTTTCGCTCGACGTTTCGCCCATGATAAAATGGCTGTCACGAACTGACTCAAAAAAAAATGCGCGTTAAGGCCCGAGTTTCAAAAAAGATTTTCTTATTTTCCGATTTATCATCATCAGCCAGAAGACTGCTGCTGACCATAGGCCTCCCCCTTTAACCTCCACATTGAATGTCGTTTTGAGTTGAGTCACTCAATCAACACAATGTCGGTAAAACAGTTAAAACAGATAGTTAAAAATAGTAATAGAAAACTGGTAAACCCTGAAAAAGAAAAGTGAGAAGAGTGAAAAGAAAGAAAAAGATCAGTGTTTTAGCAGAACATTTTAGTTTAGACTAAGATAATTTAAGTTTTCTATATTTTTCTAATATCTTGCATTACTATTTATAATTTGTTTTTATTTATTTATTGTTTTATAATATAACATTTTTAATTAAGAATTGATATAGAATTTTGTAATTTTAATTTATAACAATATGGACATTGTCTGAAATAAATGAATATTATTATATTATTATTATTCCTATGGACGAAGACCAAAAAGTAGCTTCTAAAAAAGTTATTCTGCCAGCAGGCAGTGTACAATAGGTCAGTGAACGCATATTATTTATCTTCGTTCAAAGTTCAAACGCAACGCTAAAATACAGTTATACCCACTATACTGATCTGACAGGACTGTATGAATTTACAAAAAGTGACAAAACCTAACCTTTTGTCCATTATAGCATTCATCATCATTTCAGCCGTAAGACGTCCCCTGCTAGACATAGGCCTCTCCCATCGTTCTCCAAAAGAGCCGGTTGGAAGCGGCCTGCATCCAGCGTTTCCCTGCGATCTCTTTAGGTCGTTTGTACATATTTTTTTTAAATTATAAATAGGCTTGCGCTTGGCCGCCAACTCGCCTGATGTTAAGCGATGATGCGGCCTACGATGGCGTACGCTTGCCTAGAAGAAACCTAGCCATCTTGTGGGTCATCATAGCATTACAAACATATTTAGTTGCTTCGATATCGATATAATAATATTACTCTGTCAAATTACAAGATATAGTTTAAAAAAGTCAGGTCACTGTCACTTTTTGCTAATTCATAATCTATGATTTTATATCTCCAATAATATGAGCATATGCGAGCGAGAGAGCTGCATAGGGCATACATGCCCCTTTTGGTAAACACTTTGCCTGGATTAGGAACTGGCCCTCAAGTGAGAGTGAGCCAGCCTGGACACATCAAGAACACTGGTTTATGGACAAAAAAAAAACAGGTAAGGACACAGCGAACTTAGTTATTATTTCGCTCCAGCAGGCAATTACATACCTTGACACTCGAAGATTAGTCTGATAAGTCTTAATCACTTTTATATCGGTATTTATCTATAAATAACAACAAATTGTGAGCGGCCACGTCCGTCTCGGACGAAGGTCGAAGTTGCACTGAAGGTATTTGTTGAATTGTTGTGTTGATAACACTTACGTAACACGTCATGCCGGTAACCGGTCTCACAGATACCCAAATAAGATACTGGTTGAATGACTTGGTTGAATGAATATTTGATTTCTCACTCCCGACGACGGACGGCCCAAGCTGAGGTTCATTACCTTGGGCGCTTGCAGACGATGCGTAATACAAGTAGCAAGTAGAAGTTGTAAGTATCTACTACGCATCGTCTGCAACGTTTTGCTTATTGCAAGTGGTAGTGGAAGTACTACTTAACACTACTACTACCACCTGCACTAAGCAAAACGTTGCAGATGATGCGTAGTAGCTACTTACAATTTCTACTTGCTACTTCTACTACGCATCGTCTGCAAGCGCCTTTAGAGATGTTCTTGCGCTAGTCCTTCCAAAACAAGCTAGGCCCAACGACCAACTCGGCTGTTGGTATGCGACGATGTGGTCAAAGATGAAGCACGCAGGCTTAGACACCTATTCACTGCTTGAAAAGGCCCACATTATATCTCATACAGTTAATAATAAAACACTGTTTTAAACTATCACCGTTGTTCACTAAAGTTATATGATTATTTAGGGGATATTTACCGTGGTAAGGTTGTGGAACGAGCTCCCGATATTTCGGCGCAGTTACATGCACCATGTTCACGGGAAGACTGAAAAATACGGGTGGTTGGTCGAACAGTTAAAAATTTAGGTGCAGACATAACGATCTACCCTCTTCCTTAGTCTTTTGCTACGTTTATCACTGGAACTTGATCTCGAACCTAAGTCCCGACAAAACACACTCACTGTATCACTGCGTATAGTATTGTGAACACATTTTGAACGCGAATTCAACCTAATACTGGATTCCACGCACTGGCGAGTTGAAAACCATCACCTCGATTGAAATTCTGGCATTTCGAGATCTCAATAGTTTATTACTAGCCTTGGTATGCAATGGCGTTTATTGGACAGGATTTTAACAGTAAATATCCCGTAATCACTCCAATAAGATTTATTTAATAATAGTCTAAATAAATTAACTTGTTACTATGTCAGTATAGTTTGTTTAAGTGGTTTACGTATATACGGGGTGTAAGGGGAACACTCTCGAAGCCAAAAGAAAGTAATTGTACACATCATTATGAACTGCTTTTACTATGGGACCAGCCCTGAAATCGCGAAAAAAATATCAGCTGTTCTATAGAAAACGGTCATTGACACTCGACAAAATGTATGGAACAGCAGATATTTTTTTCGCGATTTCTGTGTTGGTCCCATGGTTAAAGTGGTTCATAATGATGAGTACAATTACCTTATTTTGGCTTCGAGAGTGTTCCCCTTACAGTTAGGTTACTTACTAGTTAGGTTATATTTTGTTTAGTTAATAATGACAAGGTCTGTTCTCAGTGAATAACACAAAGTCACCATGAGTTGGTTGTATAGTAATAATTACATATTAAAATTAAATTCGAACAAAGGTCAAAGACGTGGTTGACGGATCACGAGATTTAGGTGGAGATGGACGGTAGACCAAAGCAGTCACTGAATGGTGGCCGCGGAACGGAGAGTGACAGGCAGAACACCAGCCCGCTGGTCGGACGACATCGCTAAGGCAGCATGAAATCAGTAGCCAAGACTAGCCCAGGACCGGAAAAGACAGCGCGCTGAAGAAGGAGTAGTGGAAAATGGATGATGATGATTAAAATTAAATTGCACAATATGTAAAATCATTATAAATAGGTTACAAGTAGGTGTAAAATGTTTAACCTATCGATCGATGGGAAATAGGCAAATAAACTTTGACACCAGTTCACAACCGCCGAAGAAAGAAAAAAATAACAGTCTAATTGATAATAAACGGAGTTTTGGCGCCAACGTGGAAAAGAACATGTCGGCTCGTTGGATTATTTTCCTAAACTAGTGTATTTTCGAGTGTTAATGTGTTAGAGGTGGTGAATTATTATTCATTAAGTGCTCGTAAACGTGCTCGAGTGTGGACAAGTGATATAACAAGGTGAAACGTGTCTTTTCGTGTTGTTTCCAAAACTCCATAAGAGCCTCTTGTAAAGTTCCCACCACTTTACAGAGGCATGAGTTTGACTTGACCGTGACTTACTTAGCTTGACTCTGACTATGACTTGTTTGACGTTATTAATACTATACAAAACAGAAGAATAGGCGGTATGGCCTTAAAGGCTTTAGCCTGCCCGATGGGCGAATTATACTAAAAAAAAAAAAATGATAATAAACTTTTTTGAAGTCTGTTGATAAAAGAAAAATTGCCACTACTTGCCATCAACCCGACCATCTCCCTAACCAAGTAACCCATGAATATAATTTTCAGATTAGCAACATCAACGCCCTAAATAAATATCAATTCGAGTGCAACCCCGAGACACGTGACTTCATTTGCCCATAATTCTATTAGGCACTTGACTTCACCCCTCGATTGTAGTTCATGCCAAAATTTGTGAATAACCAAACATTTTTTTACAGTACAAATCCCTCCGCAGTTTTGCACTGCACTCGTTATTCAAATTCAAAATATTTTCTTTCCGACAACTAAAAAATTAAAAAGACATTGGGTTAGTAGGTACAAACAAAACTTAAAACTATTGTTAGATAAAAATACAAAAAATCATACAAAAAGAAAATAATAAAATGGCGTTTAAATAGTTTTTTCACGCCACAAAATGCCCGAGTATAGGCGCGTGTTAAAATCTTCAGCAACTATCTTTGAGATGTTGTTCGGACTTCCCCGCACCCTCCTCATTTAGTGATGCCATGAGAGTGATGTTATGAGAGCTAATTTTAATTTATGCTATTGTTATAGTGCTAACAGACATGTGGATTTGGATTTGGTTGGCGACCAACGGGAGAGAAAGATAAAAATTTATCTTTCTCTCCCGTTGTTTGGACGGCAGTCCGTCAACCAAGTCCGTCTCGTTGTGTTCACGAGTGAATCGGTTTCTTCTTGACAAGCATGCTCCAACTTAGGCATAACATCAGGCGAGATGGTGGTAAAACGCAAGCCCATTATTTAATTTAAAAAACACGCTAAAAATCTGTTAGAAGTGTTTATTTTCTATGTACAGTAATAGCGTACACCTAAGAAATAATTGTTTTTTTGCTGTTAAAACCGCTAGACTTGAAAGCGTGAGGTTGCGGGTTCAAACCCCGGGCCCGTACCAATGAGCTCTTTGGAGTTTATGTATGGATTTTCATACCACTGGCTTTTCGTTGAAGGAAAACATCGTGAGGAAACCTGCATAGGTATGGAGAAGGAATTCAATGGCGTATGTGAATCCACCAACCCGCACTGGGCCAGCGTGGTGGATATATCCCAATCACCCTTTCGGGGTAGGCTAAAAGTCCAACAGTGTACTGTTAAAAGGCTGACTATGATGATGATGTTAAAACCGATTATAAAGTTTGGTATGAACGTTACGTATAGTAGGTATACTTTGTGCTGGGGTGTAAAGTATAAAATACCCCTGGGAAACCACCCTTATTGATATTGCAACCCCTAATGTGTGGTGGTGACTGATAAGAAAACTGATAAAAAAGTTTGGCAAATGAGTGTATGACTTTTATCCACGACTGACGACATCGGCAGGAAAATTGTACAGTGTACAACACTACTCAGAACGGAAGAAATAAGCCGAAAATAGAGTATAGGTACATAATAATGTATTTTCTCATTATTATAGACAGCTTTTACCATGGGACGATCCCTGAAATCACGATAAAAAGCTGTCACATAGGTACGTTGGTTTATTTCCTTGAGAGTAAATATTTTTTTTCTATGAACAGCTGAGTTTTTTTCGCGATTTCAAAAAATTCAATAAAAAAGAATCATTGGAATTGTTAGCGACGCCGACGTACGCATATTTAATGTTATATTTCGATACGTGTAGCGCCATCTGTTTTAATTCTTTTGTACCAAAATATGTCTGAAATTAAGAATTGGAGGGTGTGCCTAACATTTTCTGTCAAATAAATTAGTCGTTTGGCTGACGAAAAAGTGTCAACTCACATAACAATATTATCTTGGAACAAAGCTGTGAAATTAAATATTTTGTGCATTATCCTGATAGAAATCACGCAGCTGCTGCTGTGCCACGAAAACCTGGAATTTCATTTAATCATGTACAGGACAACTGCTATTGCGGCACCTAATCCGCACAGTTGGAAAATCACGCGAACGTGAACTTTATAGCGCCCAGATACGGTTTGCGGTCGCGTGATTTTCCAACTGAGCGGATTAGGTGCCGCAATAGCTGTTGCCCGTTAGGCCCCAGGAATATTGATTTTTAATAATAAATCATCATCATAATCAGCTTTTGTAACAGTCCAGTGCTGGACTTATAGCCTACACCCGTAAGGGTGATTGGGCCATATCCACCACGCTGACCCAGTGCGGGTTGGTGGATTTACATACGTCATTGAATTCCTTCTCCGTACTTATGCAGGTTTCCTCACGATGTGTTTCTTCAACGAAATGCCAGTGGTATGAAAATCCGTACATAAGCTCCAAAGAGCTCATTGGTACGGGTCCGGAGTTTGAACCCGCGACCTCACTCTTTCAAGTCTAGCGGTCCCCCAGATGGGCTACCACGGCTACTCATCATCATCATCATTATCAGCCTATTATGTACCCACTGCTGGGACACAGCCATTGTTTTCGTTATATAAAACATGGGTAATTTACAACCATTGTTAGTATCTCTTCTCTTCTCTACATAGTATAAATTGAAGTCGCTTTCCGCGTCTGTCTGTCTGTCTGTCTGACTGTCTGTCTGTATGTCTGTATGGCCGCTAACTCATCCTAAACCACGCAACGGATTTTGATGCGGTTTTCACCATCAGTTAGATAAATTTTCAAGGAAGGTTTATGTATATAACAGCGACCCGCTCCGGCTTTGCACGTAAATTACACCCGTGCGAAGCCGGGCGGGCGGGTCGCTAGTGTAAAAATATATTTAAAAAAATACGATTTTAGCTTTGTCTCTGGCATACTAACTTTGCATTTTCTGCAGAAAATCTTCCGGGGATTTCCGGGTATTGTAGGTGTCTATAGGCAGCGGTGACCACTTACCATCAGGTGGCCCGTAGCTTGTTTGCCACTTATTCTATTTAAAAAAATGTTGTTCTTTTGCAAATAGCAGGGTTTTTTTTTTATTAGTTAATCTTTAGTTTATTTTAGTCAAATTATGTACATATTATATCGTTATGAGTGTTATATTATTTGTAGCATGCTGTGTTTACCTCTAGAAGGTTGTGCATTCATCGCATTTAACATCGCAAATGTATTTATTCCTAAGATAAGAGTGTATGACCAGTTTGGTGAACCAATAAAAAAAAAAAAAAAAAAAAAAAAATATATATAGTAGATGCGCAACTTTGAGAATTAATCATCATGTTATCTCCAACAAAATTAAATATGTATACACATTGTTATTTTAATGCTGCTATTTAAATGCACGCTAGACCTAATAGATAATAAACACAAATTGCGTAGAAACGTGTGGTAAGTGTGGTAAAGTCAGGATATGAACGTTTCAGAACCCCTAATACATTATAATTAAATAACGAGGTACTATATATTTGTTACGGTAAGGTTGCACTGGGGCGCGCTACGTTGCGACCGATAAAAACAGTATACGTACCTATAAGTAAAAGAACAGAAAGTTCACTCCATTGATCTAGAATGTACAAAATCATTAGAAGCCTAAGGAGCTAGGTTCGAAGCTCGAGAAAATCATGTTTTTCGCGAGATTCGAACCTGGAATTTATTGGCATTGGTGCAAGCAATAAAACTACCTACATCTTCGAGTGCCCTATAGGTAAGTAAAAGAACAGAAAGTTCACTCCATTGATCTAGAATGTACAAAATCATTAGAAGCCTAAGGAGCTAGGTGCGAAGCTCGAGAAAAGCATGTTTTTCGCGAGATTCGAACCTGGAATTTATTGGCATTGGTGCAAGCAATAAAACTACCTACATCTTCGAGTGCCCTATAGGTAAGTAAAAGAACAGAAAGTTCACTCCATTGATCTAGAATGTACAAAATCATTAGAAGCCTAAGGAGCTAGGTTCGAAGCTCGAGAAAAGCATGTTTTTCGCGAGATTCGAACCTGGAAATTCAGGAGTACCTTCATTATTACTTGCGTCTTAGAACCGGTAGTGTAATGGTGTCGCTAATGGATTGAGAAGCCTAAGGAGCTAGGTTCGAAGCTCGAGAAAAGCATGTTTTTCGCGAGATTCGAACCTGGAATTTATTGGCATTGGTGCAAGCAATAAAACTACCTACATCTTCGAGTGCCCTATAGGTAAGTAAAAGAACAGAAAGTTCACTCCATTGATCTAGAATGTAGATCATTAGAAGCCTAAGGAGCTAGGTTCGAAGCTCGAGAAAAGCATGTTTTTCGCGAGATTCGAACCTGGAAATTCAGGAGTACCTTCATTATTACTTGCGTCTTAGAACCGGTAGTGTAATGGTGTCGCTAATGGATTGAGAAGCCTAAGGAGCTAGGTTCGATGCTCGAGAAAAGCATGTTTTTCGCGAGATTCGAACCTGGAATTTATTGGCATTGGTGCAAGCAATAAAACTACCTACATCTTCGAGTGCCCAATAGGTAAGTAAAAGAACAGAAAGTTCACTCCATTGATCTAGAATGTACAAAATCATTAGAAGCCTAAGGAGCTAGGTTCGAAGATCGAGAAAAGCATGTTTTTCGTGAGATTCGAACCTGGAAATTCAGGAGTACCTTCATTATTACTTGCGTCTTAGAACCGGTAGGGTAATGGTGTCGCTAATGGATTGAGAAGCCTAAGGAGCTAGGTTCGAAGCTTGAGAAACGCATGTTTTTCGCGAGATTCGAACCTGGAAATTCAGGAGTACCTTCATTATTACTTGCGTCTTAGAACCGGTAGTGTAATGGTGTCGCTAATGGATTGAGAAGCCTAAGGAGCTAGGTTCGAAGCTCGAGAAAAGCATGTTTTTCGCGAGATTCGAACCTGGAAATTCAGGAGTACCTTCATTATTACTTGCGTCTTAGAACCGGTAGTGTAATGGTGTCGCTAATGGATTGAGAAGCCTAAGGAGCTAGGTTCGAAGCTCGAGAAAAGCATGTTTTTCGCAAGATTCGAACCTGGAATTTATTGGCATTGGTGCAAGCAATAAAACTACCTACATCTTCGAGTGCCCCAGTAGCTACTCTTGTTACGACATAATGAAGTGCAATGGGAAGCCACAGGCAAAACTAATCTCAGATGGCGCCACCTTCGCTTGTGCTGTCGTTTGTGGTTTATTTGAGGTTATAAACATTGCTCTTGAATGAAACAATAAAAATAAACTTTGCTTTTAAACAGTAAAACGTTTACTCTAGTGACAGTAGGGTAATTAAAAAAATATTTAAGAAAAGAAATAGTGTGTGCAGTTTGGCAGCAAACAGTAGAAAATAATGAAAATGAAGAAGAAGAAAATATTGCAAACAAATTTTACACTGAAACTGCTTATAAGGTAAAGTTATATGATCATTTACGGGATATTTACCGTGGTATGGTTGTGGATTGAAATCCAGTATTAGATTGTTTTAAAATAAAAGTCCGCGTTCAAAATGTGTTCAAAATACTATACGCAGTGATACAGTGAGTGTGTTTTGTCGGGACTTAGGTTCGAGTTCCAGTGATAACCGTAGCCAAAGACTAAGAAAGAGGGTAGATCGTTATGTCTGCACCTAACTTTTTAACTGTTTGACTTTTTAACCGCATTCTCAGTCTTCCCGTGAACATGGTGCATGTAACTGCACCGAAATATCGGGAACTCATTCCACAACCTTACCACGGTAAATATCCCGTAAATAATCATGTAACTTTAGTGGACAATCGTGATAGTTTAAAACAGTGCTTACAAGGTATTATGAACACTTTTTAGACAACCCGATGTACTACTAATATTGTTAGCACAATGTGAGAGATGATGGCCAAGGGAAGCATGTGCGCTTTAAAATCTGACGGCATCCGGTTCAATCCTTGGCCCTGAACCAATATTACTTATATAGTACCCAAATAAATCATGTGCATTTAAATCCCACCACACAAAAACGGTGAAGGAAAACATCGTGAGGAAATCAGTATGTCCAAAAAACTCAAAAGTTCAAAGAAATAGGTATTACATTCATCAACATGCACTGGGCCAGCTGATGATTTAGGGCTTTCTCTTCAGGGCCTTTTCTTTAGGGTATTATCTTTCTCTCTCTCTCGCGCTCTCTCTCTCTCTCTCTCTCTCTCTCTAGAAAAGGCCTGAGTTCCAGCAGTACCTATGGGAATGTGAAAGGGAATATGGAAGGTCAAATCACTAAATGTCACCGCATTACGGATTTTCCTCTGACATTAATTAACAGCTAACAAGGTTAGTTCCGTTTCATGTCTTTTATTTATACCAAAGTATTCGTACACTAACACTCGGTTGCACAAAGCTCATCGTTAAAACTTCAATAAGTAATGGAGCATTAATACTAATGAATTCTTTATTTTAACGATGTTACACCAAACAACTTTGAACTTATTTCTTGAATCATTAATTAAAGGGGTTACGGACGTTTTAAGGGCGTTAAATAATGTTGCCAAAACAACGACAATATTGAATGAAACATAGGCTACCTATTCTCCCTCTACGGAATGAAATGAATAAATCATTGATAAGATGAGATTTCAAATCTGATAAAACACTGTTTTAAACTATCACGGTTGTTCACTAAAGTTATATGAAACAACAAACAAAAAAAAAGTGAATATGATGTTGTTATATGTTGCGAATATCGGGAGCTCATTCCACAACCTTACCACGGTAAATATCCCGTAAATAATCATATAACTTTAGTCAAATTTGATATTTCTGACATCTTCTGTCACTAAAGAAACCCGCTTGACATATGGGCTATTAAGTTTGCTATTTTTAAAGAAGTTTATTGCAGTGATACCCGTTGTTTTCCTACTTCAAAAAGGAGGTTCCTTCTCTATTTGATCATTTCTATTTTGGACATGTTACGTTACGCAGTACCTTCGCCAACGAAATTTCTTTGACATCCGACAACGAAGAAAGACTGGGTTAACACAGAATTACTTATCGGAAACACAACAACAATCAACAACAACTAAAACTAAAACTACAACTGTATTTGTAGTTTTAGTTTTAGCTTGTATTTTGTTTAGTTAATAAAGGCGCTAGCCTACAACAATCTACTTTCATACTTTTTTAAGAGGGCATACCACGGCCAAGAAATTTTATGAATAGGTATTTAGGAAATCTATTGCTGTCCCCTGACCGCAAGCCTCTCCCCGTAAAGTGCAACAGGGACAACTGAAGCTCAGATCGATTATACCTACGAAAAGTATACAAAATCATCGTCTCGTTTTTTTCTGTTTCCTCATTCAAAACTTGGCCGATTTCATTATTTTTTAAATTAATAGTTGTAAAAAAGATTGAACTATGCTTCTATCATTTATTTTTGTTTTATAAACTCGTCAAATTTGTTTGATAGACGTCTGAACATGGCGGTAAAAAAAAGAATTTATGGGATATTTAACGGCTCATATTTCTTATCGTAGTTAATTTACAAGAAAAAATAAATGATATAAGCATGCCAATAGAAGAGATAAATTTTATTTTAAAAAAAATATAGCTCTAGCGGTATTATCCAGGGAGGAAACACGAGAATACGTTTGTATGGACAAAACGATGACCATGACCCGTCTTAACCACTACCACGGGGTTTAAATGACCAATTGAAATTAAATGTGTGAACTGTCAAAATACAAAACCTAATGACGTTTTGTGCAAAAGAAAATGCGCTAGATGGTGGTCTAATGGATCATCACTTCATTAATTTAATTTAAAGGACGCCATTAGTTTATTTTAAACTAGCGGTCCGCCCCGGCTCCGCACGGGTATAGTTATATAGCCTATTAAAATAGCCTATATTAATCAGTGAGTAGCATTCAAATGGTGAAAGAATTTTTAAAATTGGTCCAGTACCTACTTTTTGAGCCAATTCGTTACAAACATACATACAAATCTTTCCTCTTTATAATATTGTATGTATATGTATAGATAAGTCAAATTATATTTTGTGCAACAGTGTATTGAAAAATTTGTGTTTAATGTTGACTTTAATATTTAAAGAAATTTTCTGCAACCGCATGTAAGACAATTTGGTAACTCAAGAGCTAAATTTCGCGTACTAATTGCTCTCTAAGCCATAAAGCTAATAACCGTTCTTCCAGAAATATTTTTTTTACAAAGTTAAACGGAGAGGAGATATTAAACTGAAAGAAGGTGCCCCATTGTAAGTTGTTATTAACAACTTTTACTTTGACTTTTTACTTGAAACAGGACAGGAAGGGCAAAAAGTTCAAAGCTACGCAATGCGACTTAAGTAATGTCACGGTCAAATGATAGCAATTCAAATTAATTTTTTTATAGCTCGTATTTACCACAAAGATTAAAAATAGTGACGGCTCACAAGCAGAATTATCTGCAAAGTTACATATACGAATACATATTTTTATCGAATAAAAACAAAAAGTACGGATCTCTTGACAAGCGAGTTTAACTCGTGTTTCCGAGAATTTATTAACTACGTACGGTAATCGTACGTAGTATTCGGAACCCTGCTAATGTTATGTGTTATGCTGTGTACAGATCTGTGCTACAGACACTACCAAGAGCGAACGAATTCGTAAATGTTTATTTTTTATTTTTATCATAGGTAAACTGTACCCTTAGTACAAGTTTTGATAGTATTTGAAGACTTTTTTCGTTTTCGTATTGTTCCATACATTGCTGGGCTAAAAAGTATTCGAAAACTTTTTTTGTATTAGAGTGTAGCAATCTATACCGCCGATTACTACCGATTTTAGTTCCTCCACGTTTCCTATAGAGGCGCTTTACTAAAATGTATGGAACAATACGTAAACAAAAAGAGTTTTAGAAAACTATCAAATCTGGGACTAAGCGTACTGACTATCAATATAGCCGACCACAGAAAACAAAATAAAATGTGTTCAAAATTAACAAAAATATAAGCATTTTAATGTATGTGTGCTTACGAACTAAACATACAAATGACGTCACTTGTAAGTACGCCATATAAACTCCATATTGACGCTCACTTTGTGGGAAAGGGACAAGGTATCCTTTCCTAATTAGACCAAAAACTTTAAACGCTTATATATCTGTACGCTTAGTCCCAGATTTGATAGTTTTCTAAAACTTTTTTCGTTTACGTATTGTTCCATACATTTTAGTAAAGCGCCTCTATCGGAAACGTGGAGGAACTAAAATAGGTAGTAATCGGCGGTGTAGATTGCTTCACTCTAATACGAAAAAAGTTTTCGAATACTATCAAAACTTGTACTAAGGGTAACTTTATTAGCAGATTTCAAAGAAGTACGTAGTACATATAGATCGATGGCCGATTTATATAATTTCTTCTGTGTACTTATAACCTACTTTTAGTAAATCAAACGGGTTTGTCTCCATGGATCCCGGGATCAGACTTTTTTATATTCCTTAGGTGGCAAACAAGCTTACGGGCCGCGTGACGGTTAGCTATCATCGTCGCCTATGGATGGATCGCCCTGAGACACCATGGGCATCACAAAAACATTGCCGACTCTTAAAGTCTGAATTAGGCACGGATCCCGGAGAGTTGTATCTACTGATACCGTGATCAGTTTCCTTTATTTAAATGAATTAGTATCCGTAGTCCACCTAGGTAGACCACGGGTCAGTATCAGTCCACCCAGGGGGATTCGACAAGACCCACTTTCTGTTACCGTTAACGCCTGCGGAAAGATGAAATTGTATGAAAATGACATTGACAATGACATTAGCTTGAATTCAAAATTCAAATTCAAAATTCAAAATATTTATTTGTCAGAACATGGTAGGTACACATACATATAAAGTAGCATACATGGTTGTAATAATGGAGACGTATCTCATGTCCTTGCCTGTTACAGCGTACAAATGTTAGTTTTTATTATATATTATTATTAATTTTTGTTAAAGTTAAAAAAATAACGAAATTATGTCTAAGTTAGAATATTGTTAGAATCATATTTTAGTTTGGTTGTATTTTATACCTTAATTAGATGTTTATTACTACCTATATAAGCTATTATTATCATTTTATCTTTTCCTAGAGAGAAATTATCTCAAGCTAATGTCAATTTCATCTTTCCGCAGGCGTTAACGTTAACAGAAAGTGGGTCTTGTGTAACCCCCCAGGTGAACTAGCTATTAGGTGTACCACGGAACCTTAGCGTTCGCTCGAGTTTGTTGTCTAAGTCTGTACACAGCCTTATGTGCGGTATTACATTCTGGTGCATTGCAACTACCCGACCGATATAATTTTAAGTTACTGCAGTCCGTAGTATAATTTTATCTGCTGTTACATGTCTATCGGCTTCCGAGCTGCGTTAACATGAACGTCTCAATATGGTTATCAGATATTGTGGTTGTTTTATTGTTTTTTTTAAATTCGTTTGAGTGTTTGAAGACGAGAGTGGGTGTGGGTGACCATTGGTGGGGTCCAGACGATCTGAGAGGATGGAATGATACGTCGATCAGACCTTTCCAAATTGTTTTCGACGAAGATGTAAGTATTTTGTTATTAGAGATTTTTTTAACAGACTTAAAAAAAGGAGGAGATTTTTTTACTTTTGTACTTCAGATTTCTGACATTTATAAACCGATTTGGAATTTTATTTGAAAAGTTATACTTAATGATTAAACGAACTTACCTTAGTGAAGTTCTATCATAAATATACGTAGCACTTCTTCCGAAGAAATTAGTATTTGTAGATTTTATAATCTCTTCTTCTCTTCTATAATTCAAATTCAATATATCTCTTCTCTTCTCTACATAGTACAAATTTAAGTCGCTTTCCGCGTCTGTCTGTCTGTCTGTATGGAAATTTATATGTGGTTAATTTGAAATTATGCAACGCACTTCGTCCTCGAAATTAGTTTTTGTATATTACTAGCAACCCGCCCGCCCGGCTTCGCACGGGTCTAATTTACGTGCGAAGCGGGGGCGGGTCGCTAGTTATATAATATATAAACCTTCCGTGAAAATGTATCTAACTGATGGTGAAAACCGCATCAAAATCTGTTGCGTGGTTTAGGAGGAGTTAGCGGCCATACAGACATACAGACAGACGCGACAAGCGACTTTAATTTATACTATGTAGAGATAGAGAAGATAGAGAAGAGATAGAGAAGAGAAGAGATAGAGATGACGAATCTCTAGTGTATTTAATAATTTATTGAACCATTAATTATTATATTGTGTAGAATGTTTTGTTATTTGTTAGACATGATATCGGTCATCGAATAAAGTAAATGAAATTGAGTATTTTACTAATTTTCAATTTACGGCTCGCTGACTGTTGGTTGAGCTGGCTGGCACCAGGCCAGACTGCGGGAGGTGTGAGAGGGGCAAGGGTGGACGAAGAGGCGTAAGTGCAGTACGGAGAGGCGTAAGTGCGTGGACGACGAGCCGTACGACGATACGATCCGTTTCCGAGTTGATACGTGTAACGTGTGCTTATGACCGTTAGAGGCATCCACACACGGCCTATTATCCGAGTCGCGTAGGCAACAAAATGCTCTCTCAGCCCCCGCCAAGTTATAGCGACGATGGATTTTGCTACGCATGAGTCAGGATGCCCGCGGGGGGAGTGCAACGACAAAAACGAACATAGGTCCGACCTTGATGATGCCTGGCATGGTACTGAACGCGGCGCGCGCATATTCTAGCGACCTTTTTACGCTTTTAATTTCATTAAAAAACGAAACTATTCACTATCAAAAATATATCCAAATAATATTTTTTTGAATAAAATTGCCTTTCAGTACATGCAATTTCCAGGTTGCTACGAGCTTTCATTAGAGCATAAAATGAAAACAATCGACTTTGTTTCAGTTTTTTTTTTTTGATCTGGGAATGTTTATTCTATTGTGTTTTGAACCAAATCATAAACTCAAACACAGATGTATCTGTGACATGTATTTTTTTCCAGCTCAAATATTGTAATTTAACTGAATAAAATTGATTTAAAATCGTCAAATTTGGTATAAGAGGCCGTTAAGAAATCTTTCTCTGAATTCCAGATGATCCAAGACCTCCGACATCGTCTGTGGAACTACCGGCCGTCCAAGCCGACCCTCCCCGACGTTGGCTTCGAATATGGCTTCAACACTCGAGAGATGCCCTCCTGGATCAACTACTGGGCCAATGAGTACCCCTTTCAGCAGCGAGAGGAGTTCTTAAACATGTATCCTCAGTTCCAGACCAATATCCAAGGGCTGGATATTCATTTCATCAGGGTGATTCCGAGGGTAATATACAGCGTAGGCCCTAGCCATTATATAATATAATAATAATAATAAATTAGTTTCAAGTAAATTTACTCATTATGTTTACAATTAAAAATTATTATTTAAATTATACAGCCACATAAAAATAAATACAATACACAACTACAATTACTAACAACTTAAACACTACTTTTAATTAATTCAAATACAAAAATAATAATAATTCTACAAAAGTTAAATGATCATCATTTATGTACTGCTTTAGCATTAAAAAAATCCTTTGTAAAGTTATATGATTATTTACGGGATATTTACCGTGGCAAGGTTGTGAAATGAGCCCCCGATATTTCGGCGCAGTTACATGCACTATGTTCACGGGAAGACTGAAGAATGCGGGTGGTTGGTCGAACAGTGCACACATAACGATCTATCCTCTTTCTTAGTCTTTAGTGAACAAACTTGATAGTTTAAAACAATAATAATACATTCAAATATAGTTCAAATGAATTTTAAAATATTCTTACACAACATTTCAAACATGTATTGTATTAAAATAATTAAATTGGCGCCCTAAAAATAAAATTTTCTGTGTGTAACGTGTAGGTACGTATTACCGTTTTTAGAGCTAATACAAAAATATGTAAAAATATCAGTTTGTTGTATGTTGTCCTTTCGTTTTCACTTTTAGACTTTTTTATTATTTTTTAGTCAATCCGCCTTAACATTACATATTATAAATTTCAACTGGCTATCTATTACGGTTCGAAAGATACAGCCGTTAATAGGTAGGACAGACGGACAGATAGACATCGTAAGTAATAGGGTCCCGTTTTTACCCTTTGGGTACGGTACCCTAAAAACCAAAGAACTAAACTAAAACTGACTGCCCCGGTGGCTCAGTTGGTAGTGAACCTATCTTCTGTGCTTGGGGGCGTGGGTTCGATTCCCATCTAGGACAAACATTTTTGTGATGAACATTTGTGTTTGTTCTATGTCTGGGTGTTAATATCTATTTAAGTATGTATTTAAAAATATATATGGACGTGTATCAGTTTCTGGCAGCCATATTACAAGCTTTGCTTAGTTTGGGGTCAGATGACCGTGTGTGCAAAAATGTCCCGAATATTTATTATTATTTTATTTTAAAACATTTATATGGGACCAATCTGAAAGTATTCTCCTTTCAAGTAAAAAAAAAATATATCCTAATCAGTTTATAAATAATGGAGCTCTATGGTAATTAAACAAACATAAAAAATACAAGTGAGAGACCACGTCTCTGGTCTCTCACTATGGGCCTCATAAGCGAGCTCAAAGTCGCACAACGAGCTATGGAGAGGGCTATGCTCGGGGTTTCTCTACGAGATCGAATCCGAAATGAGGAGATCCGTAGACGAACGAAAGTCACCGACATAGCCCACCGGATTAGCAAGTTGAAGTGGCACTGGGCAGGGCACATATCACGCAGAGCAGATGGCCGATGGGGCCGAAAGGTTCTGGAATGGAGACCACGGACCGGTAAGCGCAGCGTAGAACGTCCACCCACAAGATGGACAGACGACCTAAAAGAGACCGCAGGGAAACGCTGGATGCAGGCCGGCCCTTTTGGAGATCGATGGGGGAGGCCTATGTCCAGCAGTGGACGTCCTATGGCTGAAATGATGATGATGAACAAATACAACCGACTTGAAAACCCCCTTCTTTTTTGAAGTCGGTTAAAATAATGTATATAATTTGTTTTACCTAACAACGTTAACACAATTCTAGAGCGTTTAAAGCGTCATAACCACCGTAATCACTCAATCACTTGTTAGTTTGAAAATCACGTGTTAGTGAGTATAATTATGTATAACGGCTATTATATACCAATTGAGATTTCTATGTAATCGTTTTATGTAATGCAATAATTAGAAACAGAAATGTTGCAATTATCATTTTCCAATTCCATGAAAACGCATACATCATGTATGAAAACTTTGATGAAAACAATCATGTCATGTTTGTTTGTTCTATATCTAGACATAGACATAATTTATAGGTGGCAATAAATACAATGAACACAATGTACACCGGAAAATAAATAAAAAACCATGACAATAAAAATTAAACTAAATTAGAGCTTATTCTATTCATATAGGTATATGATACATGTAATTGTATTGTCGGGAACCACTTATATCGTTTCTCTAATAGGAAGACTCTATTAAACCGTCCTATCTCTCTTATCCTATATTCGATCCGTTTTTTTTAAACTACGGACGCTCCAACAAAATTATTTATATTGCTAAAATAACAGGCGCGCTATCAAAATTATTTATATTGCCACAACAACAGGCACTCCAATAAAATGATTGATATTGCCACAACAACTAGCACTCCAATAAAATGATTGATATTGCCACAACAACTAGTACTCCAATAAAATGATTGATATTGCCAAAACAACAGGTGCTCCAACAAAATTAATAATATTGGTAAAGCGACAGGCGTTCCAACAAGATTAATGAAATTATCGTTTTGCCAAAACAACAGGCGTTCCATAAACATTATTTATATTGCTAAAACAACAGGCGCGCTATCAAAATTATTTATATTGACACAACAAAAGGCACTCCAATAAAATGATTGATATTGCCAAAACAACAGGTGCTCCAACAAAATTAATAATATTGGTAAAGCGACAGGCGTTCCAACAAGATTAATGAAATTATCGTTTTGCGAAAACAACAGGCGTTCCATAAACATTATTTATATTGCTAAATCAACAGGCGCGCTATCAAAATTATTTATATTGACACAACAACAGGCTCTCCAATAAAATTGTTGATATTGCCTTAACATCAGGCGCTCCAACAATATTATGTCCGCAGGCATCCTTGTCAAAATGCTGGCTAATTTGCCGCATTTTTTGCAATACTGATGCGTTGTCCAAGTTACCGGCCGGCATTTTGGTCACGGGATTCTTCGACCAGGCGAAATTATTGGTATTAACTTTTTCAGCGTTATTACCTGACTACGTTTTAAAGATAAAGATTATTTATTTGCACAAAACACGAGTAAATCATAAACACATTAAAAAACGCATGCACAATAGGTGGGTTAAAATATTTGTCACTTTGTATCATGTTTTGGCTAGTTTGTAGGCGTACAAATCTAGAGAGATGGTAACAAATACCGTTATAATTATTCATACAAAAAAGTATTAATTAAATTAACTGTCAAATTAAATTCCTAATTTCGAAATAAGTTTTGCGTTACATAACAAGGTCGCTGTCTGATGGTAAGCGATCACTGCTGCTTATAGACAACAGCAAGTACAGCAACCCCTGAATTTAAAATTCATCATCATCATTATCATCCTATTATGTTCCCACTGCTGGGACACAGGGCTTCTCACAGAGAAAAAGGATGGACCCTAATCCACCATGCTGATCCAGACTAGGCTGCCCGGTGCATGTTGGTGAATATCATTATGTCTATGAACTTTTGAAAGTTCTTGTATATACCTACCAGTTTCCTCACGATGTTTACTGTTTTATTGTCATCATCATCAGCCAGAAGACGTCCACTGCTGAACATAGGCCCCCCCCTTTAACCTCCACACTGAACGACAGCTTGCCTTTTGCATCCACTGGATGCCAGCGACTCTCACTATGTCGTCGGTCCATCTAGTGGGAGGCCTACCTACGCTGCGTCTTCCGGTTCGTGATCTCCACTCAAGAACCTTTCTTCCCCATCGGTTATCGGTAATTCGAGCGATGTGGCCTGCCCATTGCCACTTCAACTTGCAAATTTTAACAGCTATGTCGGTGACTCTGGTTCTTTGGCGAATATCCACCAAATGTTTGTTTTAAGTTGTCACCAATTGGAGTTTTATTGTACTTTAATGAAATGCCTACAAAATTGCATAAAGATTGAATCAATTGTACTCAAATTATGGTCGAAAAAGTATCACATTCTCTTATAGAGAGGTGTTGCACGAATCTCCACGCTAGGCAGGGGATAGGGGATCGTAGTACGTTCACTGTGTACTAATAGGATGCTGCTGCCCATCTTCCAGTGGTTCTGGTCGCAGTAATAGCGCACTACCCATGGAAGACTGGCGTAAGTTGGAAACACCAACTTTTCAGGAGCGTCAAAAAACTGATTTGCGGAGAAATTAGACCTAGACAATTGGTTTCTTTAGCAACATGTTGGCAAAAATTACCTTAAAGGCCCTTTTATAGTTAATTTTTAAGAAAAACTAGCAGTTTTTGCAGAAATCTGAATTTAGGTGGTTACTCCATTAATCACCGGAATAACAATATGAAATTTAGAAATATCTAAAGTTAACGCTTTGTTGCTACGGAAATTAGACGAACTAGGTGGTTTTATCTCGAGTTAAGTCTTTATTCCAGCCCACTTTTATAGAACTTTTTGTACGTAAAAAATGATACTCTTTTCTTCCACGGGAAAATAATGCGGATATTTATACTAACTTGTATATAAGCATATATTTCTGTACTTTATCTCGTGGAAAAAGTATGTAAGTTCATTTATGTAAATACGTTTTTTTAGAAAGACGTATAATAATTGCTTAACTTTGTTTAAGCTAATATTAAAAGGCAAGTCTACAAAAGTAATAAGCGTAACAAAACTTACATAAATTTTCCATGGAATTTATGAAGAATATATTTTCTTACTGATTTTTAAATCTAATTATACCCGTCATTTATTGGAATATTAATTTGAATTTTTTTGAGTATGTGTATTAGACTTTCCTCTATCCAATGGTGAAAAAAATAATATTTGACGTAAATATGTTTACGCCAGTCTTCCATGGGTGGTAATTAGGACATACCCGGGTCCTGAAAAAGTATACAAACATATAAAACCGACTTGTTCCCGTAGAACCTTCGCTACGCTCGATTAAATATTGCTTGTACGTTCACTAGAAACATTATCTTCCAGGTTCCACTTGGCATGGAAATAGTTCCATTACTGCTCCTACACGGATGGCCAGGGTCTGTGAGAGAGTTCTACGAGACCATACCATTCCTGACTTCAGTTAGCGGAGACCGAAACTTTGCACTGGAGGTGATTGCACCCAGCTTGCCTGGCTTTGGGTTTTCTGACGTAAGTAATGACTTGGGAGTTTTTTCGCAACCCAGTGGCGTATGGATTTTTGTCACCCGAATATATATCAAACAAGATGCGGCCCGCGGTTTCACCCGCGTAGTGATGTAAAATTGTGATGATGATGATGATGAAAAGTTGCTTATGTCACTCTCTGGCTCTTGAACTATAAAAAAATCAGGTCAATTCGTTGTTCCGTTGCAGCGTGAAAGAGGAACAAATATTTTTTTAATATAAATAATAGGCTTGCGTTTGACCTCCATCACGCTTGATGTTAAGCGATGATGCGGTCTACGTTGGAGCACGCTTGCCTAGAAGGAACCGATTCACTCGTGATTTGAAGACACCCAGATTGTAACCATCGGGGAACACCCATTCAGGCAGCGAATTCCACAGACTAGCAGTTCGCATAATAAATGTGGAATCAAAGCGCTTCGTACGGGTTCTCGGAATATCAACCATAAAGCGGTGACATCATACATCAAACATCCATACATACTAACTTGCGCGTTTATAATATTAGTAGGATTTCCTATTTCACAGGCAGCTAAACGTCCCGGACTGAATTCTGAGAACATTGCTGTAGTTCTCAGGAACTTGATGCACAGACTCGGTCACAAGAAGTTCTACGTGCAGGGTGGGGACTGGGGGGCTCTAGTCGGAGCTGATTTAGCTACTTTATTTCCTAGGGTAAGTAAGCACATCGTGGAAAATGATAATTCCCCAAAAGAGTTTAGCGTCTGGGTTATGAGGTCGTGTAATGGTGGAAACGAAACAGCTAATACGATAAGAGCTTTTTTAACCAATAAAAAAACCGGACAAGTACAAGTTGGACTCGCGCTCTGAGGGTTCCGTTGGATGGAACCCCGAGAGCGCGAATCAAAAATTAAATAATTGAAATACTAACTTAACTTTTGACAAACTTAACTATTGGACAATAAGGTTCTTCCATACATTCCAACTACAAAATGTAAATTTGTAATAGCAAAACAATTATTGTTAACTTATATAATTTCAAATTAACAATTTTCAGTTTTATTCCTTTATATGTGCTGTAACACCTTGCCTCTTGCCAAAATTAATGATTATAGGTCAACGGGAAGTACCCTATAGGTTTTGATTCACCTGTGAAATCACAAAATATGCGACATAAACGTTCATATCTTTTGATGGCGTTGACTTACAACTTTTATTTTTTTTACAGCCGAAAGAAACCGTAGACCCAAGTATTTAGTATACATTTTAACATGATACCTTTATGCGTTCTTGAGAAAAAGGGTCTTAACAGACGGACAGACAGACGGCCAGACGGACAGCGAAGTGATCCTATAAGGGTTCTGTTCTGTCCTATAAGGGCTGATTGCCCGAAAACATACATGGTAGGAATTTTAGATGATATGAAATCAATGATCCCAGTGGACTTCCCAAAAATACCACTTCTTCCGGGCACGACAGAATACAAGCGGTAGTTATACACATAGCTGAGTTGGGGTCGTGATTATAAATATTTCTGGATTTCTTGTTTTTATTTTATTGTCACAAAATAAACTTTTCTGATTGATGATTTCTTCTTCTGTAATTTCCAGGAGGTGCTTGGTTACCACACCAATTTTGCCATAACTGCGACGTACAAAGGGCTGTTTCTGAACGCCGTGGGGGCTTTGTTCCCCCCTTTAGTGGTGGAGCCTGCTCTAGCTGAGCGTATGTACCCTCTGGTGAGGGAACTCCTGTTTCTATTGAGAGAGACAGGCTACTTGCATCTGCAAGCTACTAAACCTGATACTCTTGGTAAGAACTGTGAAAAAATAACACTTGCACTGGATTAAAACCGAAATACACACTCACTAGTCATGAAATCTAGAAAACTAGAGAAGAAGAAAAGAAGAAACTGAAAGAGCACTGTCTAAGTACTATAGACCCATCAAACTTATTTTTTAGTGTTAGGCTTGCCTTTGACTGCTAACTCGCTTAATTTTATGCGATGATGCGGTCTATGATGGAGCACGCTTGCCTAGAAGAAACTAAGAAGAAAGCAATTGAACCGATCCACGCTGGGAAAAAACATTCATACTACTTAAGATAACATTTTTGCTGGTTGTGCTTATGGGGTGCAGAGATCCGCTAAGAAAGGGTTTCATGCCAGGGGGTAGACAGCTTATGTGAAACTTTTCGGTTACAATGTAACGGGCATTGTATTTTACGCAAGTAACATCACAATTCACATAAATATTTAAAAACGCAAGTTTATTCATCATTCATTTATAGTCAGCCTTTTAACAGTCCACTGCTGGACTTTTAGTCTACCCCCAAAGGGTGATTGGGCCATATCCACCACGCTGGCCCAGTGCGGGTTGGTGGATTTACATACGTCTTTGAATTCTTTCTCCTTACGTATGCAGGTTTCCTCACGATGTTGTCCTTCACCGAAAAGCCAGTGGTATGAAAATCCGTACATAAGCTCCAAAGAGCTCATTGGTACGGTCCCGGGGTTTGAACCCACGACCTCACGCTTTCAAGTCTAGTGGTCTCCCGAATGGGCTATCACGGCTCTCACGCAAGTTTATGTGTGTGTAATACTAAACTCTTTTAGCGGAGGAGGAACGGATTTGTATGGACGATTTAGAGGTATTTTATAAAAAATTGCGTATAAATATAATTCTTGTAGGATAGCGGATGAAACCGCAGAGCGTAGCTAGTAATAACCTATTAGCCATTTTTCATGTTTACAGGTATCGGTGTTTCTGACTCCCCAGCCGGTCTCTTAGCATACATTTTCCAAGCTGTCTCCACCGCGACTCGGAGGTACTACGTCTCCAGAGAAGACGGCGGTCTCCACCACTACCCCAGGGACACCCTCATCGACAACCTGATGATGTACTGGACCAGCAACTGTATCACGACTTCGTTTAGGATTTATACGGAGACTTTTAATAAGCAGTTCTCTCTCGTTGGAGCGTTTGCGTGAGTCCAGATTTTAACATTTCTTTTAAGTCGTTCAGATCGTTTAGTCCCAGATTTGATAGTTTTCGAAAACTTTTTTCGTTTACTTATTCTTCCATACATTTTAGTAAAGCGCCTCTATCGGAAACGTGGAGGAACTAAAATCGGTGGTAATCAGCGGTATAGATTGCTTCACTCTAATACGAAAAAAAGTTTTCGAATACATTTTAGCCCAGCAATGTATGGAACAATACGAAAACGAAAATTTTTTTTGGATTCTATCAAAACTTGTTCTAAGGGTACTGATTCAAAGGCTTTTGCTTTAACATAGCTCAAGCTTGACCTCACATAGGGTACTGCTCCCATCTTTGGAACGGAGCAACCAAGTATCAATTTGAGCCTCTTGATGCATTACAACTTAGAGCTGTAAGAATTGTCGAAGATCCCAAACTCAAACCGAACACCTGGAGGCACTCAACATGTGTAGAGACGTTGGGTCTTTTTGTGTCTTTTATCGCATTTACGACGAGAGCGGTCTGAAGAACTGTTTAATTTGATGCTGGTGTCGCGGTTTTACCATCGCACTAGCCGCCACCGCCTAAAATCTCATACACATATCATAGATAAATAAAAAGAGCACACTGTGCGATTTAGGCGATGATTCTCGCCTCCCACTTGCAACATGTGGAATGAGCTACCTTTCGCGGTGTTTCCGAATAGCTACAACATTGGATATACGGTTTCTTTCGGCTGTAAAAATATAAACTTGTAAATCATATCAATAAAAAGATATGAACGTTTATGTCGCATATTTTGCGATTACACATGGGAATCAAAACCTAATATAGAGTACTTCCCGTTGACCTAGAATAATTAATTTTGGCAAGAGGCAAGGTCTTACAGCACATATAAAGGAATAAATCTGAAAGTTGTTAATTTGAAGTTATATCATATAAAAAAATATTGTTGTACAATTACAAACTTACATGTTGTAGTTGTTATGTATGGAAGTACCTTATTGTCAACTACAAAGTTAAGTTTGTCTTTCGATATTTCAATTTCAGTTAGTTATTTTTTTTTTACTAGCGCTCTGAGGGTTCTTTCCAACGGAACCCTCAGAGCACTAGTCCTACTCGTACTTGTCTGGTTTTTTTTAAACCTATACTGTCCCACTGCTGGGCAAAGGTTCCATTTCCTTCCATAAGTCCCGGCCCTCCACCATTTCTTGTTAATTTGTCCGCGATATTGAATTTAGTATACCGTCTTTTAATTTTTCGTATTGTTTTCAGCAAACCCTTTCATTTGATACCCATTATCACGGGGGTGCATAAAAGTTAAATGGTCTACTGTCTTTGGTCCACAATGGTCAACGGTCTACAGTCTTTGGTTTAGTCCACCATATTGGATTTAGAATGACGTCATTTCGCTAACCGTGCATTGTCATCCAAACTAAACTTGTATGCAAAATTTCAGCTCAATGGGTTGAGGGATAACTGCTTTAAAATTCAGTTGCAAGATTTGACCGTGCTTGTTTGTAAAAAGAAACCTGTAAAATTTTTCAGCAAACCAACTAAAGTCCCAACCTGGGTGCTCCAGGCTCGCTGGGAGCTTGTGTACCAGTCTCCAACCATCCTTAAGACGAAGTTTCCAAACCTCATCCACTCCACGGTTCTCAATGATGGAGGACATTTCATGGCGCTGGAGATGCCAAAACTCTTCGCTCATGATGTCCTGAATGCAGTGGAAGGGTTCAGGAGATGGCATAGAAAAAATAAAGTTTAAGGTTTAGACAATAAATTAAATTAGATAAAAGCAATGACTGTTTTAAAAAGGGGGAAGACGTGTGACATCCAAACATTGTACCCAATCGTAGAGAGAGAAAGAATAAATATGGCTTTTGTATTCTCTTTGATGGCTCTGTTTCGGCTTGAGTCCGCGGTGACGTTGACGTCTACACTGTAAACGTCAACTTCACCGCTCCATTAGACACTACACTAGGCCATAGAAGTGACATTTAAAGAAAATTAAGTTATTTTTTTAAGTATTTACGAGTGAAAAGTAATCCCGTGAAACTTGTTTTTTGACTTCAAACTGTTGGTGCACCTTGAGAAAACGCAGAATTTTTGCTGCTTTATTTAAACAACAATTTTGACAAGTAATCCATGTACTATCAAAACGACAGTTCGATTGTGACTGAAGTCTATTAGGCCCGTGAGCCTAATTTGTGCGGTCCGCGTCAAGAAGTTCGTCCCGTATCTTCCCCCTGATAAAAGCCAGTATTTATTCGCTAAGATATAGCGCCGAATAGGGAAATTGGCGAAAATCAAAGTGCGCACTATGACCTCTGTTTTCGAGAATGGTTTCAAGTGCGAAAGTGGACAAGGCATTCATGGACCATTTTGGGACCGTAGTGATGGCTTCTCTGACAAAGTTCACTATCGCCAGTATCGATACTACGAGAATTTTAGACTATAGAATGTTAACAAGTAAATTAAATTATAAAAAAATATAACTCGACTGCATAAAATTTTTTTTTACTGGCCCAATCTCCTCCTTTGCCTTCCATATCTCGGTACTCCACCACCTCTTGCCAATCTCTCTGGATTGAGATCAGATCGTCAGGGACGAAAATGATATCAATATTAGCTATCACCAGCGTAAAACGGAATTGGATTGTATAACAGACTGTTCTATTTGTGAAAACTTTTAAGGCTTGTTTGTTCTTATTTTCCTTACTATGTTTTATGTTGTTAACGCTGTTTGTTTTCCGTAAATAAATAAATAAATTAGTAATGACTATCGATTTTTATTTAGATTCTACTTAGTGACGAGACGAGCAAGTCGCTTGGCGCTTGCCCACAACTTTGCCTAATACTGAAAACATTGCCCTTCCTGGCGGTTAAATAACTAGCAAATGTGTGGCACATCCCCAAGTAGACCCTGCAGAGGAGCTACTTCTACACAGGTATAAATTTAAATTTTATAAAAATCCTTGATAAAAGAGGTGATAATCTTCAAACGGCAGAACAGATTTTCATGATAGCTATAACACTCAATCAAGTCACCTTTTACACATAACTAAATCAAAATCAATTCAGCTGTTTGAGAGCTATAATGCCACAGACAAATATACAGACATACAAATACACACGTTAAGCATATAACACCTCTTTTTTTATAGTAGATATGCTTGCGCTTGGCCGCCATCTCGCCTGATGTTAAGCGATGATGCGGTCTACGATGGAGCACGTTTGCCTAGAAGAAACCGATTCACTTTCGACTTGAAGACACCTAGATTGTAACTGACGGGGAAAACCCATTCAGGCAGCGAATCCCACAGACTAGCAGTTCGCACAATAAATGTGGAATCATAGCGCTTCGTACGGGCTCTCGGAAAATCAACCATAAAACGATGTCGATTTTTTTTACCTCTCTTTTTGCGTCGTTTTTGCGGGTTAATAGACAAAATTCTATTGATACCAATGCAAGTCATCATATCCCATTTTAAAATTAATTTTCTGATTTTCGATGTCAACTATCGATAGCTTGACTATTGATAGTTTGGCAACACTACTCACAGCCAATTCAAGGTTTCAGTTTAGTACTCTTTAATTATCTACAGTGCAATGTGACACACTTATAATTTGTTTACAATACACGTTTATAGCCTGCACAAAATGGGTGTCTTGATATTTTTGACTGTAATTTTAATTGTTGTTTCAAACATGGCTGATTGTGAGGAGATAAGAATTGGGAATCAATTGTGGGGACCAGGGAACGATACATCTATAAGATCTTTTAAAATTGAATTTGGTGAAAATGTGAGTACAAGTTATTTTTGTGTTTTGTCACTTTTTTGCTTATTCATCATCATCATCTTCATCATCATCAGCCAGAAGACGTCCACTGCTGAACATAGGCCTCCCCCTTTAACCTCCACACTGAACGACAGCCTGCCTTTTGCATCCACTGGATGCCCGCGACTCATTCATTTGCTTATTCAAAGGGAAGGAAATAAGGGAAACGCCCCCGTAGATAACCGAATATCGTATCAGAAATCACAAGTACTATCAGTCAGTCTTTATTTTCGACTGAATTTCCTTGACACCCGGTATTTTCCTACTCCTGGGCATTTCTATCCATCTGACCCTCTCCTACTATTTTATTATGAAAAATTACGTGTTTTTTACACATTTTATTTATAATACACGGGAAATGCTCACGTTAGATTAAGCCAGTTACCCGGTGTTTACATAATCCCCTGCAATTGCGGTAAATTTTACGTCAGCGAAACAAAGAGGAACGTGTCCACGAGGCTCACGGAGCATATACGTTCCATGAAGAAGCTCGACACCAACGGTTCCGCGATGGGAGAACATTCCCTGGGCTCCGGAGCGCAGTATTATATCAGGTTCGGCAGAACGAAAGTGCTGGCACGGGAGAAATTATCTGTGCCCCGGAAAGTCAGAGAAGCCATCGAGATCAGTCGACGTCCAACCTTCAACAGGGATGGAGGATGGAACCTGCCACCGACTTGGAGACCGTGTCTTCATGGAATTCATGGGAGTGACCGTGAGACTGGTGGTGACGTGGATAGCTCCGAGTTCTGGAATATTCCCGACACACAGGAAGATTCGAGTGGGGAAGAGTTCCAGTGTGCGCCGGTGCAGCATATTTCTCTACGCACCCCCGCACTCGATCAGCAGCCGTTGTCATCACGTGTGCAAAGCAAGACGCAGCCGCGTACGCGAATTCACCTTGAAAAAGACAGCTGAATGCGGTCGAAACTATAGTCGGAGTAACCGGCTTAATATTACGTGACTAATTCCCGTGTAATGTAAATTAAATGTGTTCTACTATTATTTGCAGAATATATTCAGATCGTCTCGTCATTGTTTTTGGGGCCTGGGGATTATTTTTACGTCTTCCACTATTCTCACTCCTTCCACTATTCTTGTTCTTTCCATTATTCTCACTCCTTTCATTATTTCTATACTTTCGATTATTCTTACTCATTCCATCATTCTATTACATACTTTGCATTATTCTCACTAATTATTTTCCTCTCGATCCTTCCATTATTATAATTATTTCCAAAATTATCATGCTTCCTATTATACTCACTCTAAAGTTATATGATTATTTACGGGATATTTACCGTGGTAAGGTTGTGGAATGAGAGATATCATATAATCATATAACTTTAGTGAACAACCATGATAGTTTAAAACAGTATTATACTCACTCTTTCCATTATTCTCATCGTTTCCATTATTCTCACTCTTTTTATTATTCATCACATAAAATGTCTTAAGTATTATCATAGAGAAATATACTATACTAGAGGTATTATCTAATTTCATCTTTTATAATAATTTCAGATGATACAAGACCTTCGACAGCGTCTAAAGAACTATCGACCTTGCAAACCTACTTTTAAAGGTATTGGGTTTGAATATGGCTTCAACACTCGAGAAATGTCCTCTTGGCTGAACTACTGGGCGAATGAGTACCCTTTCAAACAACAAGAGGAACTTTTGAACCAATTTCCTCAATTCAAGACGAATATACAAGGACTGGACATACATTTTATAAGAGTGATTCCAAAGGTAAGTCTTTTACGATCTTATTTTAATGAAATTTCATTTGTTTGTGACCGAGATTATCTCGAGTACTCAAGAATACCCGGAGTGCCTAGTGCGAGATTTTCCATTGCGTTTACCAGCTCGATCGCGTTAGCAGTCTCATCTACATGGCGCTAGATGACGCTGTTCTTATTATATACAATCGTAGTTAACGTTAACGCAATCAAGTCTTAGTAAACGCAATTGAAAAAAACTCCCACTACACTCTGATCTACAATTATGCGGTCGAGATTAGGTATATCTATTAATGACTTTCTCACTAGTAATGCCATTATAAGGGTGTTTTTCCACCAGAGATGTGCGAGGCAGATGAGCGGTGCGCGAGAAAAATCAACCAATAGGCGAGGCGAGACGGAATGAAGCGATCCTATTGGTCGATGTTTTCCTCTGGTGGAAAAACATCCGAATGCCTGTGCTAATGCCAGGATATTCTTGAGCACACAAGAATAAGGGTTCGAAATATATTGGGGCCGTCGCCGACTGTATAGTGGCGGACTGTATGTCGCCGCACCGCCGTCGTATTGGAATAACCAACTATTCCCGTTTTGCCGTAAGACTAAACTGAACCGTCGTCAAGTTCCAGCGTTATGTCGACGCTTGCGCCTTCGCTTCGCCGCGCCGCCCGGGTCTCAACTGTTCTAAACTCTATTATGTAAATGACATAAGATTTTAAACCTAACGTAAAATGAAAAGAATTGCCTTTACCACGCTGCCTCCACTCATTCGATGTTGGGCCATCGTTTTTTGAGTCCAAGAAATAGAGTTCAAGCAAAGTGCCCTGCAGTGCTTATGGTATTTTATCTTTCGCGCTGTCTCATTTTTCATCATCATCATCAGCCAGAAGACGTCCACTGCTGAACATAGGCCTCCCCCTTTAACCTCCACACTGTACGACAGACTGCCTTTTGCATCCACTGGATGCCAGCGACTCTCACTATGACGTCGGTCCATCTAGTGGAAGGCCTACCTACGCTGCGTCTTCCGGTTCGTGGTCTCCACTCAAGAACCTTGTCTCGTCTCGTTTTCACCTGTGCCAATTTCCGTCTACGAGAAGTTAACAGAGATTTTTTAAACAGATAAAGCATTTCTTAACTTAAGTAACGTTTATAAGTAAGGCCGTTAATGTCACTCCACTGACAATAGAGTTATATTCGAGACTATTCTAAAATTCGTGATAGACGTGCTCATAGAAATAGATAAAAAATATTGTCAGTTTGTGTTTTATAGTGTGTATGCGTTTATCAATAAAAAAAACTAACAAGTACGAGCAGTTCGTTTTTTTTGGACTCTCGCTCTGAGGGTTCCGTCGAACGGAACCCTCAGAGCACGAGTCCAAAAAAAACGAACTGAAGTTGAAATATTGAAAGACAAACTTAGCTTTGTAGTTGACAATAAGGTTCTTCCATTCATAACAATTACAAAATGTAAGTTTGTAATTATAAAACAATATTTTTTATATGATATAACTTCAAATTAACAACTTTAAGATTTATTCCTATATATGTGCTGTAAGACCTTGCCTCTTGCCAAAATTCATGATTCTAGGTCAACGGGAAGTACCCTATATGTTTTGATTCCCCTGTGAAATCGCAATAAATGCGACATAAACGTTCATATCATCATTCTTTTGATTGCGTTGACTTACAACTTTCATTTTTTTACAGCCAAAAGAAACCGTAGACCCAATTACTTAGTATAAATTTTAACTTGATACCTTTACGCGTACTTGAGAAAATGGGTCTTGACAGACGGACAGACAGACGGACAGACGGACGGACAGACGGACAACGAAGTGATCCTATAAGAGTTCCGTTTTTACCACTTGAGGTACGGAACCCTAAAAATAAACAAATTCAGAAAGAATAGGTATCTACAAGTTATAAAAGAAAAATGTAAGTGTGTCTATTTTGAGACAAAATTATACGACTTAGTTACTTGTAATTTTATTTTTATTTTAGGTCAAAAATACTTGTATTTGGCCATGATAAACAAGAAATGCAGGATTGTCAGTTATTCGGCAGGAAACGAGCGCTTCAAGGCAAGTGCCTTGAAGTTAAATTCTTTCTTATTATATAAGGTTTTTCATAACATTTCTTACCCAAGTTAATTTCGGGCGCTATGAATCAATAAATAAAACAATGAAACTTGTATCTCGTAGACCGCAAAATAATACAGGGTTATAAGTTAGGTACAGTAGGTTGATACAGGCTGACAATGATGATGATGAAGCTGATGACATTTTGTCAAGTGTGAATGACCGTTTTCTATGGAACAGCAGATCTTTTTTCGCGATTTCTGGTTAGGTTCCATATTAAAATTTGTTAATAACTATGAGCATAATGAACCCCTCTCGGCTTAGCATACCTCCCCTACCTTGCCTTCATCATTCCAGCCATAGGCGTCCACTGCTGAACACAGGCCTCCCCCGTCGATCTCCAAAAGGGCCGGTTGGAAGCGGCCTGCGTCCAGCGTTTCCCTGCGGTCTCTTTTAGATCGTCTGTCCATCTTGTACGTGGACGTCCTATGCTGCGCTTACCAGCCCGTGGCCTCCACTTGAGAACCTTTCGGCCCCATCGGCCATCTGTTCTGCGTGATTTGTGCCCTGCCCACTGCCAATTTAACTTACTAATCCGGTGGGCTATGTCGGTGACTTTCGTTTTACGGATCTCCTTATTTCTGATTCGATCCCTTAGAGAAACTCCGAGCATAGCTCTCTCCATTGCCCGCTGTGTGACTGAGTTTTACAGAAGTTTTACAGTTGAGCATTGTCCCTTACATATAAAACATGAAATTTCCGCCATTGATAAATTTTCTAAATAAGTATACCTACCGATTGCTCTTAAGTATTTTTAATGGCAAGGCATAACACTAACACTATGAAAATAGTTGGACTGACCGTAGACCGTTGAAGGTCTACAGACAATCCAAATGCTCAGGCCAAGTACCAGTTGGCAGGGTACTCAACATGCTGGCGGCATTACCACACTGAATGGCAATGCTTATGCGTTTAGCCAGAAACATGCCAGCATTTTGGTCACGCGTCGGTGCCCTGAAAGATTATTGAAAATGAGGTGAGCTCCCGGTCCCCAAGGGCCCAATGTCTCGACCCCAAACGCCTTAAAAAGATTTTAATAGTCTCCTAGTATAAAACAATCGCTTTGCAGGTCCCAGCTGGAATGGAAATAGTCCCATTACTCCTCCTCCACGGATGGTCAGGGTCATTAAGAGAGTTCTATGAAACCATACCATTCCTGACTGCTGTAAGTGCTGAGAGAAACTTCGCTGTGGAGGTGGTTGCGCCGAGCTTGCCAGGCTTTGGGTTTTCTGACGTAAGTATCTTCTTTTTCCGCTCGTATTAGTGGCTGGATCTCATCACGGCTTTTCGTATTTTTGAACCTGCCCCTCTAAAGAGCGAAATAGTTCTGTAACTAAATTAGTTTTTTAACTAAGACGTATTTTTATGGAACTTTGCTTGGATAATAAGCTTGACTATTTTGTACTCTTTTCCATGACATCTTTCTGCGCTTGGAGTTCGTAAGTGCAAAAATGGGAAAGTATCTCTGTCTTTTGTTAACTTTTCAAGACTTTGAAGGGCCTATGTAATCCTATCCAATCTAAACCTATGTTGACAAAATTTGGCAAGGAAGCAGTGCGCATCACAAGGATAGACATTAAATACATATCATCATCATCAACTATTCTCCACCCACTGCTGGGTATAGATCTCCTCTTCCACACGCCATCTTTTCCGGTCCTGTGCTAGTCTTGTCCACTGTTTTCCTGCTGTCTTAGCGATGTCGTCCGACCAGCGGGCAGGTGGTCAGCCTAGTGGTTGCTTTCCGTATAAAAATACATATATTTCAGGTAAATTTCAGGATATATATCCAACATTATGTCTAAAATTAGATTGCTACTTAATTCTGCTTCTGCCTATTTCACAGGCACCTGATCGTCCAGGACTGAATAGTGAGAACATGGCAGTTGTCCTCAGGAACTTGATGCGCCGGCTCGGTCACAGGAAGTTCTACGTGCAAGGAGGTGACTGGGGCGGTATAGTCGGCTCTGACCTGACTACTTTATTCCAAAAGGTACTTTTCACACAAGCTAGATTTGCATTTGGCACACCCTGCCTGATGTTAAGAGTTATATTTATATTTGGCATAATCAGCTCTGATCTAACTACTTTGTACCAAAAGGTACTTTTCACATAAGCTGTTTTCGTTTGACAACCACCATGACCTGACCTGACCTGCCTGATGTTTTTGTTGTTGTTGGGTTGCATTGCATCAATTTATTGGTTATGGCAAACTGTAGATAGGTACTAAATTTATAATTTGGTTATAAAAAAGTTTTATGTTATTTTGGAAACATGATTGGTATAATTTCCTGACAGAATTATTCGGCGAAAACAGGCAATTTCAGAATCTAGAAGTTTTTGACAATTCGTATTTTCATGTTGGTATTGATTAATCTGGAGTTTAATTATTTGTCGCTTACGTTATTTAGTTCTGAGGTGGGCGTCGACTCGCGCGCTTCTCTTTCTGCAGTCTCTACTCCTAGATGTGTCACTTTTTTGCGCAGGAGCAAAACTTGGATTCGAGCTATGGTGCTAACGTATAGTATGGTGAAGTCTACTATAGACCTCGCTTGAAATTATCCGCGGTGTCTTACGACCATTAACCTTGTTTTTCCTTTTTGCAGGAGGTTCTTGGTTTTCACACCAATTTTGGCGTAACATCCACAACTGAAGGGCAGATCCTCACTGCCCTAGGAGCTTTTTACCCTCCATTAGTGGTGGAACCTGCTCTAGCTAATCGGATGTACCCCCTCAAAGGAAAAGTATTGTCACTTCTGAGTGAGACTGGGTACTTGCATCTCCAAGCTACCAAACCTGACACTATTGGTAAGAATTTTTTCAGCCCTACGGTTTTACGTACAGTTTTTCACGTGTGTAATATACACAGTACACACACATGAAAAATATTATTAAAAGTTCAAATTCAGTTTAAATAACAAAGTAAATTTTTTATTTCAAACTAGCTGCGCGCCTCATTTTCACCCGTGTAGACACATCTGCCTAGCCGGGAACCTCCTGCTTATAAAGCAAATGCACTACCACTGATCAGTACTGGTTGTATCTGTTACCGGTAATATTTGGCCTATAAAATATCACATAGAATACGTCATCATCATTATCAGCCTATTATGTTCCCACTGCTAGGGCTCAGGCCTTCTCTAAGTGAGAGAGGATGAGCTCTGATCCACCAAGCTGGCCCAGTGCATGTTGATAAATTTTATGTCTGTGCTTTTGAGGTTCTGGGACGTACCAGTTTCTTCAAGATGTTTTCCTTCGCCGTTTTTTTAGCGATGACATGGAAACTGGAAATCATTTATTTAAAGTTATATGATTATTTACGGGATATTCACCGTGGTAAATATCCCGTATATATATATGGTTGTGGAATGTGCTCCCGATATTTCGGCGCAGTTACATGCACCATGTTCAAGACTGAAGAAATATCGGGAGCTCATTTCACAACCTTACCACGGTAAATATCCCGTAAATAATCATTAGTGAACAACCGTGATAGTTTAAAACAGTGTTTTAATTAATTTAATTACTAAATAGGTCATTGGTGTATGGCTGAGGATTTAAACGTCAGATTGTAAAGCGCACATGCTACCGATCGATTCAACACTCAAATAATATACGTATCTCCTCATGTGGGAAAACTGGACAATTGTAGATAAAACCTTAGAACAATAGGACAGTGTAATTAGTGTTAATTTTCAGGTATTGGCCTCTCCGATTCACCAGCTGGTCTCCTAGCCTATATTCTCCAACTAATGTCGACCGCAACTCGAAAGGACAACGTCTCCAAAAAAAACGGTGGTCTCGACGTCTACCCCAGAGATACCCTCATTGATAACCTGATGATGTACTGGGTCACCAACAGCGTTACAACTTCGATAAGGATTTATACAGAGTCCTTGAATAAATTTTCTGGTTCTGGTGTTTCAAGGTAAGACATTAGCTGTGTTAGTTTCAAATGTCGTAAGGAACAAACTCAGAAACTTGAGACTTGAATTTGTTGAAGAAGTATTTAAGTAATGTAAATACAAAATTTACGTTAAAACCTTTTAAGTGTTCCGTAGTCTTGTAAACGCATGAAACTTTGCACAATAACTTTTTTAGTATAATTATATTTCAATTTTAAAACTAAGTATATGAGACAAATATATTTCAATTTTAGGGGTGGCTCACATGTGAAGTTGAGATGAAATATTTTTTTCACGGCACCCTCTTGTGCGTCTATTCTCAGTAATTAAAAGATATCCCATCTTAAATGAATGTATGGTTTGTTATATCACTATTTTATCAAGTATCTCATTTGCGAAATATGGCACTCCAAATTGACAAAAATTTGGTATCGGGACAATGATCGTCGAGTCAACATCCCACATGGCGGTAACCTCGTGAGCCAAGTCAAGGTACTTGCTGAGTTTGTCCTTCTCGGCCTTCACGAGGTTCTCGTCATGTGGGATGGTGATGTTGACGAGCACTGCCTAGTGCTGGGAGTGGTCGACCACGTCAGTATTATTATAATCTATATATATAAAAATTAATCCCTATATTTACCTTGCTCACGCAATAACTTGAGAACGACTTTACCGATATCATTCATATTTGTTTTAAGTTTTCTATTAATCTGTAGAAGGTTCTTACGAAGAAGAAAATTTAAGAAAATTTGTCCAGAAAAATTGAAATTTTTTAGAAACTTAACGACGATTTTAACCTCGCCCGTTTGACAGTTCTAAGACAGGACAACGTCTATCGGGTCAGCTAGTACTTTAATAAATAAGCACTTGCCTCTCTGTCTCTACTTTGACTTGTTTCTGTAATGCCTACACAAATAATGACAGTTGTCAAACTTCCAGCATGCAAACGAAAGTCCCAACCTGGGTGATGCAAGCCAGATACGAGATCGCGTACCAGTCGCCAACCATCCTGCGGACCAAATACCCGAACCTCATCCACACCACAGTCCTGGATGATGGAGGGCATTATATAGCGCTGGAGAAGCCGAGACTGTTTGCTGATGACGTGGTGAATGCTATCACAGAGTTCAGGGTGTGGCGGAAGCAAAATATCATATAACGTTTGATATACAATGAGTTTAGTTCAAATTTATAAATGCTATAAGTACCTCAATGATTTTAAGATAATAAATAAGCTTGTGAAGTAATACTTTTTTATTGTCTTATAATTAACTTGAATATCTTGATGCATTACAGCGTAGAGCTGTCAGAATTGTCGACGATCCCAAGCTCACTGAACACCTAGAGCCACTCAGCATGCGCAGAGACGTTGGGTCTCTCTGTATCATTTATCTCATTTACGACGGGGAGTGTTCGGAAGAACTGTTTGATGTGTGAGCGCACTGTTGACCCGAAAACCCAAGAACACCATGTCTCTCACCTGTTCCATTCTAGTGCTTCCAACTACCACACTCAGAAGCCTTTTCTTATGTCCTGAGAGATCGAACTGAACAAAGTGGGTTTTATTTATGTTCAAGCATAAACCATTCACTTCGAACCACTGGTATAGGTCGTACGCAACTACATTCAATTTCCGCTCTAGATCTTCCACATTTGGATCTGCCGGCGTCGCGGTTTTACCATCGCACTAGCCGCCACTGCCTGAAAATTACCTACATATCATAGATCAGTAGAAATCGCACACTGTATGATTCGCGCGTTTTTCTTGCCCCACACCTGCAAAATGTGGAATGAGCTACCTTCCGCGGTGTTTGCGAGAAGCTACAACATGGGGTTCTTTAAAAGGTCAGTTAATAGATTCTTAAATGGTCGGAAACGTTAGTTGTGATGCCTCTGGTGTTACAATCCATTAGCGACGGTGACTGCTTAACATCAGGCAGCCCGTCTATGCTTGTTTGCCAGCTACGCCTCTTTTTTTTTAAATAAGCTTTTTTAGTGTTTCGTACCCAAAGGGTGTAAATTGGAACCTATTACTAAGCCTACGCTGTCTGTCCGTCTATCCGTCCCGGTTGTGTCTAACGCACCATAATAGATAGCTACCTAGTATAAAAACACAGAATATGTAATGTTCTGTTCACCACCAAGTTAAGCAACGTTGGGTGCGGTCGGTACTTGGATGGGTGACCGCCTGGACGTGATGTTGTCTTTTTGTTTGACGAATACGTTTAATTCATCGAGATAAAATACCAATAGAATCACAACACAAGTTTTCACTTAAAGATTGTGACTCTATAGGTATTGTATCTCGATGGTTTAATGTCATGTTTATTAAAATAATTCAACATACGTTATGTTGTCCAATAAAATATTTCATAATATTTAAACATTGAACTTTGTTATCTATACTATCTTTACTAATATTATAAAGAGGAAAGATTTGTTTGTTTGTTTGCAATGAATAGGCTCCGAAACTACTGAACCGATTTGAAAAATTCTTTCACTGTTGGGATGCTGCACTATCCCCGGTTGACATAGGCTATATATCCCGGCTTCGCCCGTGCGAAGCAGGGGCGGTCTACTAGTTCTAAATAATTAAGATTCTGCATTCGTGTAGATTAGTAAGTGCTACATATTAATGAATTGTGAATCTTACCTGGTTTACAAATTGTAGGCAAGTAGCTGGGTACCTACCTACAGTCAGTATACATTACATTACTAAACAGTGCCCGCTTTCTGTCCCCCTAAAGAACGGCAGGGGGATAGATCGAAAATAATTAGTTAGATCTGTCCCCTTGTCGGGAATAGATAGAACTTTTTATCCCTTTCTGTCCCACTAATAAAACGGTTGCCTTATACCAAATTTGACGGTTTTAAATCAATTTTATTCAGTTGAATTACAATATTTCAGCTGGAAAAAAATACATGTCACAGATACATCTGTGTTGGAGTTTATGATTTGGTTCAAAACACGATAGAATAAACTAGCCTCGATAATTTTTTTTTAACAAAGTCGACTTAGTTTATTTTTTTCATTTTATGCTCTAATGAAAGCTCGTAACAACCTGGAAATTGCATGTACTGAAAGGCAATTTTATTCAAAAAAAAATTATTTGGATAGATTTTTGATAGTGAATAGTGTCGTTTTTTACTGAAATTAAAAGCGTAAAAAGGACGCGAGAATTTTGGCGCGCCGCGTTCAGTACCGTGCCAGGCGTCATCGAGGTCGGACCTATGCTCGTTTTTGTCGTTGCACTCTCCCCGCGGGCGTCCTGACTGGGCGTGGCAAAAAACATCGTCGCTATAACTTGGCGGGGGCTGAGGGAGCGTTTTGTTGCCTACGCGACTCGGATAACCGCCCGTTAACGTAATATTAACTTTTTTACAAGACTTATATAATTGGTCCGGTAACACGGGAACATTATAAATACATTATAAAACAACTCTTACTATAGAACCTACCCTGAAATCGAGAAAAAGTATTAAACAGCTGAACCGATTTAGATATATTTTTTTGTTTGTTTGGAAGGTGTATTGATCGATAGTGTTCTGAGCTATGAATCTATGATTCGTGAAAATCGGTTCAGCCGTTTAGAAGTTACCAGCTCTTTTATCGAGGATAAAAAAATAAAGTAAACTTGTCTGAAGGGTTATTATAAAGGTTCCGCATATAGACTGTACTAAACCGAAAGGATTTCATTGTACTCATCATTATGGGACCAACCCAGAAATCAGAAGAAAAAACAGCTGTTCCATAGAAAACGGTCATTGACACTCGACAAAATGACTGTGTTGACCAACTGATACCTATTTTTTTCATGATTTTATGGGTTTTTTTAATACAAATAATAGGTTTCCATTTGACCACCATCACGTCGTATGTTAAGCTATGATGCGGTCTACGTTGGAGCACGCTTGCCTAGAAGTACTTACCGATTTTCTGGGTGTCTTGATTTGAAGACACCCAGATTGTAACCATCGGGGAACACCCATTCAGGCAGCGCATTCCACAGACTAGCAGTTCGCACAATAAATGTGGAATCAAAGCGCTTCGTACGGGTTTTCGTAATATCAACCATAAAGCGGTGATGATTTTTCGTACCCGCTCTGGCAGTCCGATAGAAAAATGGGCAGGAGGGAATTAGATCATGCAGATCCGATGCACACCCTCCGAAATGGTTGGTCCCGTTTTAAAGTTGTTCATAATGATGAGTACAATGACCTCCTTTCGACTTAGTTCACTCTATAATTATGCGTAATCCTGTATAGTAGGTATTGTTAAAGCCCTAACCCCCCTATTAATAAACGTAGAGTAGCCTCGGAATAGTTACACCGCCTTTTGTCTTTTTCGATTGAGTTCAAAATTTGAAAGGGAGAAAAAGACAAAACACGGCGTAACTATTCCAAGACTCATCATCATCAGCCAGAAGACGTCCACTGCTGAACATAGGCCTCCCCCTTTAACCTCCACACTGAACGACAGCCTGCCTTTTGCATCCACTGGATGCCAGCGACTCTCACTATGTCGTCGGTCCATCTAGTGGGAGGCCTACCTACGCTGCGTCTTCCGGTTCATGGTCTCCACACAAGAACCTTTCTTCCCCATCGGTTATCGGTTCTTCGAGCGATGTGGCCTGCCCATTGCCACTTCAACTTGCAAATTTTAACAGTTATGTCGGTGACTCTGGTTCTTTGGCGAATATCCACGTTTCGGATTTTATCGCGCAAATAAACTCCGAGCATAGCTCTCTCCATTGCCCGCTGAGTGACTGAGTTTTTCCAAAAGGCCAACAGTTAAGGACCACGTCCAAGTCAGTACCATATGTCATCATTCCAAGACTACTCCACGTTTATTAATAAGGGGGTAACAGACGTATAGATTTGGTACGCCGGACCGTCTAAACAACGGGAGAAAGTGAAAAATTTCTCTTTCTCTCCCGTTGGTTGGACAACGTTCCGTCAACCAAGTCCGTCACGTCTGTTAGCTACCTTATAATTATTATCTAGCGTGGATGAAGAATAGCATAATATAGTATAAGCATCGGTCGCCGGTCAAAACGTAAACACAATTACAGTGATAGCACAGAGAAGGAAATTAAACAGAGAAACAGGTCATCAAAAAACAAAACGGCATTTTTCAATACATCAGTATGCAACGTAGCTCATAGCTGTGTATCTCTATCTCTACATAGTATAAATTGAAGTCGCTTTCCGCGTTTGTCTGTCTGTCTGTATGTCTGTATGGCCGCTAACTCCTCCTAAACCAAGCAACGGATTTTGATGCGGTTTTCACCATCAGTTAGATACATTTTCAAGGAAGGTTTATATATATAACTAGCAACCCGCCCTGGCTTCGCACGTGAATTACACCCGTGCGAAGCCGGGCGGGCGGGTCGCTAGTGTTATTATAATTAAATCCTCTAAAATGCGAGTGTACTTTGCACCATTAACATTTTTTTTTTTTTTTTTTTTTTTTTTATATTTACCATTGCACCTCTACAAAAATAGGTAGGTACTTATCATCATCATCAGCCAGAAGACGTCCACTGCTGAACACAGGCCTCCCCCTTTAACCTCCACACTGAACGACAGCCTGCCCGTGGATGCCCGCGACTCTCACAATGTCGTCGGTCCATCTAGTGGGAGGCCTCCCTACGCTGCGTCTTCCGGTTCGTGGTCTCCACTCCAGAACCAGGTGGGTACGGTATAAACAGAAATACCTGCGCAGACGAACAACTGAAGTCCGCGTACCTCTTGCTCTGATTTAGGTAAAATCTGTTGGAATTTAACCAGTCCAGTAGATTTTTTGAGAAATAAAAAATCTTTGCGGATAGTTGATTGAATGAGGCGTTACTTTGCTGAAGTATCCACAGGCGACGGTGACTGTTTACCATCAGGCGGCCCGTCTGCTTGTTTGCCACATATGGCATTAAAAAATCGCCTGTGTACCTTTTATTGAATACGGATTTACGAAGAAGATAGCTAAGATAGCTTTTCTTACGAAGAAAGTATTGTTATGATTTCGGACCCAAAGGATGTAAACGGGACCCTATTACTAAGCCTACGATGTATCTCTGTACGTCCTACATTTTAACAGCTGTATGTTTCAAACCGTAATAGATAGCCAGTTGATATTTTTACAAAATATTTATGAGATGTGAGAAATAAAAAGAAGTAAAAACTAGAGGGGGGTCCCCATACAACAAACGTTATATTTTTAATCGTATTTTAATTTAGTGTTGCAAAATTGCAATTTGTACCTACAAGCGTTAAAGTTAGCATGTTTGTAGCACACACTCTAAAGTAAAACAAGAAATAATAAATGGTGGCCAAGTGCGAGTCACTGACAAATTTCTGTTCACCACTAAGATAAGCAACGTTGGGCGCGGTCAGGACTTGGATGGGTGTTCGCCAGGGCGTGATATTGTCTTTATACACTACTTTTTGTAGTTCATTGTGGTACGGAAACCTCAGTTCGCGAACCTGACTCGCACTCAGCTTGTTTATTTGACGTCCAAGGAAGTCTTTTTTTTATAAATAGTAAGTAGTATATAATTGGGGTTTCTGGATCAAAAGTACTTCAAATAGGCCCAGTTATAAACAACTAAATCTATTCAGTCATCTATTCAAATAGATGAATAAAGTAGTTATTGAATAGAGAAATAATTTATAAAAAACGATAGTTTTCGATAAGAAGTCATACCTGGCGCAGAGAAGCGCCGGTCTTCTTATCAAAACTGTCGTTTTTTATAAATTATTTCTCTATTCAATAACTACTTTATTCATCTATTTGAATAGATGGCTGAATAGATTTAGTTGTTTATAACTGGACCTATTTGAAGTACTTTTGCTCCAGAAACCCCAATTATATCATTTTTTTTAATGCTTCAGTATAATTATTTAATATTTAATAAGCTAACAATTATAATCTAAGTTAATTTGTAACATTGATTTTATCTTTTATAAGGGATACTATATCTCTAAATGATCTATATACATCATCCATGTATAAGTTTTTGACGACGTGTTGTACACATAGATCAGCATTACATTTGCATGTTAATAATTCTTCAGGTATTGTTTCCACGTCATATAACTCTATTCGTATAATTTTTGTTCCTTTCGATGGCATTCTCACGCAGGAGTAAGTCATGTCATCTCGGTGTGGCCTTTTTCTCGATTTCTCTTGATTGTTCGGCAAGAAGTTGAATAGGTCTCCAGATTCCTGAAACAAGCAGCTTAGTGAGTTATTTTAACGTATTTAATTAATTAAACCTATTCAACACAGTGAACTACTATTTACGTTAAAATCATGTCTAGGAATAAAATTATTTGAGTATGTAAATAGCCAAATTAATTTATTATACTTAATAGGTAAAATAATTTAAACTTACCGACATAATCCGTTAGTTGTGTTCTTTGCAAAGGTCGAAAAAATAATAATTTCACAATATTAATTTATCTGTCTTTTATATAATTGCTTAAAATTACTTTAAGGTCTAAAATTAGACAATTTTTTAAATGTCTAACCAAATAATTCCGTTGTTTTCCTAAACGGGAGGAATGCATTGAGCGAGGCGCCGGGCGTCAGATGATCCGTCTGTGTTTATAGTAATGATTATCAAAACATCTCAATTGTAAATATCGGTAGGTACAATACTGTTTTCTATAGAGTAGTAATAAAGTTGCATATTGATTAAATATTTTCGGAGAACTATTTAAGTATGTGTCACAGATTAAACAGTCCTGTTAATGCGGTAATTGTCCTTACATAAAAATGCAAATACTAGTTGGTTTGTTTGTCTTTAAAATATCAAAATAGTTGAATTGATTTCGTAAGGTATTGAGGTATAGTATTGAGACCTAGATCATAATGTATAACAGGTACCATTTTTAACCAAAAAGTCGCAAGTGAAACTGTAGGGTGCAGCTAGTTTAAAATGTTTGATTTAGCTCGATATGGAAAAATTGCTGACAAACTATTTTTGTTTAACACTAACGTCAATGTGAACGTACACATTGACATCCTTAATATTTATATAAAGCTTAAGAAAACCTGAGTCAGTACAGTAATTGCTTCCTGAAGGACAACAGGTGTAGAAAAAGTATTTTGTGCGTGTTTGTGCTAGTGTTACGATTGCAGTCTGGTCTTCTATTCAATCAATTGTGAGTATTATTATTATTATATATTTACGTTTTGATTAAGAAATAAAAAGAAAATGAACGTCTATATAATTGAATTAGTGATTACTCTAACGATTCATTAAAATGTTCTCATTTTTGAAGTTATAAATCCGTTAAACTTTTGTATTTGATTCATGCTGCCCTAGTATTTTATTCATTAATCATTTGTATCTTGATAAGACTTTGAATGTTTGACATCAATTTGATAGTTCAAATTGCATATTCTCTAAAGAACACTTTTTTATTTAATTGTTATACATATTTAAATTTATTAAATGTTTTTTTCAGTGTCATCTTCATTCGTGTGTGGGTGCGTGTCAGATTGCTCGGTCGGATTGAACTCAAGTCATCTATTCAATAAATTGTGAGTATCATTGCATATTTATGTTTTGATTTTAAAAACATAAAAAATAATAGAAGAAAATTTCTTTATGTGACTACTCTGATAAGTGAAATATCCCATGTTCTCAACATATTAAAATTTCAACTTTTTACATAGGTATTCCGAACTTACTGACATCCTTATTTTTTTATTTCTTCATCATTAATTGTGTCTTGATAAAGTTGTACTGTCTTGAGTGAATGAATAGCCAAAATAACTTATTCCTAAATAATAAATAGTAAGCTCGTTTGACAACTGAATAAAAACATATTTTTTTTTCATTTCAGCCCTATACGCTGCACTTCGTTTTTCAATCATCAGTGCTGCGTGATTCAATTCCACAAATTAAACAAAATGTAAGTACTTCAAGTCTGATAGTTTTTTAAAAGAGTCAAATTAATGTGACCTTTTTTACTTAGGTATCGAGTTATTAAATAATAATAATACCCTAGTAACCATATTATGTACATAGACGTACAGTACCACATACCATAGACTGATTCAACTCCATCTCACTCACCACAATAGCAAATCAATTGTCAATCCTATTATGTACAATAGTTTTATATCCATTCACATTCCATAATAGTATTTTATATTGAACAGAGCCTCTTGTCCTGTTGGCTTCAGCCCCACTGTTGCATCTCAAAACTAAAGGCCCGTGAATCAATTGAGTTTATAATAATTCAAAGCAAACGAGCATTATTAGAAGTGGGTACGATCTTTTTGTAGTCATGTCGTTACAATTTATTTCATAGTATTAAAATTTTATATGAGTGTAAAAAGAGAATAACTATAATATAGTTTAAAAATCATTTCATAGTTTATTTTTCTTATTTTCAGGTCAAAATCATCGAACGCTGACGACCTTTTTCCTTCAGAAGAAGAAATTGAAGAGACACGCCATTCAAAAAAAGCAGTGAAACGATCCAGGGATGAATCGCGCTCTTCCGATGAAAGCATTGAAGAGACTCGCCCTCAAAAGAAGGCGACAAAGCAACAATCCCGAGACGAGTCTCGTTCTTCATGCTCAAGCATGCCGCCTTTAACGGAGGAGCCAGTAGAGAAGCCAAAACGGCGGGAGGAAAAAACTGCAAAGGATTCATCACGACGCCTTTCGGACCCACCAGTGCGCAGCGCGCAGCGAGTTTCGAAGAAAACGAAAACCCAGATTCACCCTGTCTCCCGGCCGACGGCTAGGGAATTATTTGGTACGGATAGTGAAGATGAAGCGCAGGAAGCGGCCTGTGCTTCATCTTCAAAAAAACCAAACGCTTTGGTATCTACTATAACGAGAAGGTTAGCCAACGGCGTCTCTCGACAAATTTTTCCCGATAAAGAGGGGACGCATTATATCGAATTAAAAGTATACAAAGTCTCGGATATTGAAAAAATTGCTCCTATGAATAGGTGGCGGCAGGCTGTGATGTCATTAAAATATAAAACTAATGACAACACAGAAGTCTGGAGCAATTTAACAAAATTTATATGTTCTAGTAGAAAAGAGTTTAAAAACATATCACCCACATTCATATCAAATTATTTTTAGTAAAAATAATAGATACTTAATTTTTATACTTCATTTATCATTTTATAATTGTATACTCATGTAATCAAAATGTAATCGTAGTTTTAAGTTAAATTGAATAAATATCATTTCCTTGTCTTAATTATGTTGTATTTTTTTTTTATTACAGCGAGCCCAACCAGTGATGTCGAGTATCAGTCACAAAGCAATGAAACCATATTATGCCACAAATGTAAACAGATTTTACGAAAATCTGAATTCAAGTATCATTTGAGAAGTAATGTGCATAAATCAAATTGCTTATTAAAAACTGTATTTAAAAATATTGAGATTATTGCAACAGCATTTAAGAATCGAATCCTTACATACCGATTGAATCCGTATGAAGTACACTTTGAGACACCTGAAGCATTTTTATATGACAGTATGAAATATGTGACAAAACTAGTTGAAATGATTCAATCAAAACATAGCTGCTTAAAAGTGAATATAGAGTTGTTTGCTAATTTTATATTACCACATTCAGACCAACAGCAGCTCAAGTCTTTTAATACTAAAAATACTGTTATTTTAAAACATACGGATCTAAAAGAGAAGTATATGGATGCATTAAACACGATAAAACAGAAATTAACAGAGTTTGAGCACTGTGAGTCCGGGTGGTCTTTTTTATCAATAAGTCATCTAGAAATCAATATTAACAAATACTGCCCTATGCGAGGTGGTTCTTATATTGATTTACCAGCCAAAGTTAAAAACACAAAAAGTTGTATAAACATACAGAATAATGATAATCACTGCCTGTTATGGTCTATAGTGGCTGCCTTACACCCACGCGAGCGAAATGCTTGTAGGGTAAGTTCTTATCCACACTATAGTAACGTATTAAATATCGAGGGCATGAATTTTCCTCCAACATTAAGTGATGTAAGAATTTTAGAAAAAAACAATTCTGATGTGAGTGTAAATATCTATGGATTAAGTAATAAGTGTAATGTAACTGGGCCTCTGTACAAGTCTGATTCAAGAAAATCTAATCATGTGAACTTGCTGTACATAGAAAAAAGTGGCAAGTTTCACTACTGTCTCATAAAAGATCTTTTGAAACTTGTACGAAGACAAATTTCCGGACACAAAGGCAAAATGTACTTGTGTGAAAATTGCTTGCAATTTTTTTCCAGTGTTTCTAAGTATACTACACATTCTTGTTCTGAAGTGTTATCGGTTTTACCGCCAAAGAATAGCGTACTAAAATTTGAACACTACGAAAGGCAACAGAAAATAAACTTTGTAATATATGCGGATTTTGAAAGCATTCTAATTAATTGTCCAGAAAATAATGATTTGAGTATTAATACGAAAACGATTAAAAAACACGAACCTTCTTGTTTCGGGTATTACATATGCTGTTCACATGATTCAAGCCTGAATAAATATGTAACGTATAGGGGTTCCGACTGTCCCAAAGTTTTCATAGAGTATCTAATCAGAGATGTGACAGAGATAAGTAGTATTATACAATGTAAAAAATCGATGTTAAAATTATCTAAACACCAGCAGGAAGAATATCAAAAGGAAAGTGTATGTCACATCTGTAATAACTTCCTCTTTGATGATAAAGTGATGGATCATGATCATATTACGGGTGAATACAGAGGAGCAGCTCACAACCAATGTAATCTATTGTATAGAGTTTGCCCCTTCGTACCAGTGTTCTTTCACAATTTATCCGGTTATGACAGCCACCTATTTATAAAAGAATTAGCTAACTATAAGGGTGAAATTAAAATTATACCCCAAACAAAGGAAAAATACTTGAGTATAACAAAGTATTTGACTACGGAAAACTCACCACAGACCATTCAAATAAAATTTTTGGACTCTTTTCAATTTCTCAGCTCGAGTTTAGATAATTTGTGTAAAACCTTATGCGAGAAAGACTTTATACATTTATCTCAAGAGTTTACAAAGAAAGATCAATTTGATCTAATGCAGAAGAAAGGAGTTTATCCATATGATTATGTAGACTCATGGTCAAAGTATAAGAATGATAAACTCCCAGAAAAAAATATGTTTTTTAATAGTTTAACACAAGAGCATATATCAGAAGAAGACTATTCTCGAGCTTTACATGTTTGGAATATATTTAATATTCACTCGCTTGGAGAATACACAGATTTGTATTTAAAAAGTGATGTCTTAATTCTTTGTGATATATTTGAGAATTTTCGAAATACATGTTTACGATATTATAAATTAGATCCAGCTTATTATATGACCTCGCCTGGTCTTAGTTGGGATTCAATGTTGTTATGTTCAAAAGTACATTTGGAATTAATTAATGATATAGAAATTTATCAGTTACTCGAGAAAGGTATTCGTGGAGGTTTAGCTCAGTGTTCACTTAGACATGCAAAAGCAAACAATAAATACCTTCCCCATTATGATGAACGAAAAGATTCTTCTTTTTTAGTATACCTTGATTGTAACAATCTATACGGATACGCTATGACAAAAAAAATGCCTATTGCAGAGTTCCGATTTTTAAATAATAGCGAAATTAATGATTTTGATATTATGAATACACGAGAAGATGATGATTATGGATACATTCTTGAAGTTGATTTGAAATATAGTGATTACTTACATGGTTTTCACAGCGATTTACCATTCGCAAGTGAGAAACTCATACCGCCTGGTGGTAAAAATCCCAAACTGATAGCAAATCTCTATGATAAATATCATTATGTAATCCATTATACACATTTAAAAGAATGTATTAAACATGGATTACTACTAACAAAAATTCATAAAATTTTAAGCTTTCGTCAAGATAATTACTTAAAAAAGTACATAGATTTGAATACTCAGTTACGTCAAAAATCTTCGTCTGCTTTTGAAAAAGATTTCTTCAAATTACTTAACAATGCTATTTTCGGCAAAACTATCGAGAACAAAAGAAAGCATGTTAATGTGAAGTTGGTCACCCAATGGAGTGATAGTAATAACAAAACGAATAAAGTAATCGGCGCAAAGGTACTTATTACAAAGCCAAACTTTCACAGTGCAACGATATTTTCTGAAAACTTTGCTGCAATCCAGCTTAAACACGAAAAAATAAAGCTAGATCGCCCCATCTATATTGGGTTCAGTGTACTGGAATATGCAAAGACTCACCTTTATCAGTTCCACTATAATTTTATAAAAAAGAAGTATAAAAACAACGTAGAATTATGCTACACCGACACAGACAGCTTACTGTATTTGATTCACACCAATGATTTTTATGAAGACATGAAAGAAGATTTGTCTGTATTTGATACTAGTAATTTCAAACTTAATAATCTTTTCAATATACCCATAGCTAATGCTAAAGTTCCCGGTCTGTTCAAGGATGAATTAGGCGGTGATGTGATTGCTGAATTTATAGGACTAAGAGCTAAACTTTATTGTATAAAAAGCGTAAAGGTTCAAATTAAAAAAGCGAAAGGTATATCAAAAACTGTAACTAAAAAGCTCAACTTAACAGATTATCATGAAACACTCGTAAAAAATACAAATTTGAGATGCAAAATGAACATGATAAAATCCATAAAGCATGTTTTATATACGCAGGAAGTTAACAAGCTAGTCTTGAATAGAAACGATGATAAGAGACAAATTCTTCCAAATCAAGTTAACACGCTACCTTGGGGACATTGTGACACTGTATTTTAAAGGTGTGTTCATCAGCAACATCATCATCATACATAATAACACATTTTTGAAAAGGGTAGCTGTTGATATTTTTATATCATGGACTAAGAAAGTTACGTTTTAGACCCAGCTACCCTTGAACGTGGTAGGAGAATTACCTATCAGAAAAAATAATATCGATTAAAATCTAAGATGTATTGTATGGATGGAGATGTCTTGATTCTGTAATTAAAATATTTTATAAAGTCATAATAGATGAGTGCATTACATAATAAGCGTGTAAAGTGTACCATATATTTTATTAAGCTTGATAATAAATAAAAAAAATTATAAATATCTAAGAACATTTTATTTATTCATTGCCTTACCGAACTATTTAGGAACCATAATATTTCTTTATATAAAGGATGGCTTTTTTTTTAGTGTTTCACACGCTACCATGAAGTTGGTTAAGCAACCTCTGTCCTTAGAAGTACAAGCCATTGATTTAGAACCTTCTATCAATTATGTAAACCATAGTTTGCTTCTACCCAACCGGATTCGATGTATTATATGTGGACCATCCAACTGTGGGAAGACTAATGTAATGCTGTCATTACTAATGCATGAAAATGGGCTGAAATTTCGAAACGTTTACTTGTATTCAAAAACTACATTTCAACCAAAATACCAGTTCCTGAATGAAGTATTGAAAAGAGTTCCAGGAGTTAGATATTTTACAATCAGTGATGATAAATATGTTATTCATCCTAATGAAGCTTTATCACAATCTGTTTTTATATTTGATGACATTGCTTGTGAAAATCAGGCTAACATTCGTAATTACTTTTCTATGGGTAGGCATAAGCAGATAGATTGCTTTTATTTGTCTCAAACATATTCCAAAATTCCGAAACAATTATTAAGAGACAATGTAAACTTTCTGATAGTATTCAAGCAGGATGACATTAATTTAAAGCATATTTATAGAGAACATGTTAACACTGACATGAATTGGTTACAATTCAAGAACATGTGTTCTAGTATATGGCATAAACCACACAATTTTTTAATAGTTAATAAAGAGTGTGAACTTGACAATGGAAGATATAGAAAAGCATTCGACACTTTTATTTCTTTTAACTAATTACACTACATAGTCTGTGTCATATCTCATTGGTACATATAAGTCGAAATATTTTTATTTTCTCATCACTGTTAGTTACTTCTAACATACCAGTGGTTTCTACTTCTACTAAGATTGTAAATCATGGAACACAAAATCAAAAAACAGCTAATTAAATCGGTTAATTCAATAAAACACAAGATGAAACAAATGCGAGATGAAGAACAAAATACAAATTTAAAAATGAATAAAATGTTTAAGCCTATAACAGCACCTTTGCAAGTTCTGGTGGATAACAACCATCAAATGTATAAACGACAAAATGAAAGTAAAAGCGTTGATAACACATCTTTTCCATCATCTGAATTTGAAGATGCTGTGGATTCGGATGAAAGTAGTTCATCGTTAAAGAGCTATGACAAAGAAGATGTTGATGAAGCGTTTAAGTATAATAACAAGGAGTTTATGGAAACATCACTAAGTAAAAATGATTTAGCCGATTTATATGAAAATATGAATATACCTTTCGGTGTAAGAAAAAAGGGTCATGAAATTTTTATCGGAAATTCAATAGCAAAATTTACTGTTAAAGATGACGATTATGAAAAGACATGTATAACAATTGATGGTGTGCCATATGAATTAACTCCTGGCTTAAAAGAGGTTTTATTACATAAAACACCAGATTTAAAATTAATTACTGAGGAAGATAAACTTATTTACAAAGATATTTTGGTAAATACGAGTGTTCATAAAAGAAATTATAACCCTAACGAACAAATAAGGGGTGATAAAGGTGTAAAATATCGTGAAATTATAAAACCAATGTTTTATGAAATTACAACGAAATCTGGAGGTAGTTTACCAAGTCTGAAAATGTATAAAAAGAATACTGATTTAATTTATTGGGATGATCCCAACGAATTAATTGAAAGACTTAAACTTTTGGTTGCTTCAAGAGACGCTGGCAATTGTAATCATGACAATGAAATTATTTCAATAATAGAAGAACTGAAAGAAGCTGGTATAATAAAACCATAAAAGCAGTTTCAAACGATTGACGTACTTAGTAGTGATCTGTTTATCGAACATGGATGTTGATAAATTCGGGCTAAATATATTTAAACGAAAAAAAACTAATGAAGTACCAATTACATTCCCATGGTGTCACTTTAAGTTGTCAGAGAGTGATAAGTGTTTAGATGTACAGCATAAAAATATAAGAAATCTATTGACACCCATTGAATCATTTGATGCTTGTACAAAAGAGTATGTAGACAGCCAACTTGCAGATTATACAAGAAGCTATTCGTCTCTAAATGAACGAGTTATAGCAATGAATGAGAGATTAACAAAGCTTGAAAAAATATGTGAATTATTAAAGACTAAACATGAGCAAAAAGGACGTAGTAAATGAAATCCATAGAAATGCAAGAATACATTTTCCCAGAAGACATGTAATTTTAAAAGATATCGATGATTTGTGGCAAGCTGATTTAATAGATATGCAATCTTTTTCGGAAGAAAACGCAGACTATAGATATGTTTTAATTGTGATTGATTCATTCTCTAAATTTGCTTGGGCTGTTCCTTTAAAAAATAAAACCAAAGAAATAGTCTCCAATGCATTTAACTCTATATTAAAAAGGGGGCGTAATCCGAAGAACTTGCAAACGGATTTAGGAAAAGAGTTTTATAATAATGAATTTAAAAAAATAACACAACATTTCAATATAAATCATTACTCTACATACTCTACAAAAAAGGCTTCAATTGTAGAAAGACTAATAAGAACATTGAAGAGCAAACTTTATAAACAGTTTAGTCTTCAAGGGAGTTATCAATGGATTGGTGGTATATTAGAGTCTATCGTAAATAAATATAATCACACAGTTCATAGAACTATAGGAAAACAACCTGCAAAGATAAGCGAAAAGAATAAAAATAAAATTTTAAGAAGGTACATAGCCCTCGCTCAATCAAAACCAAAATATAAAAATAAATTTAGTTTAGGAGATTTTGTTCGAATTAGTAAATACAAAGGCTGTTTCGAAAAAGGGTACACACCTAATTGGTCAACAGAAATATTTAAAATAATTCTCTTACAGAATACTAATCCTGTAACTTATTTATTAGAAGATAGAAAACATCAACCTATTTTAGGCGCATTTTATAAGCAAGAACTTCAAAAAACTAAACACCATGATGTTTATCTCGTAGAGAAAGTTATAAAAAGACGAAAAAATCAAGTTTTTGTAAAATGGCTTGGATTACCAATTACGGAAAATAGTTGGATAGATAGCACTAATATACTTTAACTCGAGAAATGTATAAATTATATGAAAATGTTTTGACTCAATCATTCTATGTGTGGTTATGGTAAACGATAGACTGTTCAATAATTTAATAAACAGGTTACCAATTGAACTTCACTTGCCTGGTTATAATTTCTGTGGTCCAGGAACAAAATTGAAAGAGCGATTGTTAAGAGGGGATAAAGGTATTAATTTATTAGACGAGTATTGCAAGAGACACGATATTGCATACAGCAAATCAAGAAACTTAGAAGAAAGACATAAAGCTGATATAATTTTAATGAAAATGGCTAGAAAACGACAAAATGCAGCTGATGCAAATAAAGGAGAAAAATTTGCTGCTAATTTGGTGAACAAAGCTATGATAGCAAAGGTTTCTACAGGAGCCGGATTAAAGAAGACTTTTCGAAAAATTGTGACTCATACAAAGAAACAAATCAGAAAAATAAAACCTAAGTGCAAAAAACTGGCTATAAAATTAGCTATAGCAGCTGCTAAAGAAATAGCGTCAGATTCAACAGTCACAGTTCCTAGAGTTATTCCAGTACCGAAAACTGGCGGCTTTCTTCCATTAATACCGCTATTTGCCGGCCTGTCTGCTGTTGGTAGCTTAGCAGGAGGAGCTGCAGGAATAGCAAAGGCCGTCAATGAATACAAAATTGCACAGCAACGATTAGCAGAACTAGAAAGACATAATAAACAAATAGAAGCTATGTGCATAGGAAAAGGATTACAATTGAAGCCTTACAAAAAGGGCTTTGGAATTTTTGTATCCCAAAAGAAAAAAAACTAATATATCAGCTACCCAATAGAGCACTAACCAACATAGATATCTTAAAGTATACAAAACATGTTCCATATTTTCGAGGAGTATTCATGAGGGATAAGTTACCAAAAAACACATTTAAAAAAGAATGTGGTATTATAAACCTAGATTCTTCGAAAAACCCTGGGACCCATTGGGTAGCATATGCAAAAATTTACAACTATGTTGAATACTTTGACAGTTATGGAAATTTAAAACCTCCTGAAGAGTTGATAAAATACTTAGGACCATCTATATTTTATAATTATGAGAACTTACAGCGTGATAATGCCTATAACTGCGGTCATTTGTGTATTCGTTTTCTTGAACGATTCTGGATGAGTAGATAAAATAATATGAATATATTAAGGAGTGCTGTAAACAAGACTGTTTAGTCTGTCAAAATGTCTGTTACTGTAACCATCAGTGGTAATAAATCTGTACTGCATACCTATTTTTTACCACCCCTGAATATTGACAATGATTATGAATGTGGTTTATTATACATATCCGTTTTTAATTCTATACCTAATATCAGTGAAAATAATAACATATTTTCATATGGAGACGATGGAGAGCAAATAAAAGTTCCTACCGGTACCTATGATATTAAAGATTTATGTGAATATATCAACAATAATATTAAAAACTGTGAATTAAATCTCAAAGCTAATAACAATACATTAACATGTTCTTTGTTCAGTACAAAAACAGTTAATTTTCAGAATAGTCTTAGTTTTAGCTCACTTTTAGGATTTCCAAAAATACGTCTTGAAGCCAATAAATGGCATGATTCAGCAAATGCTATAAGCATTCTACCACTGTCAGTGATACGAGTTGAATGTGACTTAGTTAAGGACTCTTTTACTAACGGATCAGCGTCACATATAATATATGAATTCATTCCAAACGTTCCACCAGGACATCGTTTTATAGAAAATCCAGGAAATATTATATACTTCCCTGTTAATAAGGAGAGCATTTCTTGTATAGCCATTAAACTGGTTGACTTACATGGAAACATCATTGATTTTAGAGAAGAAAATATAACACTGTGTCTTCATTTACGTAAAAGAAAATGATTGTTTTCAATAAAAGTGTATGTGAAAAAGATAAACATGTTACTTCCACTCGAACAGCGATACTGCACAGTCGTAAAGTAACGAAACATATTACTAAAATAAATAAAGAATTTCTAAGAGCTCTGGGTTTTAAAATATGAGTATATTGAATATAACAGACTCTGCACAATACGATAATTCAATTGAAAGTTATGAAATCCATACATACAATCCGTATGGAAACAGTTTTAAAGAAAACGACGAAATTCGAATACCAATCCACCAGCAAGATTTATATGTTTTGCCTTCCGCTAGTTCAATTTTGATTGAAGGATATGGTAAAATCACTGGAAAAGATGGAAAACGTATACATAAAAGTGTTCGTTTCACAAATAATCCAATAGCATTTCTCTTCCAAAGTATTAGATATGAAATAAATGGCGTCGAAATTGACCGTTGCAAAAATGTTGGCATAACAACAACTATGAAATCATACGTTTCGATGAATGATGGTGAAGATAGAGCAGCTGAAATGTGGGGGTGGAATGGAATAAAAAATGCTGATGGTAATTTTTGTGTGGTAGTACCGTTGAATAAGATATTAGGCTTTGCGGAGGATTATAATAAAATCATGATTAATTGCAAACATGAACTCGTACTAAATAGAAGTTCCAGTAGTTTAGATAGTGTTTTATATGAAACTGATTATAATTCGTTTGACATAATTATTCAAAAAGTTCAATGGCGGGTACCTCATGTCAAAGTGTCAGACAGGGAAAAACTTTCTTTGCTAAAACGCTTGGAGAAAGATCGAGCAATACAATTTGCATTTCGGAATTGGGATTTATATGAATATCCATTGTTACCAAAAACTTCGAAACATTCCTGGTCAGTTAAAACAGCGTCACAGCTCGAAAAACCCCGTTACGTTATTTTTGGTTTGCAAACAAGTAGAAAACATAGTGAAAGTAAAGATAGTACTATATTTGATCACTGCAAGTTAAAAAATGTTACACTCTTTTTGAACTCACAATATTATCCTTATGAGTCATTAAACCTAAATTTTGTTGATGAGAAATATAGTATATTATACGAAATGTATACTCGATTCCGTCAGTCTTATTACAACAAGCCTTCTGAGCCACTGCTTGATTTGAAAAAATATAAAGAAAAAGCTCCACTTTTTGTCATTGATTGTTCAAGACAGAGTGAAACATTAAAAACTGGACCGGTCGATGTGCGATTGGAAATTGAATGTTCGGAAAATATACCAGATAACACAACTGCTTACTGTCTAATTATTAACGATCGCTTATTTGAGTATAGGCCGTTAAGCAATATTGTGAGGAAACTATCATGAATACTTTTGTAGATATTCAAGGATTTAAAGATGAAACAAATAATATGATAGTTAAAGAAATAGCTCTAATGGATGAACAACGGTTACATGTATTTTTAATGAAACCTCCATATCCATTCTATAACTTGACAAAAAAAGAAAGACGCGAAGTATGCTGGATAGAAAGAAATAGGAATATATTTTGGAACGAAGGGAATATACCTTATTTTAATTATCAGATGTCTACTAGAATAGCTGAGTTTTTAAAAAATAAAATTATTTATGTAAAAGGAGTTGAAAAAACGTTATGGATAAAAAATATTGTTTGTCATGATAACGTTTTAAATTTAGAAGATTATGGATGTCCAAGTATATATTCATTGTATGAGAAATATGGTAACACGCCCGGTATTTTTAGTTGTATCTACCATTCAAATATATGTGCAATGAAAAATGTAACCATGTTAAATAAGTGGTATATGGAAAATATAAAGTTAAGTACATAATAAATTGATTATTTTAATTATACCTACCCGCGCCTGTAAGCTATAATTAATTACGAAAATTTATACATACATAAATAATTTCATTAATTTGAAAAGAACTATATATAAATAATGGAGGCTACTTAAAATAAATACCTATATGAAAAGACACAGTTAGCAAGTTGGTGATTGATTGAATACAATATCTTTATTGTTCAGAACATAAAAATGCATACAGAGTATAAATAACTCTAGATGAATATGATGAACTGATGTAGACAACCATGGTAAACTGCTATGTTGAACTGGTGCTGAAACACACCAGTTCCCTACCCGTTGATGAAAATGCATCAGTTTCCGATTTGTTTGCTGTTGGCGAAGTAGTATTTTCTCATCACATGGATATAATTGGGGTTTCTGGAGCAAAAGTACTTCAAATAGGCCCAGTTATAAACAACTAAATCTATTCAGCCATCTATTCAAATAGATGAATAAAGTAGTTATTGAATAGAGAAATAATTTATAAAAAACGACAGTTTTGATAAGAAGACCGGCGCTTCTCTGCGCCAGGTATGACTTCTTATCGAAAACTGCCGTTTTTTATAAATTATTTCTCTATTCAATTACTACTTTATTCATCTATTTGAATAGATGACTGAATAGATTTAGTTGTTTATAACTGGGCCTATTTGAAGTACTTTTGATCCAGAAACCCCAATTATATACTACTATAGTAGGCTTGCGTTTGACCACCATCACGCCTGATTTTAAGCGATGATGCGGTCTACGTTGGAGCACACTTGCCTAGAAGGAACCAATTCACTCGTGATTTGAAGACATAGATTGTAACCATCGGGGAACACCCATTCAGGCAGCGAATTCCACAGACTAGCAGTTCGCATAATAAATGTGGAATCAAAGCGCTTCGTACGGGACGGGTTTTCGGAATATCAACCATAAAGCGGTGACGATTTTTCGTGCCCGCTCTGGCGGTCCGATAGAAAAATGGGCAGGAAGGAATTAGATCATGCAGATCCGATGCGCACTTTCCGAAATGGTTGGTCCCGTTTTAATCCCGTCTGCGCTATTATGGAGCTGTTTCTTTATAGAATGTTCTCCTCAGTGACGAACGACAAGGCATAAACACGACGTAGTCTCGTCATTGGCGTTATTCATTGCCAGTAAGTGGAGTAACCCGACCGAGTGAACACGAGTTACCTCACTCCGATAAGCAACTATTATCAGTTGAATACACCGGCCGGTAAGTCCATATCTCTATAATTTATAAATAAGTTTTAGTTGAATCAGAATGATTGTCCCCTTTCTAGATTATGTCATTTTGATTGAGTTGTTGAGACATGCAAACATATATGGTTTATGTACTACCTGTTTAGGTACTAGAGCTGCGTTGTTTGTCGGTATGGTAACTGTATACAAAAAGTCCGTAATTATTATATTGACCGAGCGAAACGAAGGTCGAGTGTGCGCAGTCGGGACAGATCGACGTTTGTGTTTGTATGTTCACATTTTGTTTGACTAGGTAGGTATGGCGCCAGTAGCATAAGGCGTTAGTGCAGGGCCGAAGATCGAACCGGGTGCCGTCAGATTGTAAAGCGCACATCACCGCACGGACACCGTCTCTCGTACCAGGCCAAATATAAAACGAGTTTGCGGCAAAGCGCAAGCCTATCTATAATAATAATAATAAAAAAAAAAAAACTTCCTCCTATTTTGAAGTCGGTTAAAAAGTGGCCTAAAGTGTAAAACATCCACACTACAACAAATTGCGCTAAAGAGACAAAACAAAAACACTATAGGTATTGCGCCCGGTACCTATAAACTTACAACAAAGTAGGTAGGTATATCTTTTATATTCCGCCCGGTAGGCATAATTATCTGTACAAAGTACAATTATGTCTTTTTGTAATGTACCTATAATTATATTCACTGTACCTCACGGTACATCAGAGCTGCATGACCTTATCCTGCCATCCCCTTTTTACTACAGGACAAGTAGGAAAACGGCCCACTACCACCCATACATTGTGGATTTTCCTTGGATACGTACCAAACGTTTCGATTCTACGTTTCTAATCCGTACGGCCAAAGTTTGGAACAACCTGCCAGCTTCCATGTTCCCTGAGAGATATAACCTGGGCCTTTTCAAGGCCAGAGTGAATAGATATCTTCTAAGTCTGCGTGCTTCATCTTCGACCACATCGTCGCTTACCAACAGGCGAGTTGGTGATCAAACGCGGACTTAAAAAAATAATAATATCGAGGATCCTATTTTTATCCTATCCTATCTAGGTTCTAGATCTATCTATCTAGTATCTAGATCCTATTTATGTTGACATATTTTTACAGCAATTTGTTGTATTTATTATATTAGTAATTTTATAATATTATACCTATTTTTACTAGGAAATCTATTTTAGTTTAACAGTATGTGAGATAAATGTTAGTGGAATTTGGCCGTTTTTATTCTCAACTAGCGGTCCGCCCCTGCTTCGCACGGGTATAGATTATAGCCTATGTCACCCGGGGACGGTGTAGCTTCCCAACAGTGAAAGAATTTTTCAAATCGGTTCAGTAGTTTCGGAGCCTATTCAATGCAAACAAACAATCAAATTTTCCTCTTTATAATATTAGTATAGATAAATAATTTGAATTTGAATTAGAATCATAATTGAGTAAGTAGATTTTTGATATCTATTTCATTCGGTATCGAATTTTGAATTTCCACTTTACTTTTTCGTTTGTTTCACTGTTGACGTTTCAAGTTTGGATTTTCCTTAAAATCGAGCTAGACCGAAAAAGTCTGCCAAAAAGGGGCGAAGTAAACACGTATTGCACCGTATTGCACACACTGACAACTACTAGTAGTAAAATTCAAAAAAGAGCGGCAAGGTACCTATTTACTTCATCATCATCATCATCAGCCTTGAGTGACCCACTGCTGGGTATAGGCCTCCCTTTGTTTATGCCACTCTCCCCGGTTTCTCGCTATTCGCATCCACTCGTTCCCGATAGTATTTCTAATGTCGTCAATCCACCTCATCCTCGGTCGGCCTGGGTTCTTTACTTACTAAAATATTATTTCTTCCAGGATCCAAAATGCTCCTCAAACTCATCGGCCTGGTCGCCATCGCAGGCGCCGGCTGGTACTTTTACTCTTGCTTCACCAGCGAGTCACCACTGCCAGAGATGAACCCCCACGAGTGGTGGGGGCCGAACGAACTGAAGGGCAAACTGGACCACACCGTCAGGCCTTTCAAAATAAGGTTTGATGAAGCGGTGAGATGCTGAGAAGTTTTTAATCGCTTTAGTACCTAAAAAATCTTGCAATCTACTGTGCTGACTAAAAATACTGTATCATCCACTGGATTAATTGTTTCGTCGCAGTGCAATTTTTAGATTGGTGTTTCGTACGTTAGGAAGAGAAAACTTTATGCATTTTGTAATATATTTTATAATATTATTTACTTTACTTGTAACTAAAACACTTGTAAATAAACCGGCCAAGTGCGAGTCGTGCTCGGGCACTAAAGGTTCCGTACCACCACAAAGTACAATAAGGTTGTCCAAGTATAATTAATAGTATAGTTAATTGTAAAAGTATAGTAAGTTATATGATTATTTACGGGATATTTACCGTGGTAACGTTGTGGAATAAGCCTCCCCCATAGGACTACACACTGAACGACAGCCTGCCATCTGCATCCACTGAATGGCCGTGACTCTCATAATGTCGTCGGTCCATCTAGTGGGAGGCTTCCTACGCTGCGTCTTCCGTTTCGTGGTCTCCACTCATGAACCTTTCTTCCCCATCGATTGTTTGTTATTCGAGCGATGTGGCCTGCCTATGTTAACTTGCAAATATTGATAGCTATGTCCGATGACCCTGGTTCTTCGGCGAATATCCACGTTCCGGATTCTATCGCATAAAGAAACTCCGAGCATAGCTCTCTCCATTGCCCGCTGTGTAACTCTGAGTTTTTCCAAAAGGCCATCAGTGAAGGACCACGTCTCAGTACCATATATCATCACTGGCAACACAACACTCATATCACAACTGTTTATCAAATTTTAGCTGATCAAAGACCTCAAGCACCGCCTCAAAAGCCACCGCAAGTTTACACCACCTCTCGAAGGAGTTGCCTTCGAGTATGGTTTCAACAGCGGCCAGCTGGACTCCTGGCTGCAGTACTGGGCTGAGGAGTATCCATTCCAGCAGCGGGAGAACTTCTTGAACCAGTTCCCGCAGTTCAAGACTCATATACAGGGCCTGGAAATACATTTCATCAGGGTGAAGCCTCAGGTGAAATTAGCAGAATATATAGCAGAGCCTTGGTAATCCAAACACCTCTGTAATCTGAACGACCCTACCCAAGGATCTCCTGGACATAAGTGAATTAGTATAGTGAGCAAGCGATTTCGTACGTGCAGACTTTCTTATAAACTTTCAACCCCTTCCCCCCCTTAATTCGCTCCTTTCGCAAAATTATTTCTTAGTGTATCTCGAAATCCCATAAAAAATTATAAGCAAATTTTCAGCTTCGTAGGTCGTAGTTTTCGAGATTTCGTGATAGATCAGTAAGTGAGTAAGTGGTATTTCGCTTTAATATACATATATCTACCTAGGTACCTCGTACACACCACACCACACCATCAGCCATTAAATGTCCACTGCTGAACAAGGCCTCCCTCATAGAGAGGGGTGTTGCCATAATCCCCACGCTTGGCAGGCGGCTTGGAGATCGCAGTACGTTCACCGTGTACTAACAGGACGCTGCTGCCCATCCTCCGGTGGTTCTGTACCTCGTACGTGGTGATTGAAAAGACCGGACGGTATGATGTTGATTCCTTGGAAGATGGGGCGGCCATTAGTATGGGACGTTACTTGCGTTGATACCCTTGCACCGTCTCATCTTCCTAGAACGCAAAATAAGGCTGGTACAGCGGCTGAATCTACAGAAAGCCTCAAAAGGCGCAAATATAGTAGCCTAGGCAGTGGGTATTATATTTGAGCCTTTTGGGGTCGAAACTTTAGGTCCGTGGGGATGGGCGCTAAATATATTTTTAAACGATTTATCAACTCGTCTGGTTGAAGAATCTTGTGACCAAAATGCTGGCCGATATCTTGCACAACGTATTAGCATTGCAATTCAACGCGACAATGCAGCCAGCATTTTGGGTACGATGCCTGCTGGCAGCGGTTTATTAGATTAGTTTATTTAGTTTTATATTTTAGTACTAGTTTGTTTGTATTTTTTCAAGTTGTTTTCGTATTAGCTACCTAGATTGGATACACAGATTATGTCTTCATTGATTGGATTCCTTCACAGCTGGTGGATGCACAGGTCGTGATTGATAAGCACAATTATGAAATGTACTTTTTCTAAGGCCTTGTTTGACGTGAAAATCGTTTCTGTTGAGAAGGCATTAAGCATCCAAACTTCTTTTGTACGATGATAATAAAAACTGTACAAAATATATTTTTCAGGTTCCACCGAATGTACAAGTGGTCCCAATCCTCCTACTGCATGGTTGGCCCGGCTCAGTCCGCGAGTTCTACGAGGCGATCCCACTTCTGACGAAGCAAAATCCTGAAATGGACTTCGCGTTTGAGGTTGTTGTGCCGAGCCTGCCTGGATATGGGTTCTCTGATGTAAGTAAATACTTAGTTCAACTAAAGAGCCTCAAAAAGCGCAAATATAGTACCCTAGATAGCGGGTATATATTTGAGCCTTTTGGGGTTGAGACGCTTGGACCGTGGGGACCAGGAGGCCATCGAATATTTAAAGACCTATCAGGGCGACTGGTCGAAGCAACTCGTGACCAAAATGCTGGCCTATATTTTGCCCAAAGAATAAGCATTGTCATACAACGTGGCAATGCTGCCAGCATTTTGGGAACGCTGCCCACCGGTAGCGGATTGTTAGATTAGTTTTAGCTTTAGATTAATTTTAGTTTTAGTTCAACTTATTTAATTTAATTCTGTTTTATTGTTACTTATACTGATAATTTTGCTCTAAAAATAATTTATTTCTACAAAACACGATAAATGATACACACATTTCAAAACGCATACACAATTAGTACGAGGTTAACCGTCAGTTTTACTGATACTTTGCTTTTAAAGTCAAAGTCAAAGTAATTTATTAATAAACATTATGTTTACAGGTCAGGCAATTGTAATATTGTTATATAAGAATGTATACATAATACACAACATTTAAAATATAAATATTTATAATAAATATATTTACGGACAATTTTGCTATCAGTATCAATCAATTTAATTAATGTAATAAAATTTAATTTGTATATTTTTATTGATAGTTTTACTGTTACTTTAATTTTACTTACAATTTTGTTTTCTCTACCTTTGAAACCCTCGCTACGCGTTTTCCTCCTGCTTAATGCCTCTTTGCCAGCCTAAAATAAAAGATCTACAGATTTTATTGATTTTGTCACCAGCCTGCCGTCCGTCCAGGTCTGGGCATCCCCCAAGTTGCCGTCATCTTCCGCAACCTCATGCAGCGCCTGGGTCACAAGAAGTTCTACGTGCAGGGTGGGGACTGGGGCTCGGGCATTGCTGCTGCAATGTCTACTCTGTTCCAAGATGACGTACTGGGGCACCATAACAACATGCCTTCAGCTATGGTAAGACGAGTATCTTTTTTTATTTATTTTTATAAATAATAGGCTTGCGCTTGACCGCCAACTCGCCTGATGTTAACCGATGATGTGGTCTACGGCGGAGCACGTTTGCCTAAAAGAAACCGATTCACTCGTGATTTGAAGACACCCAGATTGTAACTCGGGGAATACCCATTCAGACAGCGCATTCCACAGACTAGCAGTTCGCACAATAAAAGTGGAATCAATGCGCTTCGTTCGGGTTTTCGGAATACAGGCGGTGTCGATTTCTGAGCCGCTCTGGCAGTCCGATAGAAAAATTTAATTCTATATCATATAATAAAACGTCTTATGACGTACTAAGCAAACGTCTTACACTTATTAGGTAAACGTCTTATGACGTATTAGTATGGTGTTTAATGACGAAGGTTTCTTATGGCTAATCAGACATATCAGCAGAGGTCACATATCAGCAACTTTTTATCTGCGTCTATATTTCAGGACAGGTACAAACCGGTGTTGTAAAAAATGGGGAGGTATTTCTTAGGATATCCCATGAATAGGAAGTGAAAATGTATGTCGCTCAATGTCGAGAAAAAAATGTGATTATTCATAAAAGGGGATTGATATTTCCTAGAATATCCCATGGATAGAAAGTGAAAATGTATGTCGCTCAATGTCGAGAAAAAAATGTGATTATTCATAAAAGGGGATTGATATTTCCTAGAATATCCCATGGATAGAAAGTGAAAATGTATGTCGCTCAATGTCGAGAAAAAAATGTGATTATTCATAAAAGGGGATTGATATTTCCTAGAATATCCCATGGATAGGAAGTGAATATGTATGTCACTCAGTGTGGAGAAAAAAAAATGTGACTATTCATAAAAGGGTATTGATATTTCCTAGAATATCCCATGGATAGGAAGTGAAAATGTATGTCGCTCAGTTTGGAGAAAAAAAATTGTGAGTGTTCAAAAAATGGGATTCATATTTCTTAGGATATCCCATGGATAGGAAGTGAATATGTATGTCACTCAGTGTGGAGAAAAAAAAATGTGACTATTCATAAAACCCATTGATATTTCCTAGGATATTCCATGGATAGGAAGTGAATATATATGTCGCTCAGTGTGGCGAAAAAAAATGTGACTATTCATAAAAGGGGATTGATATTTCCTAGGATATCCCATGGATAGGAAGTGAATATGTATATCGCTCAGTTTGGAGAAAAAAAGTGTGAGTGTTCAAAAAAGGGGATTGATATTTTCTAGGATATCCCATGGATAGGAAGTGAAAATGTATGTCACTCAGTGTGGAGAAAAAAAGTGTAAGTGTTCAAAAAAGAGGATTGATATTTCCTACGATATCTCATGAATAAGAAGTGAATAGATATGTCGCTCAGTGTGGAGGTCTAAGAGAGAGGCCTATGTTCAGCAGTGGACGTCTTCAGGCTGCTGAAGATGATGATGATGGTGGTGATTGAATTTAAGTCCTTGAAAATATCCCTGAAAGTGTATTATATGTTATTATAATTCCTCTTCAGAACAGTTGTGCTATGATCCGAACATTCATTGGCGCGTGGTTCCCGTCCCTGATTGTAGACTCCCACCTGTGGGACCGCATGTACCCGCTCTCGAAGACCTTCGCCTACTTCCTGGAGGAGTTTGGATACTTCCACCTTCAGGCCACAAAGCCTGATACAGTTGGTAAGACACTAAAAGCTTAGCTCTACACGCCAAAAGCTGGTAAAAAGCATCACATCCATTAAAGATCATCATCAAACCCACCATCATCTCTTCCATCATCATCATCATCTTATCCATCAAAGATCATCATAAAATCCATCATCATCTCTTCCATCATCATCATCATCTTATCCATCAAAGATCATCATAAAATCCATCATCATCTCTTCCATCATCATCATCATCTTATCCATCAAAGATAATATAACCACTTGGGGTAAAGGATGAGCAGTCAAATGGTTATATCATCATTGATATCCATCATGGTTCGTTCATAAATAAAAAAACACGAACCTGCCTTGTTCTTTTGGAGTAGAAGCCTTTACCGACCTTCGACCAAAATAAAATAAATGGACGAGCCCAGAAGAAGCGCATTTTTTAAGATTACATAATGAGCGCCAGCGCTCATTTCGTTTCAGTCGGTCTCTAGCCGTAGGAAGTGCGACACAATACGATTCCGAGGTTACGTTGTTGAATTTTGATTAACTTTCAAATTGTGGTCTATTTAATTGGCTCTATTACAAGTTATCTAATCACATAAAACATAAAACTTTTAAAACTATCATTGTAAATTTGTTTGCTTTTATATTATTATACCATCTAAACACAGTTGCCTAAATAATTTTATGAACACATATGCCAATATTCCTTTGGCCTATACATTGTTGTTTTTAGTAACATTTTTGTGGTAATTTTGCAAACCAGCAATGTAATGCGTAAAAGCGTGCGCGCAGGTAGAGTCTGGTTAATGAAAGTAGAGACTAAAAAAGCGCGGCTTAAAAATATCAGCATTGGAACTTCACAAATTTGTATGAAATGCCTGGAATAATCTCACTTGATACTTGTAAGTTGCTAATTTTTATTGTAACACAGTCAGAACACAGTAAAGTTTGCATTTCATATTAATTTTGGGGTTGCAATGCAGATTTTTTTAAATTTGCCGGTCATTTTCAGTCTCTACTTTCATAAGCCAGACTCTGGTTCCTTGACCTCTAGCACTTACACGTATTCTGTGCTCTAGCGTAAGTTTACTAATGTCTTTATTACAATGCATTATGAATTAATAATTTTCTCTTTCCCAGGTGTTGCCCTGACGGATTCTCCTGCCGGTCTACTTGCGTATATCTTGGAGAAGTTCGCAGTATGGACCCGGAGAGACCATAAGTTTAAGGTAGGTAATACCCGAACTTGCGAGACAGTAACCGATCGAAACCCACGTATAGGTACATGGGTACTCTACAATACATCCACCGGTAAATCCATGATCCAAGAAAACACGGGATCTGACGCCCAGTTACGTCACTGTCCAGCTTCCACTTTATTGCAACAATCACAGATATTGTTTTTTTTTTTAATAATCTATCAAATAAATTACAAGAAGCATTTCTATTGTCATTGGGTTTGTCTGCTCAAGCAAAGCAATTCAGTTATAAACGAATTTAATATTATATTAAACACATTATTTATATCAAAGCCACATTGATTTATTGAATTCCCAGAGGTAATATATACGGAGATCGGGGAGTTATAATTTCACGCTAGTGGTAACACAGAAAATCAGCTGTCTCAGAGACTCCGCCATTGTTTCGTGTATCGTCATCTCTCTCGAACTTGTTGAAAATTACTTATTCAGCTCTTTCTTATAGTTCATAGTTCTTTATTCATATCAAATATGGTACGCGTCAAAAAAAAAAAACAATAAAATTAAATGCTTATTAAAATTACAATTACTTATTTTAAGTAAAATAAGAAAGACTGTACTTTCTTGACCGTCTTTCGTTTTACTTATGCACGCGTACGTGTATCGATGACATCGATGACGTAGTTGGGTGCCACCCACGTGACCTTTTGTCTCGGAGCGCTATACCTGGCGGAGTATATTATTATACCATGGGTAAATCCACCACAATCAACTGTAAAACCTCTTCGAAAGCTGTTAGCCGCTAAATTGATCTCTCGACGTTATAGGAGGTACAAAAAATACGGCACGCTGAATTTTTATACAAATTCATTCTTTTTCAAATTCAGTATCTAACTTGGAAGGCCATATAATCTAGCCGTCGTTCACAGGTCGACGGTGGCCTGAGCTTCCGTTTCTCTAAGGAGCAGCTGATCGACAACCTGATGCTGTACTGGACCAGCAATTCCATCACCACCTCCATGCGGTTCTACGCAGAGAACACGAGCAAGAAAGCCAGGGCTGAGAAGTGGCAAGAGTAAGTCTTGAAAAGTCTTTAACGGGCGGTTATCCGAGTCGCGTAGGCAATAAAACGCTCCCTCAGCCCCCGCCAAGTTATAGCAACGCCATGCTAGAGTCAGGACGCCCGCGGGGGGAGTGCAACGACAAAAACGAGCATAGGTCCGACCTCGATGACGCCTGGCGCGGCACTGAACGCGGCGCGCCAAAATTCTCGCGTCCTTTTTACGCTTTTAATTTCACTAAAAAAACTACACTATTCACTATGAAAAATCTATCCAAATAAAAGAGTGTTGAATAAAATTGCCTTTCAGTACATGCAATTTCCAGGTTGTTACGAGCTTTCATTCGAGCAAAAATGAAAAAAAATAAACTAAGTCGACTTTGTTTCAGATTTTTTTTTACCGAGGAAAGTTTATTCCATCGTGTTTTGAACCAAATCATAAACTCAAACACAGATGTATCTGTGACAAGTATTTTTTTTCAGCTCAAATATTGTAATGTAACTGAAAAAATTTTATTTAAAACCGTCAAATTTGGTATAAGAGGCTCATAAGTAACTCTATCAACACGCGCGCACATGGAGCGCACAGGTAGGAGAGAGAGGAAAGATTTTTTTCTATCTTAATATTTTACCAATAAACTGGCCAAGTGCGAGTCGGGCTCGCGCACTGAGGGTTACGTACCACCACAAAATTCAATAACGAAATTACCAGTTATAACTTGGTAATGAACAGAAAATTATCACCGACTCGCACTTGGCCATTATTTATTATTTGTTGTTATAAGTTAGTGTGTACTATGTATAATCATTCCAGGTTTGACGCTTGTACATATTACCGTTTTAACATTAGTGCTAATACAAAAATACGTGTGTTGTATGGGGACCCCCAATTAATTTTTACTTATTATTATTAATCTACCGTAACATTACATATTCTGTGAAAATTTCAACTGGCTTCAAATCTAATCTAATCTCTTTTTTTATCTATTACGGTTCTCTTTTTAGGACAGACGGACAGACGGACATCGTAGGTATAGTGATAAGGTCCCGTTTTTACCCTTTGGGTACGGAACCTTAATAATTTTAATTGGCTGTTAAGTTTCTTAGATAAGTTTTTGGTGGAGATTGGGGATGCTCTGTTTCTTTGCAAACCGCAAACCGTGTTAGTATAGCATTTGTTTGGCGCGGCCAACGGCTTGACGTCATAATTTGCTATAGTGCTCTGATTAGCATAAAATCAAAATACAAATAAATTTAAATGTAATTAAATTAGGATAAAAAAAAATAAAAAAAAATGTTTATTTTTGTGTTTAAAATTAAATAGGCATTTGACAAATACATTTTTGAACACATTTGTTTTTTTTTAGTTGATAGGCTCTATTTATGATCAGTTTTTTATGAGGTAATAAAAATAATTACGGCAGTGAAACGTGGTCTCTCACTATGGGCCTCATAAGCAAGTTCAAAGTCGCACAACGAGCTATAGAGGGCGGGCTATGCTCGGGGTTTCTCTACGAGATCGAATCCGAAATGAGGAGATCCGTAAACGAACGAAAGTTACCGGCATAGTTACCGGATTAGCAAGTTGAAGTGGCAGTGGACAGGGCACATATCACGCAGAATAGATGGCTGATGGGGCCGAAAGGTTTACAAATTGAGACCACGGACCTGTAAGCGCGTAGGACGTCCACCCACAAGATGAACAGACGATCTAAAAGAGACCGCAGGGAAACGCTGGATACAGGCCGCTTTCAACCGGCCCTTTTGGAGATCGATGGGGGGAGGCCTATGTCCAGCAGTGGACGTCCTATGGCCGTAATGATGATATAGATCAGGGGTTCCCAAACTTGTTTTGTCTACTGCCCACTTTGAGAATAAATTATTTTTTAGCGCCCCCATTTTTTCAAAAAGATCAAGTACAAGGATTTCTTCTAAAAAGAGAGAAATATCGAACCCTTCAGATTCAGATTTTATTGGTAACACCAAAAGATACAAGTCAATTCGCATTACATAAATTAGATAGCACGATAAAATCTCATTACACAATTTACACAATTTCAATTAAAATTAAATAATAGAAGTACATTAGTAACTCCGTCAAATAATTAATTAATAACAATGATAAAAATATTCAGTAATAATGTCAATAATCATCAGTAATCCTATACTGTTATATCCTATAATAACCTGTTTGAGCAATCTCTTAACTAATATTAGTTGATGTTCACAAGTTGTAGTTGAGAGTCGAGAGCTCATGCAGTCGGTGTTTAAGAGGCCTCCTAGCTAAATCAAATTACAAATCACCCCCCAAGCCTCTACACAACGCCCCCATTTTTTTTCTGGGTCTCTTACCGCCCCCCTTTAGGCCTGCAACGCCCATAAGGGGGCGTTATCGCCCACTTTGGGAAAGGCTGATTATAGATGATGAAAAAATAATTTGTCAACATGCTATTCATGATGGTACTTTTTTCTCAACAGGTACCCCTCTCAAGTGCCAACTTGGGTGTTCCAAGCGAAACACGAGATTCTGTACCAGCCACCACACATCCTCCGTTTTAAATACCCCAACCTCATTAACGCGACAGTTCTGGACGACGGTGGACACTTCCTAGCATTGGAGCTGCCGAAGATATTCGCTGAAGACGTCTTCAAGGCTGTAAAGGCGTTCAGAAACTGGAGGCAAGAGCGCAAGACTGAACTGTGATATTGTAAAATGATGTTTGTCATTTGGGAATAAAGGTTGTTTTTGTATATTTTAGTCTGTGTTAAATTTTATTTCGGTCAAGGATTCATAAATTAATTCGGGACATTCGATTTTTGCACACACGGTCATCTGACCCCAAACTAAGCAAAGCTTGTGATATGGCTGCTATATTTTTAAATTGATAATATTAACACCCAGATATAGAACCAACACAAATGTTCATTACATAAATGTTTGTCCTAAGTGGGAATCGAACTCACACCCCTAAGCACAGAAGGCAGGTTCATTACCAACTGGACCAACGAGCTATCTAATTACTCTAATTAGGTACTAGCGGTCCGCCCCGGCTCCACACGGGTTAGTTTTATAGCCTATTTAAATAGCCTATATTAATCAGTAATAATGTAGCATTCAAATGGTGAAAGAATTTTAAAAATCGGTCCAGTACTGTTTGATCCAATTCGTTACAAACATACTTACATACAAATCTTTCCTCTATAATATTATAGTAAAGATAGTTTCGGTGAACGCATTTTCATGAAATTTTATCTATGCGCCATCTATGGATTGAACATGATATCTCGAGTTCTTTGCACCTCCAAGTTGGAATGTCAACAAATAAGGTTAAATACGACGTTTCCATGTAGTTCTAGTGAATTGTTACAGATGGCGCTTATAAGATTAGAACTAAGTACATTTTACTCGGGACCGCCGACCGGTAGAAAATCATGGGAAAATAGATAGTTGAAATAGAACATTTCAACTATTGTATGAAATAACGCAAAACCTCAAACACCTGCCGGCTTCCTTGTTTCCTGAGACCTTTGATCAAGTACATGTAGTGCAAGTATCGTTCTTTATCGATGGTCAAATTTGACAGTTGTGGTCGTCAAATTCGATAAAATGCCATTTAATCAGTACTCGCTATGATCGATTCTATGGCATTTTATCGAATTTGACGTTCGATAAAGAACGGTACTTGCACTGCTGATTTGTCAAAGCCTGAGACATAATAATGATCAGGGGCCTTACCAGCTTACGGACAACTGCTACTGCGGCACCAAACTAACGTTAAATCCGTTCAGTTGGAAAATCACGCAACCGCAAACCATATCTGGGCGCGTTAAGGTTCACGTTTGCGTGATTTTCGAACTGAGCGGATTTTACGTTAGTTTGGTGCCGCAATAGCAGTTGTCCGTAAGTCCCCAGGGCCTTTTCAAAGCCAGAGTGAATAGGTATCTATCTTCTAGGTCTGCGTGCTTCATCTTCGACCACGTCATCGCTTACCAACAGGCGAGTTGGTGGTCAAAAGCGGACTTATTCGGGATAAAAATTATTAATTAATAAATAGGTAATTATTATAAAATAAAAATATTAGTTTTAGGTCGGTACTATACTTATTATTTGTGAGTAAAATATATTATTGATTTTTGACGTGGTTGACATGTATGGGAAGCGAATGAAACTGTGGGGTGGTGCTAGTTGTCTATAATAATAGGCAATATTAGTAAATAATTATTTTAGAGTAACATTCAAAAACATGCTTTGAGAACTTTTTTTACGTATAGATTTTAAATAGATTTTCGGTTGCCCAGTGTTTCTTGAGACAGCATAGATACCAATTACCTACTATTCCTATGGAGATCCAGGTGGCCCTCCGTATAGCAGAGGCAGGCAACCGAAGAGGTTTTAGTAGGTGCAATTTGACATAACCCGGCTGCACCTCGATGCAGCGGGCTATCTTGAAGATTTCCCCCCGTCATGAAAAAAGGTAGATTCAAGGTAGGTTGGTAGGTTTTTTAGGGTTTTTTTCAAGATCAAGTGAGGGTAGAAGAACAAAACACCCGCTCTTCTCGCCGGACTCACCCGCAGTTTTCAGTCAGCTCGTGACCACGGCCATTGTAACATGGTCGAAACGTCGAGCGAAAGGTACATATTTTTACCTAAATAATACGTGATAAGTCCCGATAAACATTTAAAACATGACGTGTTCAAATCGCGAAAGTTTAAAAATGACTAAAAGGTATATTTTCAAAATAAAAGCCCAATTAACAAACCAATCTATATTTGTCTTTATTGAGGCATATTTTTCAGCGTTACATGGAACTCTACTAAGTATATTTATAATATTATATAATCGCTTATTTTATAAGATTTTTAACAGAATAAAAAAATCTTAAGAAAGATTTTTATTGTCAATTCACATTTTACTAATACATTCTAATAGTGTATTTCTTAAGGGTCCTGTATACCCTCTGCAGCTCTCTCGCTCGCACATTTTCACATTATTGAAGATATAAAATCAATGAGTGTGAATTTCCAAAAAGTAACAAAATCATGTCATGGTGTCTATCGTAACATTACAAACAATGAAATGTTTGTTTCGATATCTTGTAATTTGGCGGAATAAAATGACACGAGAAATAAAAATCACTTGTTACCATTTTACTGTGTCAAATTAAAATATATCAAATTGACAATTTCTTTGTTTGTAATGTTACGATAGACACCATGACATGATTTTGTTACTTTTTGGAAATTCACACTCATTGATTTTATATCTTCAATAATGTGAAAATGTGCGAGAGAGAAAGCTGCAGAGGGTATACAGGACCCTTAAATAAACGAGTGAAATAAAATACAATACCTACACTGCAATTACATTGTAAAAAAGCCGAATGAAAGTCACGAATACTGTACCCTTAGTACAAGTTTTGATAGTATTCGAAAACTTTTTTCATATTCGTCTTGTTCCATACATTGCTGGGCTAAAAGGTATTCGAACACTTTTTTCGTATTAGAGTGAAGCAATCTATACCGCCGATTACTACCGATTTTAGTTCCTCCACGTTTCCGATAGAGGCGCTTTACTAAAATGTATGGAACAATACGTAAACGAAAGAAGTTTTCGAAAACTATCACATCTGGGACTAAGCGTACTGGGGCCTTACGGACAACAGCTATTGCGGCACCTAATCCGCTCAGTTGGAAAATCACGCGAACGTGAACCTGATCGCGCCCAAATACGGTTTGCGGTCGCGTGATTTTCCAACTGAGCGGATTAGGTGCCGCAATACCAGTTGTCCGTAAGGCCCCTGATCACTTTAGCTAGGTTTTTAACGTAAACACCAATAATATATATGCTTCAGTGAAATATGTTATTTTTCAGCTTTTAACAATGTTATTGCTTGCTATCAGAGCTAATAAATGCTTGTATAAAGCTTAGAAACCCTTTTAGTTTATCATGCTTTCTTTACTATCGATCCAGTTGCTTGAACAAGTATCTAACGTTAAAGAAGAGGGGGAAAAAGAAACAGAGCGGTTGATCTAAACAAATAACGATAAAGTTTTTTTTTTCATTTGTTATTTTTTTACAATTTTCAAACTTATTTTAATTTAGGGTGTAAAGTAACTCTGAATAAAACATGTAATCATTTGAAAGTATTGCTGTATCTAGGTACTAATAATTTTTATGACTATTATGAACTGCTTTTATACTAATAGCTTCTGAAACCCACCTTTTCGTAAAATTAATTTAATTTAGACTCATAAATAGTTTATATCAAGAACTTTCTAAAATAATAGAAATTAAATAACTATACCTACACTAACAAATAAACTATTAAGATCAAGTAGGTTTCAAACACTTCTCCAATCACTTTTATTGTCTTTCCACTTTATTCTTAAAATTACAGGAAATAACTTCGTTGCAAGATTTATAAGATAATATAAGATTTTTGAAAGATATTTTTATAGAGTAATTTAGCTACCTATTTTGAATCTTTTTGTACAATCTAAAGTCTTTTAATGAAACACTAAGCTAATTAAAGCCCTTCTATACTTAATGACTACAATGTAGATATGAGCGATTTGTTTTTGTAACTCATGTCGTGGAAAAATAAATCACCGAAATTATTTGACACTTAATATTATATAATTTAGGTGGACTTATTCTTATTGATAATTCAGTTTGAAAATAACCAAGGAAATTAGGATATTAAATAATAAAATTGGTTAAAAAGTTTCTAAAACTGTATTGCTTTTGTTTTCTAGTTTATTTATTATTATTTATCGTTTTAATAAATAATTATAAAGTTTCTCAAGAATACCAGATTATTAGGTAGATATTGTAAGTTATTTTAGACGACGGACATTTTCAAGGATATTCTGGTACCTACTTATCATTATAAACAACTTTTACTTTGCGATAAACCCCGCAAACAAAAATCGCGAAACAAATCTGCTGTTCTTTCCATTTCGTTGAGTGATAGTGATATTTTTCTATGGAACAACTGTTTTCCCCGCGATATCAGGTTTGGTCCCAAAGTAAAAGTTGTTTACAATGATGAGAACAATGTAAAATTAATGTATATCCGTCGTCTAGAAAAACACTGAGTATACCTAGATATACTTTTGCTTTTTATGAAGTGAGATGGCAAAAAATTATAATTATGTGATTATAAATAGTATCTTGTTTTATATTACTAAGTATTTTATTTTTCCATGGCATGTTTCTTGTTTTATAGATTGCAGTTTGACGGATGTTTTTGTGACATTATTAGTATATTTTTATCATTCTGTCTAAATCTAGGAAAGACTAAACAGGCACACTCCCCTACCACTGCACGTTTATAAGCTAAAGGCTAAGCCGTAACACTAGTTACACACTCTTTCAAACAAAAACGATAACAGTTATTTGTAATCTAATAAACAACTTTTTATTGAATATTTATGTTAGTAATGAAACAATATTTTTATGAAAATAGTATGATAGAAACTTAAAGTAAATTTGTCTGTCTATATAGTTAAAGTTATATGATTATTTACGGGAGCTCATACCACAACCTTACCACGGTAAATATCCTGTAAATAATCATATAGCTTTGGTAAACAACCGTGATAGTTTGAAACAGTGTTTTAAATACACATTATTTTTAAATAAATTTAATTAAAAATCAACATGACATTGTTATATTTGTATTTCGGATAAATACTTCTTAAACTATTATTTACCAATATTTTCTTACTGTTTGGAAACCATAAAATTTTATATGAATTAAAAAACTAATACTTTTAAAGAATTATCTTGTTTTACATACAACAAACGTCCATCCACACCATTCTAACTAATGCAAGCAAGCATAAAGGGAACTTACCATTATAAGAAGCGTTTTTTTTTAACTTTTTGCATCATTAATTAGTATTATAAAAAATCTAGAAAATGTATAAATTCACAACCTATCAATTTTTCTATTAATAATTCATTTTAATAATGGTTTGTTTTACTGAAACAGTTATTCATTATTTTAATCGCTATTCGGGCAAATAAACTTTTCTAAAATACTGCATGATTATTAGGCATATTTTATACTGCAGGGGTTTAGGCCTTCTATTAGTTGTTAGCTAAGTATAATTTTATACTTAATGTCAAATGTCAAAAACATCGCTATAAGTTATTAATGTATTAAGAAATTAATGTAAAGTAAAGAGTTTTTTTTTCTTTTCTAATACATAGTTTTGGTCGTCATTTTATAGAATACATTTAAAATATAGGCTTTCACTTGGCAGGTTCTATATTCAAAAGGCGTTCATTATTTAATATTTGGACATAACAATTGTTATTCTTTATTTAAGAAACATCATGTTGAACACTAGTGATAGGAAAGCCAAAATAAAAATATTTAAGTAACATTAATAAACATCAATAGTACACAAAATAACAAAAATTCAATATCATAATATTTTATGAATAAAAATAGAAATTTACTTTTGACTATATTATCAAATCTATAATAATTAAGAAAGTTTTTTTGTCTGATTAGTTACATTACTAAGTAGAGTAAGTAATTCTGTATGATTTCTTGTACGTTGTATAAAATATTTTACATACTTTTAATTACTGCAAAGCTAAATCTAGCACACAACTTCGATTCATAAGGTCTGAAAGGAAATTGCTCCCTTTATTTTAATGCCTAAAACTATCGACTAACCGAAATATAAATTGTTGTGTCATTTACTACCAACAACATATATTTTCACATTGGTAGTAAATTAACTAAATAGGTAGTCGGTTTATGATATTTGTAAATTATTCTTCTACAATAAGAAAAAAATCTTTACACTAAGTTTATATACATACATAATAAAAGCGACTAAATCTTCAATCAGATTTTTTTACTTGTTATTGAGCTATAATTATATAACAAACTAGTAAGTGTGTATAAAAATAACCTAGAAATCAATATTTCTGAATTTACTCTAAGTAGTTAAAAGCATTGAAAAATATAATAATGTTATTGTAATAAAATTTTGCAGTATATAATATTCTTAACACAACGTCAGAATAATATTGAATAAAAATAATATGCTTTGATAAATTTCCATTCCAATATATTTTATTTCTGCCTAAAATAATTTGTATTATTTTCAACATTTATTAAACTGTATCAATTACAATCAATACTCACTATAACAGTTTACACCATCAATTACAATCATTCAAATATAATTATTGAAATAATTATTGTCTTATTTTATTGTCATACAGTAAAGGTAGGAAAGCTCGATTAAATGTGATAATTATCCAGGATTTTAGGTAATTCATAGTTTTTTAATACAGTTATTTGTGTACTTTATTTACATTTGTCAAATGTTCAATCGAGTGACACGGTTTTGACGGTCGAGTGACTACGTGACTAGACGTATGTAAACAAAGCACCAAACAAATATTTTTTCAAATGACGAGAGAGGTAAATGATGGACCGCTGCTATAAAAATAGGTTTTAATAACCATAAGTTGTTTTTTTTAGGATATGGAATTTGGATATGCGAGTGGGTTGTTTAGTATAATCTAGAATTCTAAATATTTAGACCACCATAAAATTATGTGGCAAAGATTTGTTAAGATTTTAAAAGCACAGCCAAAATTTTGCGGTGGATTCGATATAATTTTGTTCCTACTTACGTACATTTTAAATAAGTACAAAAATTAAGGTTTACTTCGAATTCACTTGGACTCGATATTTCTTGGTAGATTAACTTGTCAAAGAGCATTTCTGTTATTTTGTTATGACACATGACATTAAAATATCAAGAGAGAGAAAACAATTTTTTTTTAAATCTAATAGCCCTTTCGTAGAAGTAAAAGTAGCCAAAATGCCAGCAGAATTGCCATATTAGTTTTTGGACAGAAGTAAAAAAAAACGCTGGATAAATAGACAAGATGTCTGGAGCTAAAACTTCGGAACTTTTAATTCGAACAAGTATTCGTACGGCTTAAGGGTCCTGTATACCCTCTGCAGCTCTCTCGCTCGCACATTTTCACATTATTGAAGATATAAAATCAATGAGTGTGATTTTCCAAAAAGTAACAAAATCATGTCATGGTGTCTATCGTAACATTACAAACAAAGAAATGTTTGCTTCGATATCTTGTAATTTGACGGAATAAAATGACACGAGAAATAAAAATCACTTGTTACCATTTTACTGTGTCAAATTAAAATATATCAAATTGACAATTTCTTTGTTTGTAATGTTACGACACCATGACATGATTTTGTTACTTTTTGGAAATTCACACTCATTGATTTTATATCTTCAATAATGTGAAAATGTGCGAGAGAGAAAGCTGCAGAGGGTATACAGGACCCTTAAACGGGACACTAAACTTTTCTGTTGACAAAAACTTTCTGGTAGTTTCTAGGATCGCTTATTATTTTGTATCCTAGTTCTGAACCCGCTATGTTTTGTATGTACTTGAAAACATACTAATGACCATACGTACCTACACGTACGTACATACGTACGTATACGTACCTATGTAAGAAGACAGGTAGAGAAATAAGTTGGCTAATCGCTACAGTGCTATATATGCGTGCAAGTTCTGCTCGTAATTAGCTGTTTTTAACCTATTAATAGGCTTGTGTTTGACCGCCAATTCGCCTGATGTAAAGCGACGATGCGGTCTACGATGGAGCACGCTTGCCTAGAAGAAACCGATTCACTCGTGATTTGAAGACACCCAGATAGTAACCATCAGGGAACACCCATTTAGGCAGCGCATTCCACAGACTAGCAGTTCGCATAATAAAAGTGGAATCATAAAAAAAGAATTTAGAAATTGAATTCATACCCCTGCGCAGCAATGCACTGTGCTTCTCACATGATTATTAGATGTTATATCTCTTTATGCCCGTAACTTTACTAAAGAAATTGTTCTCCAATTTAAATCATCTCTATCTCTACGCTTTCTGCTGTCTGTCTGTCTGTGTGTCTGTATAGGCGCTAACTCCTCCTAAACCACGCAACGGATTTTGATGCGGTTTTCACCATTAGTTAGATGCATTTTCAGGGAAGGTTTATATATATAACTAGCGACCCGCCCCGGCTTCGCTCGTAAATCACACCCATGCGAAGCCGGGCGGGCGGGTCGCTACCACATAATAATAATTATTATAGCAATGTTTGCATACTGCTTGATGGTATAATTGGCAAAGGTATGTTATTTCCCAGGCAGATTTTGCAAGAGCCTACTGCCAATACACTAACTGGCGAAGATGTGATAACTCGCTGCCTGAGTGATCGGTGTTCCCCGATAGTTACAATCTCGGTTTCTTCAAGTCGAGAGTGAATAGGTTTCTTCTAGGCAAGCGTGCTCCATCGTAGGCCGCACAGCGCTTGACATCGGGCGAGTTGGCGGCCAAGCGCAAGCCTATTTATAAAAATAAATAATAAAAGCGTCTACATAATTAGTATCAATCAATAGTATTATACCTACGCTGCGTCTTCCGGTTCGTGGTCTCCACTCAAGAACCGTTCTTCCCCATCGGTTATCGGTTCTTCGAGCGATGTGGCCTGCTCATTGCCACTTCAACTTGCAAATTTTAACAGCTATGTCGGTTACTCTGGTTCTTTGGCGAATATCCACGTTTCGGATTCTATCGCGCAAAGAAACTCCGAGCATAGCTCTCTCCATTGCCCGCTGTGTGAGTCTGAGTTTTTCCAAAAGGCCAATAGTGACGCAGCTTATGTAGGCCACCCACTAGATGGACCGACGACACTGTGAGAGTCGCTGGCATCCAGTGGATGCAAAAGGCAGGCTATTGTTCAGTGTGGAGGTTAAAGGGGGAGGCCTATGTTCAGCAGTGGACGTCTTCTGGCTGATGATGAATAGTATTATAAAAAAATATGAGCAGAGCATTGCACACTTGCACTGAGAAACTGTAGGGTCTTGAACAAGCTGTCTGGTGTCATATCAAGATGCCAAGTAAATACGAAGTCTAACACCTCCGCACCTACCTTTTAGGCGACAAATTGTTTACATAGTTAGGGTCCATCTCATCCAAATCCTTTCCCTTCGTCTCCGGAACACAGCAAACTACAAAACAAAGCCCTCCAACACTTATAGAAGCGTACAACCAAAACGCCCCATGAAGCCCTAAAGTCTGCTGAAAATCGACGAACGTCTTTACTCCTACGAACGCACAGAGATAACTAAAAGCAGTCGCCATTGCACTCCCAAAAGCACGATATTCCAAAGGAAATAACTCTCCTATCAGCAGCCAAGAAATTGGGCTCATCCCTAGAGAAAACGCTATAGTGAAAACCAACACACAGAGCAAAGGAATCCAATCGTTCTGTCCAACAGTCTGGTGAAACATCACATTTTGAATTCTCTGATTGCGATGGACTTCTTCGTAATACGCGTAACTCCCAAAGCCCGCAAGAGCCATCGACATGAGAACTGAACTGACAATCAATAAAGGCAGACGACCGACGGTATCTATGAGCAATCCAGAGAGACACGAAGCTAACAGTTGAACGAAAGACACAGCAATAGCTGCTCCGTGAGGATTCATGCCCCCAAAAGTCTTCCTAAAAATCGGAACAGCGTAGAAAGAAAACGCGTGAGCACCAGAAAATCTTTGAAACATCATCAGCCCGCAAGTCACAAGAATAGGTCCAAGCAATCTATTCATTGTCCTGACATCTAAGGAGTTAATCAGCTGACTGCCGGACATTTGACTCTGTCGTTGACTGAAGTTCTTGCTAGCGAGAACATTGGTTCTAATCGTGGCCAGCTCTTGAGCAACGTCAGAATTTGGCCCCCGGAGCCATAGCAGGCTCTTGTAAGCTTCTTCGTCTTTCCCGATCAGTACGAGGTAGCTTGGCGTTTCTGGTATGTATAGGATAGTGCAAAAGAGAAGTAAAGGAGCAGCGGATATGCACATGGCGAGTTGTTGCCAGTCGAGGTACGCGCCGATGGTGAAGCTGAAGAGTACTCCAAGGTGGCCGACTATTTTGAGGACGGCACTGAGACAGCCGCGTATGTCAGGAACTGATATCTCGCTGATATATACCTGGAAGAAAGAAAGGAAACTTTAAACCATTTGATTGTATAGTTATATATATCGATATGATGATTGTTATATATATCGATATGCCAGCAGTGTTTGATGATTTCGGCTGGTTGGAAAAGTACAAGATACATTGAAGTTTTACGAACGCAAGTGGAATGCAAGACCTTTATGAAAACCTTAATAAATATATGTGGATGGCAAGGAACCACACTGATTACGGAAAGGTCAACTCCGCTACGAGCCAATAAGCGTCGCGTTTTCTCCCGGCGCCACTCTGCCGTGTTTGTTGGCTCAAGATTGATCTGTATTTTCTTTTCTTTCTGATTTTTTATTTGTTTAATTTGCTTATGCTATAAGAGCATCCGCGGTGTTTTCAAGAAGTTACAACATAGGGTTCTTTAAAAGGGTCGGTAACAGTTGGGATGCCTCTGGTGTTACAAGTATCCATATACGACGGCGACTGCTTACCTTCAGGCAGCAAAAAAGTGATTGGAAGTTGGTTGCACGTTTTTGGTTCTTTTTTTTGTAGGTCATCATCATCATCGTGATCAGCCTTTTAACAGTCCACTGCTGGACTGCCCCCAAAAAGGTGATCAGGCCATATCCACCACGCTGGCCCAGTTGCAGATTGGTGGATTTACATACGCCATTAAATTTCTTCTCCGTACGTATGCAGGTTTCCTCACGATGTTTTCCTTCACCGAAAAGCCAGTGGTATGAAAATCCGAACATGAACTCCAAAGGGCTCATTGGTACGAGCCCGAGGTTTGAACCCGTGACCTCATAGTTTCCAGGCTACCGGTCTCCCAAATAGCTACCATGGACTTTTATGTAGGTCATCATCATCAGCCAGAAGACGTCCACTGCTGAACATAGGCCTCCCCTTTTAACCTCCACACTGAACGACAGCCTGCCTTTTGCATCCACTGGATGCCCGCGGTCGTCGGTCCATCTAGAGGGAGGCCTCCCTACGCTGCATCTTCCGGTTCGTGGTCTCCACTCCAGAACCTATCTTTCTTTTCTTTCTTTTTTTTGTAGGTGTAAAATCATAATTATTTCATTTATTGGGCGCATCTGTAAGAAAAATACTTTTCGTCAAAGTATACACTAAATCTACCTCAGCTTTTGTTAAAATTCAATTCACGTCGAGTCGCGTTCACTTTCAACCCATGTCTAGCTTCAATGGCAGATAACAGCGGTCTGATTGATTATTGTCACGTTTTTCCGTCGTATTTGACCAAACTTATAAAAAATTGATAAAGAATAGCTGCGGTTATTTTCAAAGTCAACAAATTATTTTTGCACAATAAAACTGACTAGCACAGGACCGGAAAAGATGGCGCACTGAAGAGGAAACAGTGGAGGAGCAGTGGGTGGAAAATAGTTGATGATGATGATGAAAACCGACTTTACAAAACTAGTGAAAAACTTAATTTTGGATACTCAGTTTTTTTAAATTTATCTCAGTTAATTACATACATGTTATTATACAAGAAAATGCATATTATAGTAGTTAATAGATAGATATTTCTATATGGTTGATATTGGATATATGTTTTTTTGTGCCTTTTATTAACTAAACAAAATACAAGCTAAAACTAAAAATACAATTACAGTTAGACTGCCCATAGACCGTTGAAGGTCTAAAGACAATCCAAATGCTCAAGCCCACTACCAGTTGGCAGCGTACCCAGCATGCTGGCGGTAAATATGGTTGATATAGGTATCTATAATATTTATAAATGGATTTATTGATATATGGTTTCTTCTAGGCAAGCGTGCTCCAACGTAAACCGCGTCAGGCGTGATGGTGGTAAAACGCAAGCCTATTAATTATAAAAAAAAAAGATATCTACTGTCGTTACAAAATTTCATCATCAACGAGTAGGAACACAACATTTTAGACATAATAATTATATTATCAATTGATTTATTCGTTGCATTAATTATCTTCCAAGTAACGAAACTTTCCAGCTATTTTGATTTAAAAGCCAAACAACTTGACCGATTTCGATGAAATTTCTATGGAACCAATCTGAAACCATATCTTTCAACCAAAAAAGATTTTTTCAAAACGGTTTATAAATTACTGAGTACTGACGTAACAAACCCCCTATCCTTTATAGAAGTCGGTTAAAAAAGGAAGTCGGAAAAGCTGTCATTATAAAAGTCAAAAAGTTCGTTTAATGCAATTTAGCCGATCCCGAAACGGTGGCCAACAGAATATAATGCCCATCATGACTTTAAAAAGTCAATTAATTTTTATCGTCACCATTTTCCACAGAAATTTATGCAAAGCTAATGTTTATTTTCTTCAATACTGCTATTATTTCCAACAAATGAAAAACTCATTATACGTTCATGGCGACTTCCTTAGTAATATTGTAATTTAACAGAACTTTCCTTTGGACCCAAATTTTCTGAATAACAAAGTATAGAAATGTAGGGGCAGCTACACTACAGTTGAATTACAGTAAGAGCTTCTTTTATTAAGGGTCCTGTATACCCTCTGCAGCTCTCTCGCTCGCACATTTTCAGATTATTGAAGATATAAAATCAATGAGTGTGAATTTCCAAAAAGTAACAAAATCATGTCATGGTATCTATCGTAACATTACAAACAAAGAAATGTTTGCTTCGATATCTTTTAATTTGACAGAATAAAATGACACGAGAAATAAAAATCACTTGTTACTACGCTTGTTACCATTTTACTGTGTCAAATTAAAATATATCAAATTGACAATTTCTTTGTTTGTAATGTTACGATAGACACCATGACATGATTTTGTTACTTTTTGGAAATTCACACTCATTGATTTTATATCTTCAATAATGTGAAAACAAGCGCTCTTCTGCGCTTGATTGAAAGTTGGGCCACAAAAACTCACCGCGAGAATGTAGAATAAGAAATCAATTATTGTAAATAAAAATAGGGGAAGGAAACCTCTGCTCTGGCCTGTGTATTGCCTGTATATGAACAAAACTTCAAAAGTTCTGTAAACTTACGCCGAACCCAAAATATATTTTTTCTAATTTACCGCCAAAATAAATCAACTTATTGTTAGATACGATGCAGCGTTATTTATTTGACAGGATACAGTACGAAATATTGTGACGGGCGTAGAAATTAATTCACATTATTTTCTTTTGTGTTTCGCCATAGTGTAATTGTCCTTACTGGCGTTCATTATAAGACCACTGGAGATCTTCGAAGAGAAATTTCTGAAACTTATGCAAAGTTTAGGCTTTATCAATTACGAGTAGGGTGCTTTTTATTGTATTTTTTGTGAGACAAACTTGGATAATAGAAGCTTTATGTGTGTTTTCTCTTTTTCTTTCAGAATGAAGAAGATTGTCCCGGTCGCTATTGTAACTTTTCAGTTGGTATGCGCCTACTGTGATTAGGTACAGTGCCGGTTTTAGCACTACCAGCGCTCTGTGCAAGATTTCTAGATTTCTACGGCACCCCGAATCTGCCATTCAAACGGAAAAAATGATATCATCCGTCGGGCTTTTACCACCGCTAACTGTACGGCCATTTTAGAACCAAGTGGTCTCATGCGTGACGATGGTAAAAGACCTGACGGCATGACCCTCATTCCTTGGAAGATGGGACGACCTTTGGTGTGGGATGCTACTTGCGTGGACACCCTTGCACCGTCTCATCTTCCGGGAACTCAGAAAAGGGCTGGTGTGGCGGCTGAATCAGCGGAGAGCCTCAAAAGGCGCAAATATAGTACCCTAGATAGCGGATATATATTTGAGCCTTTTGGGGTTGAGACGCTTGGACCGATCCCATCGAATATTTAAAGACCTATCCGGGCGACTGGTCGAAGCTACTCGTGACCAAAATGCTGGCCTTTATTTTGCCCAAAGAATAAGCATTGCCATACAACGTGGCAATGCTGCCAGCATTTTGGGAACGCTGCCCACCGGTAGCGGATTGTTAGATTAGTTTTAGTTTTAGATTAATTTTAGTTTTGTTTTAGTTATACATTTAAATTTAAGATAGTTTTTATTTTACTTGTAATTTTTATTGAATAAATAACTTTGTTCCCTAGACATTCAATAACATTGTAATTCTGAATAAAAAATTAATAAACGGAAAAAAGTTATTTTTTTAATGCATGAGGTATAAATATGACTATGCGGCGCCCCTTTATCGTATATCTAGCACCCTGGGCGGTCGCCTAAAAAAACATTTAGTGTAAGTTGGATATGGTATCGACAACAGAAAAGAAAAAAAAAATCTTGTATCGACAGAGACAGAAATAATAAAAATATCGTATAATTTAAAAAAAATCTTCTAAAATGATGGCGAACCTACATTGCGTCGGAAGCATGCGGGCTCCAAAATTAGTTTTCTTCTCCTGATAAAGCCTTCAATCCGGCTCCAATCTGCGCCTTATCACAAACATCACAAAGACCATTTTCGCTTGTTTTATGGACCATAGAGGCCTTTGTAGAGGGTTTGGCGCACTTCTAATGAACGGTTCGTCTAATCTCGCGTAATCTGGCGCAGTTTGATTAAGCGCTGTGTCGGGCTAAACATCTGTGTGATTGGACTTTTGAAGTTCTGGGGGTTTTCTCTAGGGAAATACTTTTTTTATGAAAAGAGCGACAAATATGAATTTTTTTCACGCTGGGGTCAAAATCGTGCCTCAATTATTATTACGTACTAGAATTTGGAACAGCCAAGGCGCGACGCACGCGTGACGCAGTAAGGAAGTACGAGACAGTTTTGAGCTTATGGTAAATCGGGAAGAGAACGCTATCCGCTAACATCTTTTCGTGTCTCCAATGAGCGTTGGCCCTCAACAGCTTAACAAACCCGTTCATTATTTCTCCACCGACATAGCTGTTAAAATTTGCAAGTTGAAGTGGCAATGAGCAGGCCACATCGCTCGAAGAACCGATAACCGATGGGGAAGAAAGGTTCTTGAGTGGAGACCACGAACCGGAAGACGCAGCGTAGGTAGGCCTCCCACTAGATGGACCGACGACATAGTGAGAGTCGCTGGCATCCAGTGGATGCAAAAGGCAGGCTGTCGTTCAGTGTGGAGGTTAAAGGGGGAGGCCTATGTTCAGCAGTGGACGTCTTCTGGCTGATGATGATGATGATGATTTCTCCATGCAGGCTAAGTGCCAGGTTTAGAAGCGAGATACCTTACCTGAGAGAGCATGGTTAGTATGGAGCAGCAAAAGCCCCCGAGGAAGGCCGTGATGCACATCATGCGTACAGATGTGGCCACCACAGTCAGCAGCCAGGAGAGGCTGCAGGGTGCTGCGGCCAGGGACAGGACTCGCCGGCGACCGTGCCGCATGGCTGCTCCGCCTGCCATGCCGCCGAATAAGGCACCTGGAAGAGAGGAAGCAGTGAAATTACGTGTCATTTAGAGTTTTTTACCCTAAAAAGAATGGCATTCAGCGTGATAATACCACCAACATGCTGGGTACGCTGCCAACTGGTAGTATGGTGAAACGTTTGGATTGTCTCTAGAACTTTAACGGTATATGGACAGTCCAACTGTTTTTGTGTAATAGGCCAATTAGTTTAGGGTTTTAACATTAGTTAGCTTTTATTTTGTTTGGTTCCTAAAGAGCCCTATGCAAGATATTGATGATTACCTACTGTTTGGAAGAAAAGAGGCTAGGTACCACACAAGGTTTGAAACTTCAAACTCTGGGTGACACTGCAATTCACACTGCACTCTGTTTTCTCTTCATTTTTGCCTCAGACCTGCAATGTGTGGAATGCCTTCTGCAGCATTTCCGAGTAACTTAGCGAAATTAATAAACTTAAACACTTAACGCAACAGTCTAACATAATATTATTACCCTAAATAAACTTGTTGACAAGTTTGCTAAATCTGAACGACAGTTCAGATCTAGTAGGCTTGTTGCACTTGGACCACACACCTAAACACCGTATTGACGCGCTGCTCCTATGATCCTACCCTACAAGTCAAATAAAAAACATTGGACAGACGCCGGAGGTTGGAATCGTAGCAGCTGTAACACAGGTCTTCCTAGAACAGCTGCTTACGAGACACCTACAGAGCGGTACTTATTTATAAATGTTAATTTTAGACTTGTTAAAAATGTTAGGTTAAAAAATTTAAAATTATAAATATTGGAATAAATGAATTGAATTGAATTAACTATAACATGGGGTTCTTCAAAAAGGCAGTTATTAGAGTCTTTAAGGGTCGGCAACGTATCTGTGATGCCCCTGGGTGTTACAGGTATCCCCATGCGATGGTGATCGCCTAAAATCAGGCGGCCCGATAGCTTGCTTGCCACCTATGCCAAAAAAATTGCGGCTGGCTGTGCAATCGTGGCCCTTACTATCTTTATGACTTGCATCACGCTGCATTTCTGTTTGTACTGAAGATCTCGGCAGTACAGCTGGGCCACTAAAACTTTATCAACAACGCATTTAGATGCAGTGTGTGCATTATCGCTTATTGCTCGTTTACCATAATAAGGAGAAGTTGATAAAAAATATGCGTTGGCCGGGAATCGAACCCAGATCAACTGCTTGGAAGGCAACTATGCTAACCATTACACCACCAACGCATGTTACTTTTCCATCAAGTTTTCGTTCAACAAGCACTTATCTAACAAATATTTACACAAATGTTTATCAAATCAAATAAAAAAGCAATCAGCCAGTTTATTTGCCGACACAATTGTCTGTTTGTTTTGGTTAACGAAGCGTATTGTGTTGTGAATTAAACTCAACAAATATTCAAGGTTCGAGAGAAAAACAAGACTAATTTTGGCGATGATTGTTCCACCCGCAGAAAATCTATGCAAAGCATTTTTTTTATAATAGGCTTGCGTTTGACCGCCAACTCACCTGATGTTAAGCGATGATGTAGTCTACGGTAGAGCACGCTTGTCTAGAAGAAACCAGTTCACTCGTGATTTGAAGACACCCAGATTGTAACTATCGCGGAACACTCATTCAGGCAGCTCAGACTAGCAGTTCGCATAATAAAACTGGAATCAAAGCGCTTCGTCACCTGACTACTTCACACTTCCAGGATAAATAATCCACCACCGTTCAACCAACCGTCTATAATAAAATGATTATAATATTCATTTACATATCTAAAGCTGCAAAAACTGCAATCTAAAGGCAGGCTGTCGTTCAGTGTGGAAGTTAAAGGGGGAGGCCTATGTTCAGCAGTGGACGTCTTCTGGCTGATGATGATGATGTGATAATATCTAAAACTGGTCTGCCTTATTATAGAAGTTTGATTGTGATCGAGATTGCATGCCGTCCCGTTCGCATCTACTTACTCACCACGTGCGTGAGTGAGATGGCACGCGATCATGATCGCAATCCAAATCACGATAGGTCATCTATAATAAGGCATCTGGTCTGCCTTTTATACCAGTTTTTTATCCCATAGGCGACAAACAAGCAGACGGGCTGCCTGGTATGGTAAGCAGTCACCGTCGCCTATGGATACTTGTAACTCCAGAGGCATCAAAACTACGTTGCTCACCCTTTAAGAATCTATTAACTCTCCTTTTGAAGAACCTCAATTTGTAGCTTCTCGGAAACACCGTGGAAGGTAGCTTATTCTACATATCTACTAAAGTAATTAATTTTAACTAAAGTAATAAAGTCTAATTTAGACCAGTGGGCTTACTCTTGACACTCGATTTCAATCGAATTTGGGATTGGGATCGAAAACATGCCATTTTGGTACTCTTGAATTCTACCCTAGCGCACGATTGGAACCGATAATGGTGGAATTTTATGGAACTAAATAAAATCGATTCAACTCGACGCTTTCGGTACTCTTGACGCGATTGAAGAGTACCAAATGGCATGATTTCGATCCCAATCCCAAATTACGATTGAAATCGAGTGTCAAGAGTAAGCCCACAGATGTGTCCGCACCCTCTATCTGAAGGCTAACCTTATCTAGTTTTCAAAGACAGTATATCTTAGAATAAGAAATAAAAAGCTGATAATCTAATACCGTTTATAAGAATGGTGTACCTAAGAACGAGAGTGAAGCAAGCCAGCTAGCCTGTTGGTCGGTGAGCTGGAAGTCACGTCTAGTCGCGTTGGCACCAGGTCCCTGCAGAGACGCGATGGCAGGAGAGCTGTATCCTTTACCCAGGCCAGCTGAGAACGGCGCGAGGGAAACTGCGAGAGCTGCAAGCACCTGGAAATAAGATTCAATTTAGTTTTGTATACCTACTAACTCCTATACCAGTAGAAATAGCCGTAATATGGAGTTAGGAGTCATAGGAAACGGCTAAATATTTATTATAGACTAGCGGTCCGCCCCTACTTCGCACGGGTATAGATTATAGTCTATGTCACCCGGGGATAGTGTAGCTTCCCAACAGTGAAAGAATTTTTCAAATCGGTTCAGTAGTTTCGGAGCCTATTCAATGCAAACAAACAAACAAACAATCAAATCTTTCCTCTTTATAATATTAGTATAGATAAAAAACTAAGAATGACGTTTGTACGAATCGGTTGAGGATAACTGGTCTAAAATATTTGTCCCACACATAGGTACATCATCATCATCATCATCAGCCTTGAGTGACCCACTGCTGGGTATAGGCATCCCTTTGTTTATGCCACTCTCCCCGGTCTCTCGCTATTCGCATCCACTCGTTCCCGACATATTTCTAAGACGACATTAGAAATAGGTTCATACTTCGACTAAAATAAAATGAATGGATGGGCCATAACCATTGAACTTGCTCAGTATAAACGAGTCAAAACCGTCTGAAACATACACCTAATTATATCAATGTACAGTACATTTGTTACAAAAAATAGATAGCGGTGTTTTGTTGTGTATTTACATTTCGGGAAAGCACACGAAGGAATAATTTTGTCAGATGTTTCGTTATCATGTAACAATATTCTTGTGTCGCACTTCCTACGGCTAGAGACCGACTGAAGCGAAGTAAGCGCCGGCGCTCATTTTGTAATCTTCAAAAATGCGCTCCTTTTGAGCCCGTCCATTCGGTTTATTTTGGTCGAAGTGTACACACACAAACTAGAAAAATAAAAACTTGTAAAATTCATACCTAATATTATAATCGCTTAACATCAGGCGTGATGGTGGTCAAACGCAAGCCTATTAATTATTAAAAAAAAATATGCGAAAAGTTTTTTGGTTTGTTTGTTCCTCTTTCACGCAGCAACAAAGCAACGGATCGACCTGATTTTTTGCATGAGTATAGTTCAAAGGCTGGGGAGTGAGATAGATAATTTTCATCATCACCCTCATCACCATTTTTCATTCGTGAAACCGCGGGGCGCAGCTAGTATTTTATTAAAGGGCGCTGTTGTTTACTACTTGCTCCTCAACATAACTTCCAAAAGTTGTTTTAGACTTGTTTTAACATAGTCATCATCATCATCAGCCAGAAGACGTCCACTGCTGAACATAGGCCTCCCCCTTTAACCTCCACACTGAACGACAGTCTGCCTTTTGCATCCACTGGATGCCAGCGACTCTCACTATGTCGTCGGTCCATCTAGTGCCGCGGTCCATGTAGTGGTTTATCGTAGTGCTATCATTCTATTAAAAAACCTCTTTACCTGTCAAATATTTTTCAATTTCTAATATGATAATATTACGCAAATATTCCCCCTCACGTACTAGCAGTTACTCGCAAGAGATACGTCGCGGAATATTATGTGCCTTCATAAGTGCAAGACGGGACCGAATACGTATGACGAGAAACAAATTACCGGTTAAAATAAATTAGCATCGTTTTAAACTAACACGGTTGTTCACTAAAGTTATATGATTATTTACGGGATATTTACCGTGGTAAGGTTGTGGAATGAGCTACCGCTATTTCAGCGCAGTTATATGCACCATGTTCACGGAAAGACTGAAGAATGCGGGTGGTTGGTCGAACAGTTAAAAAGTTAGGTGCAGACAAAACCATCTACCCCCTTTCTTAGTCTTTTGCTACGGTTATCACTGGAGCTCGAACTTAAGTCCCGACAACGCGGTGATACAGTGAGTTGTTACCCTAAAAAACAGTATTAGCTAACTATCCATCTTCTGGCTCGATCATGGGATCAGTTTGTACGAATAATGAATTGCATTTAAAAATAAAACTGCTAAGCCGAAATTGCTGATTTTTTTAAGTAACTACCTCGAAAGTTTCCTCTACATAATGAAAAACATACGTAACCTGGTTCACAGGTGTTTGCGTAATCGATGTACGTAAATAAAAAAAATATTAATAAATAATATGTCCGAATTGAGAACCTTACTCCTCTTTTGAAGTCGGTTAATTAGAAAAGAGCAATGTGTCTAGTCATCGCACGAAGAATTTGTATTATAAAATATGGTGTTGCGGTCCTAATATTTTTGTCCGTTGTTTTTCACATTAATCCTGTCTCCGTTATGTCCATCCAAAGGTTGCCTGGAAGAAATCGCTTAAGGCGATAAGGCCGCCTATTATACTGCCGGTCTTGTATTATTATTAAGTGACTTTTTGTATTTTTATTTGGTGTATAATAAAGTGATATATTATTATTCACTTTATTTATTTTATATCTTAATTTTTAAGTTTTTTACATCAAATAAATAATAAAAAATTACTTAAATAAAAAACCGGACAAGTACGAGTAGGACTCGTGCTCCGAGGGTTCCGTTGGAAGGAACTCTCAGAGCGCGAGTCCAAAAAATAAAACTAACTGAAGTTGAAATATTGAAAGACAAACTTAACTTTGTAGTTGACAATTAGGCTCTTCCATACATTCCAACTACAAAATGTACGTTTGTAATAGCAAAATAATTATTTTTAAATGATATAACTTCAAATTTGTGACTTTCGGATTTATTCCTAAATATGTACTATGTGAACTTACTTTTTGCCAAATTTCATGATTCTAGGTCAACGGGAAGTACCCTATAGGTTTTGATTCCCCTGTGAAATCGCAAAATATGCGACATAAACGTTCATAACTTTTGATTGCGTAAACTTACAACTTTAATTTTTTTACAGCCGAAAGAAACCGTAGACTCAAGTATATAGTATAAATTTCAACTTGATACCTTTACGCGTTCTTGAGAAAAAGGGTCTTGACAGGCGGACAGACGGACAGACAGACGGACAGACGGACAACGAAGTGATCCTATAAGGATTCCGTTTTTTCCTTTTGAGGTACGGAACCCTAAAAACATAAAAAACTTAAAAACTAGGGTGCCGCCGGCAGCGGCGCGGTAGTAAGTTATTATTATTAATCTATCCCTATTTTAGGAATGTTTTCACTGTTTTCGGTCCTTGTTTTTATAATATTTGCTCATAATGGCAGCTTTTAGCATAATTAATGAGGATGAAAGGGCAAAACTGACAACAGAACGGTCTTGTGGCTGGTTGGAAGGTTATACGATATCACCGGTACGGCAAGAATCTTGGAAACGGGCTATTTAGATAGCCCTTTGGTCTAGTTGGTAGAGAACCTACTTTCAGAGCTTGGAGGCGTGGGTTCGATTCCCACCTAGGACAAACATATATGTGATGAACATTTGTGTTTGTTCTATCATCATCATCATCATCAGCCAGAAGACGTCCACTGCTGAACATAGGCCTCCCCCTTTAACCTCCACACTGAACGACAACCTGCCTTTTGCATCCACTGGATGCCCGCGACTCTCACAATGTCGTCGGTCCATCTAGTGGGAGGCCTCCCTACGCTGCATTTGTTCTATATCTGGTCGTTAATATCTATTTGTCTAATTGAGTATGTATTTAAAACTATATATGTATGTATATCAGTCTCTGACAGCCAGCTTTAAGTACTTAGTTTGGGGTCAGATGACCGTGTGAGCAAAAATGACCCGCTTTTTTTAAATCTGTTTAGGTTCTAGGACCCCAAGCTGTGACGCCGCGAGCCCTCCATTTCCACATCATCATCATCATCATCAGCCTCTAACTGTCCACTGCTGGACATAGGCCTCTCCTAATGCACGCCACTGAGCTCGGTCGGCAGTTTTTTGCATCCAGGTTTTACCCGCATTTTACGCAGGTCGTCACTCCACCTGGCCGCATGGTGTCCTACACTACGTTTGCCTAAACATGATCTCCACTCCAGAACTCGTCTACCCCTATCGGTTATCGATTCTTCGGGCAATGTGACCAGCCCACTGCCACTTCAACTTGCTAATCCTCCATTTCCACAATTCATCATCATCATCATAATCAGCCTTTTAACAGTCCACTGCTGGACTTTTGGCCTACCCTTGAAAAGGTGATTGGGCCATATCCACCACGCTGGCCCAGTGCGGGTTGGTGGATTCACATACGCCATTGAACTCCTTCTCCGTACGTATGCAGGTTTCCTCACGATGTTTTCCTTCACCGAAAAGCCAGTGGTATGAAAATTCGTACATAAGCTCCAAAGAGCTCATTGGTAAGGGCCCGGGGTTTGAACCCGCGACCTCACGCTTTCAAGTCTAGCGGTCTCCCAAATGGGCTGCCACGGCCTATTTCCACAATTGCCTGACTACTATTGCTCATATTCTAACTACTTGCCTATAAAATTTCGTGAAGATCGTATTAACAATACACAAGTTAATAACGTTGAAAAAGTATACAAACATACCTACATAGAAAACTCAGATCAAACAAGCAAGGGAGATATTGTCTTAGTACAATTATAGTTCGTGTTCAAAATGTCTCCATCTTACATAATTTTTTTCATTTTTATACCGCTACTAAATTTTCACGCAAACTAAGAAACTTATAGCGACACCATCGAGATACAATACATATAGAGTCACAATCAAAGCGCTTTGATTCCACATTTATTTTCGAACTGCTAGTCTGTGGAATGCGCTGCCTGGATGGGTGTTCCCCGATGGTTACAATCTGGGTGTCTTCAAATCACGAGTGAATCGGTTTCTTCTAAGCAAGCGTGCTCCAACGTAGACCGCATCATCGCTTAACATCAGGCGTGATGGTGGTTAAACGCAAGCCTATCTCTTCTCTACATCTCTATCTCTGTCTGTATGGCCGCTTACTCCTCCTAAACAACGCAACGGATTTTGATGCGGTTTTCACCATCAGTTAGATACATTTTCAAGGAAGGTATACATATATAGCTAGCGACTCGCCCCGGCTTCGCACGTAAATTACACACGTGCGAAGCTGGGCAGGCGGGTCGCTAGTTATTTATAAAACAAACAAAAAAAACAATCGTGGCAAAAAATATCCGAACCAAGACTCGGCGCACGATACGAATGCAGACTTTTTGGTTAGTTACAAGGTAACTGCGATCCGACTACAACGCCACGCGATGCCAGAGCTACAGCGGACAACTAACGTTGAACACTATGCAAGCGACATAACGTCTAAATTTGAGTAAATGTGGCATGGTGAACTATATAATTGATACAATGTACGTACAATGACGCTCGGACGTTTTTTGACTGTTTTCACTGAGAGATTGTGACTCTATAAGAATTGTACCGCGATAAGCGACACCAATGACTAACTAATAGTCCACACAAAAAGGGCAACAAGGTGGTCTGCCGGATGAGTTCGGCTAGTGGCATCAAGCCTGATTTAGGCCAGTTCGCACCAGTAACGCCTCCTTACCATATCCCCTTTTTTGTCTGTGAGGTCGAAGTGGTCCCAAAAAAATCCACTCGTTCCACTTTCCAATGTTAGAATCAAACGCCAAAGTTGTCGTTTAGCGCCAACATTTTTCAGTGACATGGCTTCTAACCACTTGACCCTACATCAAAAGGAATTTTCAACATTACAGAAATACTTTTTGGCAAAAAGAGGGATGGAAATTAGGCGATAAAGGCTAAAAGAACTTTTAAGGCCGCGCTTACGGGCCAGACTTTCGCACATTTAGAAAATAAAAAATTCACTGAGTGAGAATTAAAAAACTGGGAATTATCTTTAGAATAAAATTGTAATTATTGAAAAATACTATTATGCCATTATAAATTAATTTTCGTGTTGATATTTTATGACATGGCAGAGGATATCGATAACAATAAAAATAAAAATAAAATTATAATTAAAATAGTTGTATGCAAAATATGGTTTTATTTATTTAACATTAGGCGTGATGGTGGTCAAACGCAAGCCTATTATTTATAAAAATAAATAAATAAATACGTGTTAAATAAAGATGAATTTCTAAATTTTTTCGCCCTAGTCGACAAAATCTTCGAATACGTTAAATATCTACCTACACAGTTAAATAAATTGATTCGTATATTTTAGACGAGTATGTTACTGGATTTTTAGAAAATAATTTATATTTATACTTATGATGACCTGTTTCAAACAATTTCAGAAGAAATAACATTTAAAAAAATCTTAGTCTATTTATTATTTGATACTGTCAAAAATATTGAAGTCTGCGATCAAAGTCTCTGTGAAGATATCGCGGTCTTAAAACTAAATAACTATAAAATAAGGCATAGGGCTTTTTCCGCATACGAGATCGTTAGGCGTAATGACCTCTCGAACTGTTACTAGGGAAGGGTGTCATGTGTTTTGGCCGGATGATTTGCCGTATCAAAACGGGCATTATTTCGTTTATCTGGGTATATAAAAATCTATGAGTGCGTGTGTATGAATTCCATAACGGCTGGATTTTGAAGGTACTTTCACTGGCAGATAGCTGATGCTATAAGGAGTAACTTAGGCTACTTTTATCAAGGGTATCACACGGGGCGCGGCCAGTATGCTATCTTATTAAAACCACTCCTCTTAAAATGTAGCAAGTTGCATAATAAATTATTATGACATACAACGCGGGCGCCAGCTATAAAATATTAAAGCTGGCGCCCGCGAGTTTTGATGAAGTAAGTTGCATAATTATAATTAAAACATATATAATATTAGCTGATCCAAAAAACGTTGTCCTGTCCAAATTTCAATAAATTTGTTTCAGTTCATACAAAAACCCCATAGAAAAAAAGACGAAATTTTTTTTCTGAATATTTTCCGTGAAACTTATTCAATTCTTCTTACCATAATAATCTAATGTAGACTATCACAAATAAATAAAAAATAAAAAAATACAAATCAGTCCGACTGTTCTCAAGTGATGCACTTAGTACTGAACCGAATTTAATTTTTATTTATATAGATAGAAAATAGGTATAGTTAAATATTTATTTTGACTATTAATAATATCATCATTAAAGCTAGAATAACATAAAATTCAACAACAATATAGAACATTCAGCCTACCTATACATCAAAACACAACTTAAAAAAAACTAATGAATGAAATATCGTTCATACTATCTATAGTCTATTGGCAACGAAGGTCTATAGATCAACGATCTCTAATTTCAGTCAACGTGGCCAAAATGCTGTCCACGTTGCCTCGCCTCGCTGGATTGCAAGGCTAAGTTTCTGACCAAAATATAGGCAAGCCCTTGATAATTTTATTTACGTTTTGGCCGGATAAAACGTCCGGATGTAGTCACCTGTATTCAGTGCCAGAGGAAGGACGGAAAGCGTACTCGTGGATATGAGGTGTTGAGCTTACGTTTTTATAACAACGTTTACAGTTTCCTCTTCCTGGATCAAATTTTGAAAGAAATTCTTTCGTAATGGCGTATTTCGGAGTGTCAAATTCTGGAGCTCATACTTGTAATGGAGTCCGTTGATTTTCTATACAGACATTACTATTAAAATCAAACCTGATATGACTAATTAAATTGTTAACTGTTACTTTAGTTTTAAAAACTATTTGGGAAGTGAGAAGGAGGATCAAAATTAAGTGAAGATGGACCGACGACATTATACAAACAAAGTAATTTATTTTGACATAAATTTAGTTTTACATAGCGTGATTTTCCATAGGCTCCCAAACTAGTCTGAGACTGTGTGTCGAGTTCCAGTTGCTTCTCTTATTATAACAGTCCAATTATTCCAAAGCAAACAGTTATATCATGCAAAACACAAAATATAATTTAGGATATAGAATTATTGTACAAATATATCAATATTTATAAAGCCAAAAAGAGAAAAGGAACACAACTTACAAAATAATAAAAATATTTATTAAAATTTTGAATTTATAACATGCGCGTGTGTTTTGTGTTTCAATAGATCTATCCATTGTATTTTATTAAATATGCAGAATATCTAGCATATCTTCAATATCTTTATAATCAAATTTCTTTAACTAAGTAGTTATACCTTTTTATATTTCGTTATTACCGTACTTTTCTTAATAAATACTACTTGTACTTTTTATAATATAAGCATAAAAGTCTCCAAATGTTACACTATTTCTAATCAAACGCTTAGTAATAGATGTTTAATATATTGAAGTCTGCAACTCCGATTGAATTTAATGTATAATATATATATATATGTATTTTCAAATTGTATTTTAGCATGCAATCATATTTTTACTAGAAACTTCAAAATATGGTATAAACTTCGGTAATTAGTTAAAATTAGCTAGCGTTACACGAGCGCTACACAAGTCAGCAATACACTGTACAATAATGCTTCTGTAATATTATGTAGGTTACATAATAATATGTGAACTAATCGTCCCACTAGGCCTCCGTTCTTGACCCAAGGAAATTAGTTTACCCACAAGAACTGGGTTGTCGGAAGCCGTACTACTGAAATATTGTATGAGAACTGCTTATAATCTATCTAGTCCATTGGGACGGAATTTCTTGTTACTAAGACATGATTTTGTTGGCAATATAACGTAGACTACGTAGATAATCGTGTAGTAATTGGATAAAATATCTACAAAACTATAGCTATATAGTTATTTATCTACGTATACAAAAAGTAAAGAATATTTTGACGTAAAAAGATTAACTGCTTCAACACAACAAAGCAAACAATTAAGCAACATAAATATTAAAAAACTCGAATAGTTCTCTAAAGTAGTTCTCTATAGTAGTTCTCTATAGTCATAAGTCAAAACTGCACTTTGATTAATGGGTGACATTTAATTTAACATAATGGCCCAATAAGCTATTTTTGTATGGAGCGGCCCGATCTATTTTATAAAGTTATATCAATTTGAAAAAATTCTACTTAAAATCATACTCATGATATAATCTGTTTTAGTTTATTTATTCAATAAAACATTACAAGTAAAATAAAAACTGTCTTAAATATAAATTTATAACTAAAACTATTCTAACAAGCCGCTACCAGTGAGCGTTCCCAAAATGCTGGCAGCATTGCCACGTAGTATGGCAATGCATAATCTTTGGGCAAAATAAAGGCCTTTTGGTCACGAGTTGCTTCGACCAGTCGCCCTGTCTTTAAATATTTGATGGGCTTCTGGTCCCCACGGCCCAAACATCTCGACCCCAAAAGGCTCAAATATATACCCGCTATCGAGGGAACTATATTTGCGCCTATTGAGGCTCTCCGCTGATTCAGCCGCCACACCAGCCTTTTTCTGAGTTCCCGGAAACTACCATGACGTATTCCACCCACTTTAATTTTCATGATTGCTTACAATTTATCTTAATGTGTGAAAAAACTGACAACTAACTAAACATTTCAGTTTTTAGACGATGTAGAGGTTGTGTAGAGGCCATAATGAGCCAACAGTCGCTCCTAAAAATCCTGAAAGCAGACGATAGGGGAAAAGGTGGAGATTTTCATCGTGGATTAACTTTGTTAAGACATTAGTGAAATTCTAACCGAGTTTATGCGAAGGCAAGTACTGCTAAGACTCCATATCCTCTTCCAACATAAACAGAAAGGGTTAATTTAGAAATGAGTAATGTTTGCCGATGAGTCATCGAAGGAATGAAGGAGGTAAACAAGCGGTGGGTAACTGAGATTAATAACAGGGTGCTATTGGCAGAGGGACGTTATAGATGGTGGATACGCCCAAAATAAACGGGGTCAGGAACTAAGCAAAGGTGTTTTTCTCATTTTTGGCAAATGCAATGCAAATTTAGACGAGGTTGCCGTTTTTTTATCACTAAGTATAGCCTCTAAACAACCCACAAATACTGTTGATATTATATGCCACTGACAGGCATCTAAGGTAGTACGTAGTGATGATTTGCGCAAAGCGAATAAAGCAGGCATTTACATAGAGAGTAAAGGAGTTCGTCTTATTATATGAGATTTTAAGTTCACCGGTATATGAATATAGATTGATGAAGATAAATTATAATTTTAAAATACAATTACCATCTTTTGAAAAAGATTGCATTAAAAATTTACTTACTCCTGGAAGTAGAAATAGAGGTTATAATAAAAAGAGGATAGATAAGTTGTCCTTCAATATTGTTTGTTGTTTGTTGTTGTTAGTTGGTGACAATTTATTTTTTAATGCAGAGACTTAATTTTTTTTGTTACGACGTTATAACAACAAATTTTGACAGTTTCTTTTTCCAAAAATTGTCAAAATCCGTTTAGACAAGTGCCTGTTTTTTTTATATCTAAAACTATTATGAGTTTTGAGGACACTAGCCAAAAATGCCAATCAGGTTGTTAGTCAGCTTTTTTTACCTTATAGTTTGATGGATTTCCTTCTTTTACCTCTTTATTATGAAAAATTGCATGTCAAACTGCGTGTATCAGCCAATTTTATTGTATTTATCTGTGCCTCGATCGTTGATCCTAATTCCTTGTAAAGTTATCATGATTAATCTCTGTATGTTATTGGCAGCGTATTAATTACCAGCGTATGTTACTTGTAGCAAGTCAGTGGTTACGGCTGAGATAATATTGGTTTGGTTAACTTTAAAGTACACAGCCGTTAACACATTAGTGGTTCATTTTAATTTTATTCAATATCAGTATGTCGTTTTAAACATCTTATATACATTTTTTAAATTCAATTATAGGCTTGCGTTTGACCACCAACTCGCCTGATGTTAAGCGATGATGCGGTCTACGGTTAAGGGTCCTGTATACCCTCTGCAGGTCTCTCGCTCGCACATTTTCACATTATTGAAGATATAAAATCAATGAGTGTGAGTTTCCAAAAAGTTACAAAATCATGTCATGGTATCTATCGTAACATTACAAACAAAGTAATGTTTGCTTCGATATCTTGTAATTTGACGGAATAAAATGACACGAGAAATAAAAATCACTTGTTACCATTTTACTGTGTCAAATTAAAATATATCAAATTGACAATTTCTTTGTTTGTAATGTTACGATTGACACCATGACATGATTTTGTTACTTTTTGGAAATTCACACTCATTGATTTTATATCTTCAATAATGTGAAAATGTGCGAGCGAAAGAGCTGCAGAGGGTATACAGGACCCTTAAGCATGCTTGCCTAGAAGAAACCGATTCACTCGTGATTTGAAGATACCCAGATTGTAACTACGGGGAACACCCAATCAGACAGCGCATTCCACAGACTAACAGATCGCATAGTAAAATTGGAATCAAAGCACTTCGTACGGGTTTTCGTAATATTAACCATAAAGCGGTGTCGATTTTTCGTGCCCGCTCTGACAGTCCGATAGAAAAATGGGCAGGAGGGAATTAGATCATGAAGATCCGATTGATTTTAGTATAGATTAAATAGGTTTGCGTATCCAGACCATATCCAGACATATTGGTATGACAAAAGCATGTGGGTAAATTTGTCAAACACTGTCATGACGCTAAGGCTTTTAGTTTGACCTGTCCTAGTATTTTAGTGTTCCTGTGATTTTGGCCAATTTCCACAATGAATTACTTATTGTGGAAACTGGCGTGGTTTTCACCACAGAAAAGAGAAGTAAATATAACGGAAACGAGAAGGAAAATCTATCGCCAGGCATAATGACAGAACCTTGATTGAACATTCTTATTTATGTCAACGCGTCGAACTCCGCATTCAAAGAACTTGGACGTTACTTTTTTGGGCTAGGTCTCAAAGTTCTTTGTCCGCATCACAGTTGCTGATTTCGAATGACTGACTTTTCGTTTATATGGGTACCTACCTAGAACTGGCTACAACTCTTACAAAAATGCCTTAACAGCCGTTCTAATTTAAACAAAAATAAATAATTTTCTGTGGTTTTCACACATTTTATTTAGATAACACGGGAATAACTCACGTATAATTAAGCCGGTTACTCTGAATATATTTCAACCGCATTCGGCGGTCTTTTTCAAGGAGAATGCGCGCGCGCGCGTCTGCTTCTCACTTTGCAAAGGACATATCGTTTACTGAATATAAGAACTGATTTGGCTAATACATAATGTGAATATAAAAGGTAGGCGTGTCTTCATGGTTTTAGAAGTATTTTTGCTACTAAAAAAAAGGTCGTTAAGTTTATCGCAAATTATAGCTTTTATTTAGTTATTTTAAGTTTTTAGTTAATATTTTAAGTTTTCACTAATTTTCTGTTTTTTAAGTTCCGTTATGTCATTAATAGTCCTAAGAAAAGGTAAACAAAAAATCGTTTCGTATTTTTATGCAACTCCGTTCACTGTCCTATACAGAAACAAACTAATTTGTAACATATCTATACATCTATATGGTATAATCCCGAAATAATTGCAGTCATTAAAGCAATCCGGGGGCTAATAGCCGGTCCCTTCCAGCCTTGACTAATGATTTGTAGTGGTGCCTGATTGGCCGTACTCTTACCGTACCAGTGTAAATTGCCGGATATTTGGTCGGAAAACTAAACCAAGATAGTGTACCTGTGATGACAATAGACATGTGTCCTAATGTTTAATTTATTACAAATAACCGGCTTAGCAATGAATATAACAAAATACAATACATATACTGAAAAAATAATATAAATTGGCTGACAAATCTCTGAGATATGAGTGTTTAAAGGTTTAGGTGGGGATAGAGTGGGGATTCTCTATCCCTTTCTCGCACAGCGTGTGTTAGTATATCATTTGTATGGCGCTCCTGAGGCATGACGTCACGGTTCAGTATAGTGCGCTCTCTGTCAAGCATGAAATTAAAATGCTTATTTCTTATTTATTTTTCAACTAAATTTAATTTTGTTTACGTTGATGTGCTCTACTTATAATCAGCTTTTTCATGAGGTAATAAAAAAATATTAGTCATCATGCCTATTGGTAGTGAGACGTGGTCCTTAGCTGCTAGCCTTTTGGAAAACTCAGAATCACATAGCGGCCAATGGAGAGAGCTATGCTCGGAGATTCTTTGCGCGATAGGTTTCAGAACAAGGATATTCGCCAAAGAATCAGAGTCACCGACATAGCTATTAAAATTTGCAAGTTGAAATTGTAATGGACAGGCCACATCGCTCGAAGAACCGACAACAGATCGAGAAGAAAGGTTGTTGAGTGGAGACCACAAACCGGAAAACGTAGCGTAGGTAGACCGGAACTTCCAAATTCAGGCTTATTTGGCTAAAATGTGCTTTGAATCGATTTTGCGCGTTAGGTAGAGATCCGGCAAAAGCTATTTTTGCCGGAAACTTTTCACATTTCAATAAATGTTTCAATACCTTTCGATGATATAACGTAATTTTCATTTAGATTCAATAGTATTGAATTTATCATTATATTATTTACTTAATACAAATAACGAACGTAAAGTTTTTTTTAAATCTATTAAGAAGACTGTATAACCTCTGCAGCTCTCTCGCTCGCACATTTTCACATTATTGAAGATATAAAATCAATGAGTGTGAATTTCCAAAAAGTAACAAAATCATGTCTTGTTGTCTATCGTAACATTACAAACAAAGAAATGTTTGCTTCGATATCTTGTAATTTGACGGAATAAAATTACACGAGAAATAAAAATCACTTGTTACCATTTTACTGTGTCAAATTAAAATATATCAAATTGACAATTTCTTTGTTTGTAATGTTATGATAGACAACATGTCATGATTTTGTTACTTTTTGGAAATTCACACTCATTGATTTTATATCTTCAATAATGTGAAAATGTGCGAGAGAGAAAGCTGCAGAGGGTATAAAGGCTCCTTAATAGGCTTGCGTTTTACCGCCAACTCGCCTGATGTAAAGCGACGATGCGGTCTACGATGGAGCACGCTTGTCTAGAAGAAAAGATGGAGTAAAAATTCATTTATAAAACTAACTAATAAATAAAAAAGAAAAATGTCAACAATTTCAGACATTCCAGGGATTGGACTTAAATAAATGGATATTCCGAAAATTTTACTTCATCATAAATCATAATCAGCCTTTTAACAGTCCACTGCTGGACTTTTAGCCTACCCCTGAAAGGGTGATTGGGCCATATGCACCACGCTGGCCCAGTGCGGATTGGTGGATTCACATACGCCATTGAATTCCTTCTCCGTACGTATGCAGGTTTCCTCACGATGTTTTCCTTCACCGAAAAGCCAGTGGTATGAAAATCCGTACATAAGCTCCAAAGAGCTCATTGGTACGGGCCCGGGGTTTGTACCCGCGACCTCACGCTTTCAAGTCTAGCGGTCTCCCAAATGGGCTACCACGGCTTATTTTTACTTGGCTTTACCACGGCTTATACTTTTTTTTTATTACGGAAAATCTTACTTACTTAGTGGTAAACTAGACGATTCAGGTAGGTATTTGATGTGAACTTAATTTTCTTTTTTTACTACCGTTAAATGAGCTGGTATTGTACAAACGGCTTAACAGATTTTCTGGAATCATAACTAGGAACAATCGATCAAGTCAGCTTTTAAACAAAACAAACTAAATCAAATCGGCGCAGCCGTTTTGGAGCTACGATAACACAGATACACACGATATACTAATAACACCCCTCTTTTTGCATCAGGAGTCCAAACATTCAAATCTTAAAAAGATTTAATTTTCTTATACGCTTTATTCTCTTGTCTTTGACAAAGTTAGCAAACGTCATCTTCAATTTGTTTTCAACCAAAACAAATCAATTTTGTACAGCGCCACCAACTTTTCTACCGAATTGAGTGGGGGAGCTACCATCGTAATTTCTAAACAAAGTTGATAAACCTCCCGTGGTAAATTTTAGTTCCCCAATCTGACCAGCTCAACAGTGAAGCCGGTCGGTCTGGAGACACGCCATTGCTCAGACCCATTGTTTACCAACAAATTATTTTATCAATGAAAATGACAAATTATTTGTCTCCGATATTTGGATTCAGTGAAATAATAATAACAATTCTTGCGACATTTGTTATTGCTGCGACGGGATTTAATTCGTCTAGTTTTCGTGGAGTTATAGAATTACAAATGTTTGGATAATTTTTTTTAGTATATAGAGCTTTAAAATTCTGACAAATAAATACCTAATTTGAATTTAAATTTGAATCTGCTTAGAACAGTAATACCGATACAATATAGAAATGACAAGGAGTAAATAAAGATAAAACTTGGAAAGTTTTTTTAACATATTTTTTTTTCAATTTCCAGATAAACGAAATATATTATCACTTTTAAACCATCACGGTTTCTCACTAAATTTGTATGATTATTTACGGGATATTTACCGTGGTAAGGTTGTGGAATGAGCTCCCGATATTTCGGCGCAGTTACATGTACCATGTTCACGGGAAGACTCGCTCATTCCATAACCTTACCACGGTAAATATCCCGTAAATAATCATATAACTTTAACGAAATATATGTATCAAATTCTTGTTAAATACCTAAAATAAAAAGAATTTGGCTAGTTCAAGAATTGTACGATAAAAAACTTTCTGTTTTGTTTCTATTTACCCCGTTTTACAGTGGTTAGAACAGTTTTGGAAATAATAATATATTGCTTCTTACCACCATTGAAAAAGTTAACTTGGCCTAGTCTTTGAAGTAATATAAGTCAATGGGTTTTCCATACTTTTTTCTCTAAGGTTCCTTGAGAATGCATCAAAATTCAAACTTACTAATATTATAAATGCAAATGTGTGTTTGTTTGTTCCTCTTTCAAGCAGCAACAGAGCAACTGATTGACTTTTTTTGCATCGAGATTGTTCGAGGGCTGGAGAGTGACATAGGATAGTTTTAGTACAGATAAATGTGAATAACAGTCTTGTAGTTCCTGTTGGTAAAAAATATGTTTTCTTACTAACCTGAGGCAGATGCCTAGTCCTTCTTGGCAGTGGTTTTTCTTTTTCTACGCCAACGTTGCCCGTTAGGCACTTCCCGTTTGGTTCACTCTGTATCACCGTCTCACTCTTAATCTCTTCCCTACTCGCTCGCACCAGCGGCTTTGCTATCGGGATGTTATGCTTCTCAAAATACCCATTCTGTATCATCTGGTCTAACGAGACCTCTAACTCTCTCACTGGGACCACTTTTCGTCCGCATATCGGATCATCTACAATCATTTTTCTGTTACAGCCCGAAACTTCGGAGAATTTAACGTTCTTTTTCGTTTCATCGGGTTTCTTCGGGCGAGATCGGCTTCTCTCGGGCACGTCAGACGTCCAATAGCGCGCGTTCTTTTCCGAAATACGTAACGGCTTACAAACGGCAACGTTCTTCGGATTGGCCGCTTTAGAATTCTGCTCTGTAATTGGTTTAGTTTGAGACACTTTCGGTCGAGTCCTTCGATATTCGTATTCGTTCCTTTCTCTTTCATTTCGTCGATCTAGTTCGTCTCTACTTCTTTTCTCCCTCTCAGTAATTCTAAAATCGTAATAATCTTTCTTGTATCTGCGTCTATCGTCCCTTTCATAGTTATAATAGTTTCTGGGTAGAGAATTGTATTTTATGTCATAAGATGTGGGTAGATTGAGAAATTCCGGTCTTATAGGCCTGAAAAGGGATAAGCGACCCTGTGCTTCGTCAAAGTCTGAGTATATATCTTCGAAGACATATCCGTTTTTGCGTCTGGGTCGGTCGTCCCTCCTTCCTTCCCTCCGTTCGGGCCTGTACCTCTCCTGATATGGTTCGTACCGTCTGGGATACTCGATTTCGTAATCAGACCTCCTTTCATGGAGTAAACGTTCTCTAGACCCCGCCATTGTTCTGTTTGACCGCTCCCTGGAAAAGGAAAGCGCGTGTTAATGCCGAAATTATATAACTAATTTAAGGTCACGCACATCGGTCAGAGCTACTTGTTCGCACATTTTCAGCATGTTAAAAGACCACACAAAAAAGTACGCTCATTTAAATATTCAAACTAAACAATTTGGCATTCTTTTTGAATGACATTGGTGTCGATTCACTAAACTAAACCAATCTGACAGGACTTAAATTATCTGCCTCTCTTTCCATTTTAATATGTGAGAAAAGGATGGCAACAATTTTAGAGTTATCAAATATAAAGCTTTTAAAAAAACATTATGAATCATTTTATTTTGTGTTGATATAGTTAGTAATATTTAAACTTTAGCGATTTGAACACATTTTTAGTTCAGTATCTTTATTTCAATTAGGTACAAATACAAGTAGGTACACTTTTGAAACTTTTTGAATTGCGTGACATCTTCTCGTCTAAGATACCACAGTGCCTCAAGACGAAGGTCTTTGACCAGTGTGTGTTGCCAGTGATGACATATGGTACTGAGACGTGGTCCTTAACTGTTGGCCTTTTGGAAAAACTCAGAGTCACACAGCGGGCAATGGAGAGAGCTATGCTTGGAGTTTCTTTGCGCGATAAAATCCGAAACGTGGATATTCGCCAAAGAACTAGAGTCACCGATAGCTGTTAAAATTTGCAAGTTGAAGTGGCAATGGGCAGGCCACATCGCTCGAAGAACCGATAACCGATGGGGAAGAAAGGTTCTGGAGTGGAGACCACGAACCGGAAGACGCAGCGTAGGGAGGCCTCCTACTAGATGGACCGACGACATTGTGAGAGTCGCGGGCATCCAGTGGATGCAAAAGGCAGGCTGTCGTTCAGTGTGGAGGTTAAAGGGGGAGGCCTATGATCAGCAGTGGACGTCTTCTGGCTGATGATGATGACACTTTTGAAACAACATGTTTTATATGACCGATATAAAATAAAATAAAACATGATAAGTCCCGATAAACATTTAAAACTTGTGTTGATATGTTTTATTTGGAACCAGAGATCGAAAGAACTTTGAATGTTTGAAGGGTGACTTAGTCTGTATAAAAAAAATAGTGCACTTGCCAGTAAAAAAGTTATGCTTAGGTAATTGTTCCTAAAATCAATCATCATCAACTTCATCAGCCAGAAGATGTCCACTGCTGAATAAAGGCGTTCCGCTTAGACCTCCACAATCCACACTGAACGAAAGCCTGCCATCTGCATCCACTGGATGTCCGCGACTCTCACAATGTCGTCGGTCCTTCTAGTGAGAGGGCTACCTACGCTGCGTCTTCCGGTTAGTGGTCTCCACTCAATAACCATTCTTCCCCATCGGTTATCGGTTCTTCGAGCGATGTGGGCTGCCCATTGCCACTTCAACTTGCAAATATTACCGGCTATAAAAATTAATAGGCTTGATGCCTAAAATCAATATTGAGCTCTAATAGCGTCCTAGATTTTCAACGATACACCAATAAAATTGTACTTGATCTTACAATAAAGCTTTGCATACGTTTGCATTATTATTCTATACAATCCAGAATCCAATTAGAAACGATGTATGAATGAAGATTAGAAAGTGAAGAAGGGTAATTTCAAACGTGAGGCAGAAAACATCTCTTCTCTTTTTATTTATATTACGCGGGAATTACTCACGTAAGATTAAGCCGGTGACTCCGACTATAGTTTCAACCGCATTAGACGGTTTTTTTCGGTGAGTGCAAAGCAAGACGCAGCCGCGCGCGCGCATTCACCTTGAAAAAGACCGTCTAATGCGGTTGAAACTATAGTCGGAGTCACCAGCTTAATCTTACGTGAGTAATTCCCGTGTAATATAAATAAAATGTGTGAAAACCACGTCAGTTTCAATAATAAAATATCTCTTCTCTATCTATATCTCTTCTCTTCTCTTCTCTTCTCTATCTCTTCTCTACATAGTATAAATTGAAGTCGCTTTCCGCGTCTGTCTGTCTGTCTGTATGTCTGTATGGCCGCTAACTCCTCCTAAACCACGCAACGGATTTTGATGCAGTTTTCACGATCAGTTAGATACATTTTCAAGGAAGGTTTATATAATTATATAACTAGCGACCCACCCCGGTTTCGCACGTAAATTACCCCCGTGCGAAGCCGGGCGGGCGCGTCGCTTGTTAAAAATAAAAGTCCGCGTTCAAAATGTGTTCAAAATACTATACGCAGTGAAACATGCAGTGAGTGTGTTTTTTCGGGACTTAGGTTCGAGTTCCAGTGATAACCGCAGCAAAAGACTAAGAAAGAGGGTAGATCGTTATGTCTGCACCTAACTTTTTAACTGTTCGACCAACCACCCGCATTCTTCAGTCTTCCCGTGAACATGGTGCATGTAACTGCGCCAAAATATCGGGAGCTCGTTCCACAACCATACCACGGTAAATATCCCGTAAATAATCATATAACTTTACAAAAGATTTTTTTTGAATGCTAAAGCAGTACATAAATGAGGTTGCCATAACCTCTTTTTGCCGATTTACGTCTGCTCTTGTCTAATCTGTGGTATGAATACAAAAGCAATGGTGCTTACACAAGTAATACGTACGTATGTATGTACGTATAATAATGTACGGCACCACATATTCTTGGCACAGCTGGGTAGTGGTGTAACTCCACTAATGAAATGTAGCTGACGATATACATTGAGAAGGCAGAGTTTATCAAAACCTATGCATCTTATATACCTACTAGTTTTTTACTCCGAATTGCGACCTGTCCGTCTGTCCGTCTGTCCGTCTGTGGCTGTACCGCTGTATCTTTCGAACCGTAATACATAGCCAGTTGAAATTTTCACAGAATTTGTAATGATACGGCGGATTAACTAAGAAATACTTAAAAAGTCAAAAGATAAAAACGAAAGGGGGTGGGACCTCATACAACAAACGTGTTTTTTGACGTATTTTTGTATTTACTCTAATATAAAAACGGTTATACGTACAAATGTCAAACTTGGCATGATTATAGTACACATATTAAAGTATAAGAATAAATAATAAACAATAGTCAATGCGATTCACGGTGAACATACTGCGATCCCCAAGCCGCCTAACAAGCGTGGGGATTATGGCAACACCCCTCTCTAAGAAGGAGGCCTTTGTCCAGCAGTGGACGTTTAATGGCTGCTGCTGATGATGATGATGATGATGAATGCGAGTCGGTAACAAGTTTCTGTTCATCACCAATTTATAACTGGTAATTTCATTATTGAATTTATGGTTGTACGAAATTCTCAGTTCGCGAGCCCGACTCGCACTTGGCCGGTTTATTTTTTGGCTTCGCACGTTTTTAACGGACTTTAAAAAAGAAAGGTTAGTTCTCAATTCCTTGTTTTTATGTTTGTTACCTCCTAACTCTGTTATTTAAGAACCTATTCGGTTTTTTTTTTATTTGAATATTTGAACTTTGGTTTTAAAGGATATATTGTACTTCCAGCAGGCCTAGCACGGGCCGTGGACAAATTGTCTTTCCACCGTTATTATCCCGCGAGAAAAAGACAAACGTGTCCATATTCTAGCTTTGTCGCGTCAAGGCGTGGATAAAAACGGTGGAAAGACCATTTATCCACAGCCCATGCTAGGCCTGCAGATTGGTTACATAGTAATTTCATTAAAATCTGATCAAGATGATCCTCTCTTTGATTACTTACGGTCAATGACAATATAACCACTTGACTGCTCGTTCTTTACCCCGCATGAGGCAAAGGTTCTAACATGTCAACCTGAACTATTTCGAGCGGGGCCAATCCTAGGCGCGAATAGAATGAATAACTTTTGATTCTCCAATCACAAGCGTCAAGTCACGCCGAGTCTCCAATCACAAGCTGCCGCCGCGACCGACGTGGCATCATTTTGCAAAAGGGAATTTTGTCTACATGCGCGATCAAGTGGTTATATTATCTTTGCTTACGGCCCTCTTACTAATCCCTCCAAAGTCAAGTAATTAAAATTAGTATGACAAAATCCCCAGCCTTGGGCTTTCCAAGTAAATTTCTTCCGAAATAGGATAGAAATATTACTGACACATTATTACATTCCTCGGGGAACCTTGTACTTAAGCGCTCCGACTAGTGAGGGGACGGGAAAAGCTTTCTGTGCCATCATTTTATGTAACTGTTCTTTTCTCACTTATATCTTCGACCAAAATAAAATGAATCATCATTATCAGCCTTTTTTTTTACAGTCCACTGCTGGAATTTAGCCTACCCCCGAAAAGGCGATTGGGTCATATCCATCACGCTGGCCAGTGCGGATTGGTGGATTCACATACGCTATTGAATTCCTTCTCCGTATGCAGGTTTCCTCACGATCTTTTCCTTCACCGAAAAGCCAGTGGTATGAAAATCCGTACATAAACTATAAAGAGCTCATTGGTACGGGCTCGGGGTTTGAACCCGCGACCTCACGCTTTCAAGTCTAGCGGTCACTCAAATGGGCTACGGCGGCTTTCTCACTTATATCTTCGGCCAAAATAAAATGAATGGACGTGCCATAATCATTGAACTTTCTCAATAAAAACGAGTCACAACTGTCGGGCATATACTTCAATATCTAATTATACCCATGTACTACATTTGTTACAAAAAATAGATAGCGGTTTTTTGTTGTGTTTACACTTTGGGAAAGGATTGGAGACACATACGAACACACAGAACACAAAATAAACAAATTGGGAAACGCAAAGCCATAACTTTTTCAGATGTTTCGTTATCATGTAACAATAGTCTTGTGTTGCTCTTCGAGACCGACTGAAACGAACTGAGCGCCGGCGTTCATTTTTTAATCTTCAAAAATGCGCTTCCATCTTCCATCATCATCCGTCCATTAATTTTATTTTGGTCGAAGACTTATTTCATAAAATTGGGATCGGGGTGGTGCTACAACTCTTGTAGCACCACCCCGAATCAAATCAAATTGTTGGTCCACCGGCTCAAGAAGGGCAGTGGTCCAACTTTTATGTAAGTTTGTATCATTATCATCATCATTTCAGCCATAGGACGTCCACTGCTTGACATAGGCCTCCCTCATTAATCTCCAAAAGGGCCAGTTGGAAGCGGCCTACATCCAGCGATTCCCGGCGGTATCTTTTAGGTCGTCTGTCCATCTTATGGGTGGACGTCCTACGCTGCGCTTACTGGTCCGTGGTCTCCATTCGAGAACCTTTCGACCTCATCAGCTATCTGTTCTGCATGATATGTGCCCTGCCCACTGCCACTAAGTTGGACTACGGGCCACCAATATATAATATCAGCTATAATTATAGCTTTTAGTTACGAAACCCTACCATATGCGTGTCTCGACACGCCCTTGGCCTGTTATATTTATGTCACTTTTACCATGATATATCCCATCACTAGTGGTAACTATCGTTCAGACTGTAGCGGTAGTCTGGCGCAGTGCGGTGCTACCATCTATCGATAAAATTTCATCTGGGGTACACGATGTTCGACGATACCCATCTGGTTTACTAACTGTAGGCATTATGTTATGACACTTTATCAACCTAGAAACGATAGTTAATTAATGCAATGCTTTTTTTAACGTGCAAGTGTTTTTAATAAAACAAAATAAAAGTGAACTAAAGCCCGTTGCAGATCATGCGAAGTATAAGTAGCAAGTACCTGCTATGCATCGCCTGGAACGTTTTGCTTAGTGCAAGTGGCAGTGGAAGTGTTTAGTAGTACTTCGGCCTGGTCCTTGCACAAGTGAAGCTTTGTTTCCCCGCGCTACTCACGTGACGCCTACTGCGCATCGTTCGTCTCATTCCAACAATCGTGGATTACGTACTCGCAAGCGAGTTGTGCGCGTCACCGCGCGAGTTGCTATTTAAATTTGAACGCTTCTTGTACTTGCAATCTACTTCGCATAGTCTGCTACGTGTTTTATACTAAATGCCCAAACTATTTAGCCTATTAGGTATTTTTTTTTTATTAGAGATGCGATACTGCGCCGGTCTGCTCCGCTCGACTTGTGCTGCATGATAGTTGGCGTCTTTCCCGCTAGATGGCTCGGTCAGTGTGATTCACGTTGAAAGTTCCACTATTTCACACGCACATAAAGACGAGCACTTACAGCGATCTCGGATTGAATCTGTCAACGCCAGTCGCGAGGGCGCTACACGTAATTATAGTTTCGCGCTATAAAACACAACATTATAGTTTCTTTGCCAACCCTAGCGGTACGGCGAGTAGGTAATTAAAATCAAGGTCAACCGGAGCCGACTTTCTGTAACCCTTTATATTCTGAGGTTGGGCCTAGACTAGGCCTTAGCTTTTGATCACCGACGAGCGAGATGCGCGATTATATTTCGGCGCGCATAAACTATTGTACAAAAAGAAAAAAAAAAACAAGGGTAAAAAGTAGCCCATGTATGTTAACAATTTCCACATCAAAATTTTATGCAGTTTACAAACAATGTAAATATGCCTTGCCGCCTTAGCTTGCCGCATGTTACGCCACCTCCGTACCGAGGCGCAAGGCGAAATAATTATTTAATTTTTCGGTAAATTTTTCAGAATTTCTAGTTTGGCGCCCTTTGCTATCTGGCGCCCCTTTGCTATCTGGCGCCTAGACCGATCGTTCCTCTTGCTCTACCCCAGGGCCGGTGCTCTGCAACACATTAAAATTGTCTGAATAAGCCTTTGTTTGAACCAACCTAATGAAGTTGCAACGACAGGACCTTCACCTGATAGTAGGCCTTATAACCGGTCATTGCAACTTGAATAGTCACTTGTATAAGCTAGGAGCCACGGACAGTCCACTGTGTCGTGGCTGCATGAAGGAGAACGAAACTGTAGGGCATGTGCTGTGGCATTGTGAAGCCACAGAAGAAACTAGAATCGCTACCGGATTGCATGAGGCAGCATTGCCTTCTTCATCTACGTCCCCACAACAGCTAGACTGCTTTTCATCATCATTATTTACACTACCATCTACGCCACTGGAGCAACTGTGCCAGCGCCCCAGAGCCTCACTCCGATACTTCAAGGAGTTGGGTTGGCTCGGGTAGGTTCTGGTGGCGGGAAATGCACAATACACCCCAAGCGGAACGTCAGTGCAGCACTTATCGCCTCCTTCTCGAATAAGAATAAGAAGCCTTTGTTTGAATTATACAGACCAATCATTGAAGAGGAGTATTACTCGATACGAAACACGGAAGCTGATTTGATTTTCGAATGCCAATCCATGCAATCAGACTAGTTTAACGAATCCATCAATTGTCGCTAACTGGATGTCCGTCCGATCATCGCATTATCCGGATGTAACCGGATTATACTGGATTGCGCCAGTTTAATCCGATACGTGTTAGTTTGATGTGATGGACATTTTGCAATGATTGTGAAAGGTGTTTTAGGGTTCCGTGGTAAGTACGTAGTGAGTTTTACTGAACATATAGTTGTACTGTTTTTTTTTAAAGTCAAAGTCAAAGTTTTTAATTTATTTAAAGGACAAGTGTCTTTATTATCTAAACAAAATACAAGCTAACACTACAACAACAGTTAGACTGCCCATAGACCGTTGAAGGTCTAAAGACAATCCAAACGCTTAAGTTCACTATCAGTTGGCAGCGTACCCAGCATGCTAGCGGCATTACTACGCTGAATCGCAATGCTTATGCGTTGAGCCAGAAACACGCTAGCATTTTGGTCACGCGTTGCATTAACCAGGCGCTCTGAAAGATTTTTGAAAATGAGGTAAGCTTCCAGTCCCCAAGGGCCCAATGTCTCGACTCCAAACGGCTCAAATATCTAACCACTGCTGAGGTTAGCATATTAGCGTCGCTTGTGCTGCTCTGCCGAATTTGCCCTACCAGCCCTACCTTGTGTCTCAGGAAGATGTGACAGCGCCAAAGTATCGACACAAGTCGCTTCCCATACAAGGGGCCGCTCCAACTTCCAGGGAACAAGACGTTATTTTCTTTATTCGTACAGCTTAGATTATACATAAGTATATCCAGTCATAGTTTAAGTGGTCAATCGACGAAACCAAATCGGCTGGGCAACGTTCGGTAAACTTCGCAACGTCTTCTCGTCCAAAATACCACAGTGCCTTAAGACGAGTGTGTGTTACCAGTGATAGCATACGGCACTGAAACGTGGTCTCTCAATATGGATCTCAAAGCAAGCTCAAAGTCGCACAACGAGCTATGGAGAGGGCTATGCTCGGGGTGTCTCTACGAGATCGAATCAGAAATGAGGAGATCCGTAGACGAACGAAAGTTATCGACATAGCCCGCCGGGTTAGCAAGTTGAAGTGGCAGTGGGCAGGGCACATATCACGCAGAACAGATGGCCGATGGGGTAAAAGGTTCTCGAATGGAGACCACGGACCGATAAGCGCAGCGTAGGACGTCCACCCACAAGATGGACAGACGACCTAAAAGAGACCGCAGGGAAACGCTGGATGCAGGCCGCTTTCAACCGGCCCTTTTGGAGATCGATGGGGGAGGCCTATGTCCAGCAGAGGACATCCTATGGCTGAAATGATGATGATGATATCGAGTCATATTAATAGGTATCTTCAATAATGTTGAATTGCGTATTGCGTACCGGAAGACGCAGCGTAGGGAGGCCTCCCACTAGATGGACCGACGACATTGTGAGAGTCGCGGGCATCCAGTGGATGCAAAAGGCAGGCTGTCGTTCAGTGTGGAGGTTAAAGGGGGAGGCCTATGTTCAGCAGTGGACGTCTTCTGGCTGATGATGATGATGATGATGATGATGCGTATGGGAAATGGAGGATGCATTGGCTCTTGAATACGGTAGAGAAAAAGGTCAATTCCACTCGAAATTTTAATTAAAAGACTCAAACGTCCAGTTTTTTAACCTCTATTCACAGAACTCCATTCAGACATCTATTCATTCCGAACGTCCGGAAAATGTTACACTTTTTTTAATTTCCGTACTTTTCAGATACTGGTTTCCGCGTTTCAGATCCGATGCTGAGTGAAATGAAACGTATCTACGGAGTTTTTATTTTGTATCGCGGAACGTTATGAGTCCTATTCAATGGTTTTCTAGGGCTTTTTTCCAACTCGACCGAGTTGCTGAACGAGATAGTAACTTGTGTTAGAAACTGTTATAGTCTGTGGACATGTTGAAGAATAGCGCGGACGGGCGTACTCAAAGGGCAAAAATGGGACCCTATTACTAAGCCTATGATGTCTGTCTGTCCTACCTATTAACGGCTGTATCTTTCTAACCATAATAGAGAGCCAGTTGAAATTTTCACAGAATATGTAATGTTACGGCGGATTGACTAACAAATAATAAAAAAGTCAAAAAGTTAAAATGTTAGGGGGGTCCCCATAGACAAACGTATTTTTTTACATATTTTTGTATTAGCTCTAATGTAAAAACAGATGATGACAAATTTCTGTTCATTATCAAGTTATAATTGGTAATTTTGTGGTGAACCCTCAGTGCACGAGCCTGACTCGCACTTGGCCGGTTTTTACTAACTACCCGCAATGTTCTAGGGTGTTCTCCAAAATAGGGATACATGTATTACATGTGAATGTGGAGTGACATTAACTTTTGAAAAATCTCCTTAAATTTTCAATGGCTCATCATCATCATCAGCCAGAAGACGTCCACTGCTGAACATAGGCCTCCCCCTAAGGCGGGGGGTTTGCCATAATCCCCACGCTTGGCAGGCGGCTTGGGGATCGCAGGAGGTTCCACCATTCAAGTAGGAGGATGCTGCTGCCCATCCTCTAGTGGTTCTGGTCGCAGTTTTAGGACGTACCCGGGTCCATTTCCAATTTTCAATGGCTATAATAATATAATTATATCGTATACCATCAAAAAAAAAAAAAAAAAATTCTTGCAAAAATATAAATAAAAAAATAAAAATAAATATTCGGGACATTTTTGCACACACGGTCATCTGACCCCAAACTAAGCAAAGCTTGTAATATGGCTGCCAGAAACTGATATACGTACATATATATTTTTAAATACATACTTAAATAGATATTAACACCCAGACATAGAACAAACACAAATGTTCATCACACAAATGTTTGTCCTAGATGGGAATCGAACCCACGCCCTCAAGCACAGAAGATAGGTTCACTACCAACTGAGCCACCAGGGCAGTCAGGCAGGGCATATGACATGCTATCAAAAATATAATACCCATCTTAAATTAAAAACTTGTTACATTTCGTGATCAAATAAAACTGTCTCCAACCCCGGCTTTTATACTGCAAAATAATAACTTTTAAACTCCGTCCATTGAAAACCTTGAATACCTAATGGTTGAAACAAATTAATACAAAATTGGCGAGCATTCTGCTGCGTTGAGACCGCATTGCGACGGCCTTGTTGCCAACCAGCTCTTTTTGATAAAGTTGTTACTAAAACAATGTTGTCGCAGTTTTGTGACGTAAAAGATATAAAAATAAATAAATATTCGGGACATTTTTGCACACACGGTCATCTGACCCCAAACTAAGCAAAGCTTGTGATATGGCTGCCAGAGACTGATATACATACATATATAGGTTTAAATACATACTTAAATAGATATTAACACCCAGATATAGAACAAACACAAATGTTCATCACACAAATGTTTGTCCTAGGTGGGAATCGAACCCACGCCCCTAAGCTCAGAAGGCAGGTTCACTACCAACTGGACCAACGGGCTATCTAAATATAAATATAGGTAGGCTGGTAATTATCGTCATTTCAGATACCCACAGCTGGGATTCAGGCTCAGGCCTTCTCTCAGAGAGAGGATGGGCCCTAATCCACCATGCTGACCCCAGTGCATGTCATGTGTCTTTGAATTTTAGAGGTTCTTAGACATGCCGGTTTACTCAAGATGTTTTTCTTTGCCGTTTTCGAGCGCTGCGGCATCGAAGCAAATTTTTTTCTTTACCTATACTGGATTGCTTTAAACAGCTAGGCAGGCCCCAGTACAGTTTATAGCCGGTCAAAATTTACATGTATTTGAGAAACACCATATTAAATATTTTTGACAACACAATGTTCGATTATTTACGGGATATTTACCGTGGTAAGGTTGTGGAATGAGCTCCCGATATCACGCATATGCATGGTGCATGTCATCATCATCATAATCATCCTTTTAACAGCCTGCACTGCCAGCCTGGACTTTTAGCCTACCCCCGAAAGGGTGATTGGCCACGCTGGCCCAGTGCGGATTGGTGGATTCACATACGCTATTGAATTCCTTCTCCGTACGTATGCAGGTCATAGTTCATGTAACTGCGCCGAAATATCGCGAGCTCATTCCACAACCTTACCACGGTAAATATCTAGTAAATAATCATATAACTTTAGTGAACAACCGTGATAGTTTAAAACAGTGTTTAACACAATGTTTATTGTACATCCAGTAAAATTAGGGTCACAGAACATGTGAGTTTTCTCCAATAATCGATGCAACTTTTAACCCTTCGAATGTGGGCGAAGGAGTTTTTTTATGGCTAAAATGGGGAATTTCACCTACATTTCAGATAATAAAAAAAAAAGTTAAAAAAAAGTATAAAATACGTGCATAATATTATATATTATATATTGGTACTGTGTATAAATCTTCTTACACACAATATGCACGTCGGAGCACTTTTCGCTTACGCCGACATGCGGTGCGTAACACATTCGAGGATCTGCCCGTATTTAGTATGTACAGAAAGAAAGTTTTCGTTCGCCCTCTGACAGATCTAGATAAACCCAAAGTTCAACCTTATAACAAGACTTTCATTTATGTTAATGAAGAAACGAAATGAGATCCTGGACAGGAACTGGTTTATCAGAACGATCTAACTGAGCTATCAAGTCCTCAACTTCGCCAAAAGTTATTGGAATTCAGCCAGCGATTGCAAAAGGTAAGTTTTGACATTTAGATATTTTTTAAGATTGACCTATAATTCTACCCTGGAAAGATTATTTTCGAGGCTTTACAAAAAACAGTTCATAAAGAATTTATGAAAAGAGAGAGAGCGAGAGGAATGCTGTGGTGATGATGATGATGATGATGACAGAATTGATCATTATTAAAATAAAAAAAAAAATATTAAGGGGCCTGTATACCCTCTGCAGCTTTCTCTCTCGCACATTTTCACATTATTGAAGATATAAAATCAATGAGTGTGAATTTCCAAAATGTAACAAAATCATGTCATGGTGTCTATCGTAACATTACAAACAAAGAAATTGTCAATTTGATATATTTTAATTTGACACAGTAAAATGGTAACAAGTGATTTTTATTTCTCGTGTCATTTTATTCCGTCAAATTACAAGATATCGAAGCAAACATTTCTCTGTTTGTAATGTTACGATAGACACCATGACATGATTTTGTTACTTTTTGGAAATTCACACTCATTGATTTTATATCTTCAATAATGTGAAAATGTGCGAGCGAGAGAGCTGCAGAGGGTATACAGGCCCCTTAAATGAAGCAAACAAAAAAAGCCTTAATACACTTAAACTAAAAGTCAAAACGAAGAAGCTGTCCGTGTGGTAAAGTACCAAGAACGCTGGTTGCATTCCCGCGTTGAATAGCCAAAGAAATTTTTATCTGCACGACGAATTGGCGCTCTCTTATCACCAGCGGCGTAGACCGAAAAACTTTTTGGTACATGGACCCCATGGACCAAAAGTTTCAACGCCTAGCGTTTGGCGTCTTCTGCAGCCTCCGCCGCGGCTCCAGCCCGAAACATGTAGCGTCCCAAACGAGAACCCTTCCTCGCTCCCAGGGTTAAGCCATCAGTTCATAAATATACAGGGTTACCCATTTGACTGTACTAAGCCGAAAGGAGATCATTGTACTGATCATTATTTAGATAGCCCGTTGGCCTAGTTGGTAGTGAACCTACCTTCTGCGCTTTGGGGGCGTGGGTTCGATTCCCACCTAGGACAAACATTTATGTGATGAACATTTGTGTTTGTTCTATATCTGGTTGTTTAATATATATTTAAGTATGTATTTAAAACTATATATGTATGTATATCAGTCTCTGGCCGCCATATCACAAGCTTTGCTTAGTTTGGGGTCAGATGACCGTGTGTGCAAAAATGTCCCGAATGTCCCGAATATTATGAACAACTTATAAAGATAAAGATTATTTATTTGCACAAAACACGAGTAAATTATACACACATTTAAAAACGCATGCACAGTAGGTGGGTTAAAATATTAGTCACTTTGTATCATGTTTTGCCTAGTTTGCAGGCGTACAAATCTAGAGAGATGGTATGAAAATACCGTATATTATATTTATATAAAAAAAGTATTAATTAAATTAACTGTTGAAACAATTTCAAAATTTTAGATATAATGTTATTAATTTAAATAGTTAACAGATAGACATTACTATAATTATATGTATGATAAACAAATCGTAATCGTAGATCGCATCATCGCTTAACATCAGGCGAGTTGGCGGACAAACGCAAGCCTATTATTAGATAATAATAATTAAATAAACGCTGAAATAGTGAGAAAATTGCTGTTAAACAAATAAAGACGTTGATCTAAAACACCCTTATTTTTGCGTCGGAAGTAAAAATTAAGGCCGAGAATTGTAATAGTTTTATGTTATTTTTGTCCGTTGTCTAAAGTCATTTCTAGTGTTAACAATAAAAAGTTTATATCTAAAGGTTGCATTTCGATTCTGGTGAATGCGACCGGCGACCGCAACCGGCGGTAGCGGCCGCGTCGCTAAACAATTCAAGCGACCCACACGTCGACGTGTTGGTCACTTGCATAGTTTAACACTCCAAATTAATTCATACTGAGCAGTGGGTTATTCATACTGAGTAGTGGGTGGATATTCGCTAAAGAACCAGAATCACCGACATAGCTGTTAAAATTTGCAAGTTGAAGTGACAATGGGCAGGCCACATCGCTCGAAGAACCGATAACCGATGGGGAAGAAAGGTTCTTGAGTGGAGACCACGAACCGGAAGACGCAGCGTAGGTAGGCCTCCCACTAGATGGACCGACGACATAGTGAGGGTCGCTGGCATCCAGTGGATGCAAAAGGCAGGCTGTCGTTCAGTGTGGAGGTTAAAGAGGGAGGCCTATGTTCAGCAGTGGACGTCTTCTGGCTGATGATGATGATGAGGATGATGAGCAGTGGGTCGCGCGACGCGGCAGCATTACCTCGGCGATCACGATCACCGAGGTAATGCTACCTTAAGACGCCTAATAATTATGTAGACGTAGGTACATCGGCATTTTCAAAGAAAAGCTTTCTACTATATTCTACATACTTGCTTTATAAATAAACACATTTTGTTTACGGCCTTTCATTAACACTTGAAATGCATTGACACTGCTACGCTAATTGTTTTTGACAATACTTTTGGCTGACATATTTTTAGAAGTGCTAAATATCTAGGTACATTGAGGTGAATAGACATATTTTTTTCCAAAAAAACGAGTTATGGGTTATGGCACAGATTATCATAATAGTACAATAACGTGATAAGAATGTTTTTGAATTGATGGTAAACACCGCGGTTATAATGTTTCAAAAATCAGTCCGATAATTGTGGAAATATTGGGATGGTCTTTGGTTGGACAGTGATAATACAGTGTTTTACGGAAAGGGTGTACTAAACCGAAAGGAGTTCATAGTACCCATCATTATGAACAACTTTTACTGTGGGATCGAAACGAACTCTGAAATCGTAAAAAAATATCACCTGTTCCATAGAAAACGGCCATTCGTACTCGACAAAATGTATGGAACAGCTATTTTTTTTACGATTCCAGGTTTCCCATATCTACTAAAAGTTGTTTATAATAATGGGTACTATACCTAGACTCTTCGGCTTAGTACACCCTTTTCGCGTAACCCTATATCACACACACACATCACATCATCAGCCATTAAATGTCCACTGCTGAACAAGGCCTCCCTCTTAGAGAGGGGTGTTGCCATAATCCCCACGCTACGCTTGGCAGGCGGCTTGGAGATCGCAGTACGTTCACCGTGTACTAACAGGACGCTACTGCCCATCCTCCGGTGGTTCTGGTCGCAGTTTTAGGACATACCCGGGTCCAACCCGGGGTAACCCTGTATAGTCTAAGATAAATAAACATTCTTGCAATAGAGCATCAAAACGGTCATTCACACTCAATAAAATGTATGGAGCGGCATAATATATTATTTCTTTCTCTATTTCCGGGTATTTTTTTTAAATTTAATAATATGCTCGCGTTTGACCGCCAACTCGCCTGATGTAAAGCGATGATGCAGTCTACGGTGGAGCACGCTTGCCTACAAGAAACCGATTCACTCGTGATTTGAAGACACCCAGATTGTAACTATCGAAGAACATTCAGGCAGACTAGCAAAGCACTATCTACACACATCACTACAGTTAGTTCAAATGTTCACAACGACTTTTACAATGGGATCATCCCGAAAACCCGTACGAAGCGCTTTGATTCCACTTTTATTATGCGAACTGCTAGTGTGGATCGCATAATAAAAGTGGCATCAAAGCGCTTCGTACGTGTTTTCGGGTTGATCCCATTGTAAAAGTCGTTGTGAACATTTCCGGATACTACAGCCTTTCCGCGTAAACCTGTACCCTTAGTACAAGTTTTGATAGGATTCGTTTTTTTTTTGTTTTCGTATTGTTCCATACATTGCTGTGGTATTCGAAAACTTTTTTCATATTAGAGTGAAGCAATCTATACTGCCGATTTTAGTTCCTCCACGTTTCCGATAGAGGCGCTGTACTAATATGTATGGAACAATACGTAAACGAAAAACGTTTTCGAAAACTATCAAATCTGGGACTAAGCGTACTGAATACATTTTCTCGCTAGTCTCGAAAAACATCAGAACAGGAGTAACATTGCAAAAATGTAATCGTCAGAGGAAGGAAAAGATACGTTAAATCTTTCCCGTAATCGACGCGAATAACTTTCATTCAATAAAAACCCTTCCTTTTATGTCACAAAAGGTCCCCGGGGCACAAAGTGCGCCTTTTCGACGAATGCCGAAATGTAGGAACTTGTGGATACCTACCGTTACTTAGTTACAGTAAGGGAAGTACGTCGCGAAAAAATCTAAAGCTAAAGCTAATCGCTCGAAGGATCGATAAGCGATTGGGAAAAAAGGTTCTTGACTTATACCTACTAATATTATAAACGCGAAAGTTTATATGTATGGATGTTTGTTCCTCTTTCACGCAAAAACTACCGAATGGATTTTAATGAAAATTTACAAAAATATAGCTTATACATTAGAATAACACATAGGCTAAAACGGGTTGTAGTAGCGAGGCCGAAGGCCGAGTTCTACGCGTACGAAGTAGGGAGTCTCAGCTATAGTAACTTATATTCTAAAAACTAACTCTCGTTTTTAACCGAAAAAGAGGCGGTTATCAATTCGACTGTATGTTTTTTTTAATGTATGTTTGTTACGCGATTACTCCGCCAATTTAGAATTGTTTTTGATGATTCTTTTTTTGGTTGGTAGGTCTTATTTCATAGGTGGTCCCATAAATTTTTGATCGACATTGATTCAGCGCTTTTTGAAAAATCTACAAAAACATGACAATAAGTAACGAATTCAATGTACAATGTAAACATTGTACAGTGACACCAACTTAGCTGTTAAGGTGGGCAAAATTGGAACTACAGTTATTTCTGGGTGAATTTCATACTTTGTTCTCCACTAGCGACGCTGTCAACTGAACAGCAAACATAGAGGAACTGTTCCTACAACAGAACTTAACAGAAAAACAAAGAAGTGTCTCCATGGAGACCGGGCCCTGTTGTTTTTCGTAAAAAAAACATGACCATGGATACAAAGTATTTCAGTCGTAATATTATACAATATTTTATACTTTTTAGTGTCAGTTTGTAAATAGGTAAAGCTGAATCTATGAGATATAGTCATGAAGTCGGTTCTTTTTTTTTCTAAAAATTCTAATTATTAATAGCATGTAGTCTGCACCTATAATTGTGGTGGCGTTTAGTTTATTTCTTGTGCCTTGTCTCCGTCATGTAAAGCAAGGACTAAACCATGTTGGTGTTCATTAATAAAATAAAAATTAAATTCACTGTTTTAAACTATCACGGTTGTTCACTAAAGTTATATGATTATTAACAGAATATTTACCGTGGTAAGGTTGTGGAATGAGCTCTCGATATTTCGGCGCAGTTACATGCACCATGTTCACGGGAAAACAAAAATTCAATAAAAACAATTTACCATCATATACCTACTTAGGTAAATTGACGAAAATCGTGCACGATCAAGCGGGAAATACACATACTTTATTGTTATTTCAGCCCAGTTATTGTTTAAGTGCCCTTACTGCACATCAGCGTCACAAAAGTGACGGAAAACAAATAGATCGGAAAGTTTCCGACTATCGGGTATTTTCGTTTGCACGGAAGTTTCGCCCTTTGTGCGCGTTAGCCGAGTTATCTGATCCCTACTCTAACCGTGTTGTATGGAAAACGAACTGGACGTGACTCTCAGAACTGGTCGAGGACGGTAACACGTAGTAAAACTGTGGTAACACGTGGAGGCTATCTTTGCGTATCGAATAAACTAAGCCTCTTCAGACTACGCTATACAAGATTGTACAGAAAAGTTGTACCCCAGCGTAATGGAGCTCATTATGTTTTTTAGGTTTCCGTATCCAAAGGGTAAAAATGGGACCTTATTACTAAGCCTGAGCTGTCTGTCTGTCCGTCTATCCGTCCGTCTGTCCGTCTGTCCGTCTGTCCGTCTGTCCGTCTGTCCGTCTGTCCATCTGTCCGTCTGTCCATCTGTCCGTCTGTCCGTCTGTCCGTCTATCCGTCTGTCTGTGTGTCTGTCTATCTGTGTGAGGAGTAGTAATAGGGCTTCGTTTTTACCCTTTGGGTACGGAACCCTAAAAAGCTACAAAGACCTGTCTAACACACTATATCTCCTAAATACAGCGATACATAACACACACAGCGAAATAAATCAAACAGATCCTGTAACAGAGTCTCGTTCCAAAAACATAAATTCTGTTTGTCAGAGAAAAGACGTGCCGGAGAATTGTATTACCAAGAAACGTGCTTTTATAAGGAAATTCACATCATTTGATTGGAGATTTTATGATTTAAAAATATCGAGAAAATACTTACAGCGAATCGGGAAAATTCCAAGCACCGGGAAAATCTGAGCATCGGGTATATTCATATTAGCGGGAAATAGGAATCAGAAAAATGGAAATAAATAACAAAATTGAGGTTTTATGAGATTAGTTATAATTATACATTTTTCACGATGTCGTCCACAGAAAAGAGAAGTAAATAGAACGGAAATGAGATGGAAGATCTGTTACCAGGCATTATGAGTTAACCTTGATTGAACATTATTATTTAGATCTACGCGTTTAACTCCGCATCTCAATTGCTAACTGATTTCAAATGACTGACGTTTCGTTTATGTGGGTGCAACTGGCTACTACAGAGACTATGAGACAGTTTCTTTTGTTTGAAAATAGGCCCACCACAAACTAAATCCGTATAGTAATGAAACTCATGTCGATTTGTTCCTCATAATCTCTAAATTTAGTGGTAATATTAGCTATATCCGATCAAACCGGAATATTGACAAAAGCCGATTACTATGGCCACTGTTGTAAAATATGGTATATTTATTTTTGTATAAAAATTCCTAAGCATGCATCCTTTTTCGTATTAAAAACGTTCCGGTGTGAAAAAAAAGTTACTTTATAAGGGAAATGAATGAATTGTGGCAAAAATCACATATATTATTCTGTATATTATTATTCCGGTTTCATTTTTACCTTATCTTTCGTCCGAATGGTACAAAAAAAAACGATGAATTTTATAGTGTTATACCCATCAATATACGGTAAATTTGGTGGGCCTAGAAAAAAATTGTCTTCTTTCTTACAAAAATGCCTTGACAGCCGTTCTAATTTTTTTTTCTTTTCTGTAATGTCTACGGTCCATCTAGTGGGAAGGCCTCCTTACGCTGCGTCTTCCGGTTCGTAGTCTCCACTCAAGAACCTTTCTTCTCCATCATGAGAGTCGCGGCTATCCAGTAGATGCAGATGGCAGGCTGTCGTTCAGTGTGAAGTTCTAAGGGCGATGCCTTTGTTCAGCAGTGGACGTCTTATGGCTGATGATGATACATTTTTCCTTTCTGGTTGTAAATATTTGACTGAAAAACGCTGTAACTCAAGGGTTCGTCTGAAAACCGGCGCTGATAGTCCTTGACTTTCAGCATTAATGCCGAGACGGACCCATTCGACACTGATTGTATCCTTTATATCAAATTTTTTGTAAAGGTGTCGAATTTTTTTTTTTTCTTTTTTTCTTTCTGTCTGCATATTTTCACCGATGTCTAGGTGTCTTCAAGTCACGCGTGAATTAGTTTACAGGCGAAGTAGCGGTCAATGGATAGTAAAAAAGGTGATTACAAATTTTTTTTTTGCATTACGTTTTTGAAGAAAAAAATAATTAAAAAAAAAACTCTATCATATACACATATCATCATATTCATCACTGACACAATTTTTTTCACTGACATACTTACTTACTTAGGGCTGCGAATTTTTTATCAAAGAAATTTGGTGAAATTTCTTTATTTTTTATACTTAAAAAAGTTTAAAACCTGCGAAAGATATAGCTGTCTTTTGAGCGTAAAAAATATTTGCGCCTTAAAATTTCATTATTTGGTATGTATAAATTATTATTATATTAAAATTATGCACAAAGGCGTGGAAGATATTTTTTTATACTGTTTTAACCTGTCACGGTTGTTCACTAAAGTTATTATGATTATTTTTTAAGTCATTTCCCTTCTGCCTCCAGACTGCGAAAACGCATGAGAATTTACTATAATTTCCTTTTCACGCCGTAGCAAAAGACCAAAATACATATTTCATGTTGCTCCCAGGATAAAACCCACGTCTCCGTAGATACCTGAATTTCAGCGGTCAGAGTAACGAGAAACGACCTAAAACGATTTGTCAGCCGTCAACGTCACCTACAATGGACATTTGATGGTTTGACTGAAATGTTTTACCAGTGGCTTGGAAAGCATGTGTTTCAGATCTTCATCAGCATCAAATCAAATCATCAAATAGGCCTGGTGCCATATAGGGACATCATGTTTTTTCCATCTCATCCCATTTTCTTTCTCTTTCTTTTTTCTTTTTCTCTTTTCTTTTCTCTTTCTCTTTCTCTTTCTCTTTCTCTTTCTCTTTCTCTTTCTCTTTCTCTTTCTCTTTCACTTTCTCTCTCTGAGAGAAGGCCTGTGTTCTAGCAGTAGGAATATTATAGGCTGATAGTGATTTTATTTATATTATACGGGAATTACTCACTTAAGATTAAGCCGGTTACTCCAGCCGCGCGCGCGCATTCACCTTGAAAAAGGCCGTCTAACGCGGTTGAAACTATTGTCGGAGTAACCGGCTTAATCTTACGTGAGTAATTCCCGTATAATATAAATAAAATGTGTGAAAACCACGTCAGTTTCAATAATAAAGCTGATAGTGATGATGATGACTGCGTGCTCATCACCTTGAGATATTATTCATGCCCAGTAATTCCATTGGAAACATTGCCCTTTAATCAATAAATAGTAAAGTTTGCACAAAACTGTTTGGAGGTTGAATATCAGGCAGCTACTTCCCCAAACAGAATTTACAATAAAAATCCGCTTGAATTCCTTCATCTTTATCATTTCAGCCATAGGACGTCCACTGCTCGACATAGGCTTCCCCCATCGTTCTCTAAAAAGGCCGGTTGGAAGTGGCCTACATCAAGCGTTTTCCTGCGGTCTCTTTTAGGTCGTCTGCCCATCTTGTGGGTGAACATCCTGCGTTGCGGTTACCGGTCCGTGGTTTCCATTCGAGAACCTTTCAGCCCCATCGGCCATCTGTTTTACGTGTTATGTGCTCTGCCTACTGCCACTTCAGCTTGCTAATCCGGTGGGCTATGTCGGTAACTTTCGTTCGTCTACGGACTTCCTCATTTCTGATTCGATCTCGCAGAGAAACCCCGAGCATAGCCCTCTCCATAGCTCTGTTTAATTTCATAGCATCATTATGGCCAGGCGCAGGTGGCAGTCAGCGACCATCTGAGTCTCACTTCCCAAGTTTCCTCATACGAATTCCCGAGGCGTAAATAATATAGCCTACTGCTATAAATTTCATGATACAGTAAAAAGTTTGCGCTTCAGAAAAGAGGCAAAAGTTTTGTACGTAACCTCTTTTACAAGCTTTTATTTTCTTTGCCTTGTTAGTTTGGATTAAATTTTGCAACTGAATTTTAAAACAGCTATCTTCAACCGATTGAGCTGAAATTTTGTACACGCTTAGTTTCGATGACAATAAGTGACTAAGTGACGTCATTCTAAATCCAATATGGCGGGACCCCAAAGATGGCGGACCAGTTATTTTTTATGAACCCCCATGATATGAGTATCAATTGAAAGGGTTTTTGCTGATAAGACTACGAAAAATAATAGATAGACAGAAACTCTTTATTGTGTACACCAGAAATAAAAATTACAACACGATAGAAAACACTTACGAGCTAGTGCCACAAGTGGCGGCCTTATCGCTAAAAGCGATCTCTTCCAGGCAACTATTGGATGGAAAGAATTTACGTAACAGAATCGACGGGGGATGCTAAAGCACTTAATAATATATATATTATTAAATATTTATATATTAATAATATTTATATTTATTTACTTATTTTTATATTTTTAAATATTTTTTTAAACATAATATACTTTTGGAACCTGATTTCTTGTTTTGACAATTTCTTGGTTGGTCCCATAGTAAAATTTATTCATAACTAGCGACCCACCCGCCCGGCTTCGCACGGGTGTAATTTACGTGCGAAGCCGGGGCGGGTCGCTAGTTATATATATAAACCTTCCGTGAAAATGTATCTAACTGATGGTGAAAACCGCATCAAAATCCGTTGCGTGGTTTAGGAGGAGTTAGCGGCCATACAGACAGACAGACGTGGAAAGCGACTTTAATTTATACTATATAGAGAAGAGATAGAGATGATGAGTACAACGACCTCCTTTCTTAGTAGAGTCTATATGCGTAACCTGGTTTTTAACCCCTTGAACGCAAGTCATAGAAATTCTTTAACCAAATTTATTTTCTAGCGGCCAAACTTTTCAAATGAAAACCCGCGGTGTTTACGCAATACGAATTCTATTTTCACTGAATAGAAAGTTCAATGAGTGATGATTTCTATAGAATATTTTATAGAATAATTTGTCTGGCGATACAATGAGAACGAAATGGAAGGAACAAGCGGATGCCAACTGCTATTGTCCAATGTTTGGGTTTGAATTGAAGGTTTAGCATTGATTAATTTGTTTTATCGACTTTTTGACGTGGTACGCCCCGTGGTTTTACCCGGGTACGCTTTCTTCCAACTTCGTATCTCTGGGCTTTTTAAATAAATATTTCAGGACATTTTTGCACACACGGTCATCTGACCCCAAACTAAGCAAAGCTTGTGATATAGCTGCCAGAAACTGATATACGTACATATATATTTTTAAATACATACTTAAATAGATATTAACACCCAGACATAGAACAAACACAAATGTTCATCACACAAATGTTTGTCCTAGATGGGAATCGAACCCACGCCCCCAAGCACAGAAGATAGGTTCACTACCAACTGAGCCAGCGGGGCAGTCAAATTCTTTTGGCAGTCAAGGGTTTTCTTTTCTAACTTAGGTACATGAGATTCCTTGCCATAAATGCGCGACGTGTTAACATGAAAATTTAATTGAATAAACTGGCTAACTGCGAGTCAGGTTCGCGTTCTGAGGGTTCTGTACCACCACAAAGAGCAAAAAGACAACATCACGCCCAGGCGGTCACCCATCCAAGTACCGACTGCGCTCTACGTTCATCATCATCATCATCAGCCAGAAGACGTCCACTGCTGAACATAGGCCTCCCCCTTTAACCTCCACACTGTACGACAGCCTGTCTTTTGCATCCACTGGATGCCCGCGACTCTCACAATGTCGTCGGTCCATCTAGTGGGAGGCCTCCCTACGCTGCGTCTTCCGGTTCGTGGTCTCCACTCCAGAACCTTTCTTCCCCATCAGTTATCGGTTCTTCGAGCGATGTGGCCTGCCCATTGCCAATTCAACTTGCAAATTTTAACAGCTATGTCGGTGACTCTGGTTCTTTGGCGAATATCCACGTTTCGGATTTTATCGCGCAAAGAAACTCCGAGCATAGCTCTCTCTATTGCCCGCTGAGTGACTCTGAGTTTTTCCAAAAGGCCAACAGTTAAGGACCACGTCTCAGTACCATATGTCATCACTGGCAAATCATCACTGGCGCTCTACGTTGCTTATCTTAAATAGGGCCCCGGTTTTATTCTTTGGGTACGGAAACCTAAAAACGATAATACGTACAAGCGTCAAACTTAGCATGACACACACTCTAAAGTATAACAACAAATAATAAATAATGGCCAAGTGCGAGCCGGTGACAAATTTCTGGTCGTTACAAGTTATAACTGGTACTTTAGTTATTTAGATGACCTCATCGCTTATTTCACCGACACGAAATGCCACCAAGTTTTGAAGTCGGTTTTTTAAATTGATAATTATTGAATTTTGTGGTGGTACGGAACCTTCAGTGCGCGAGCCCGACTCGCACTTGGCCGGTTTATTACATTAGAGCAAATACAATAATACGTTTAAAAATTATAAAATAAAATAAATAAATAAATATCTGGGACATTTTTGCACACACGGTCATCTGACCCCAAACTAAGCAAAGCTTGTAATATGGCTGCCAGAAACTGATATATGTACATATATATTTTTAAATACATACTTAAATAGATATTAACACCCAGACATAGAACAAACACAAATGTTCATCACACAAATGTTTGTCCTAGATGGGAATCGAACCCACGCCCCCAAGCACAGAAGATAGGTTCACTACCAACTGAGCCACCGGGGCAGTCAAAGTTTGTTGTATGGGGACGACCCTCTTTAGTTTTTACTTTTTGATTTTATTATTATTTCTTAGTTAATCCGCCGCAACGTTACATATTCTGTGAATATTTCAACTGGCTATCTATTACGGTTTGAAACATATAGACGGACAGACAGACACTTAGTAATAGGGTCCCGTTTACACTTTTCGGGTATGGAACCCTAAAAAAAGATCAGCGTGTGTGTGATATAACTTTATAGCCGACTAGCTGAACCCCGCGGTGCTACCCGCGATTTTCCAATTTTCCCGCATTTTCTGGGAGAATAAATACCCTATGTCCGTCCATATAATAAATAAATATATATATATATATATATGATATAATAAATAATATTATGTATATAATCATTATATCCTTGTAATAATATTATGTTAGAGTTATTTTTATCATATTTTCAAACTCGCATACAAACTCATTTTACCAATATCCTATTACATATGATTATTTTTGGTGCAAATGTTTGCTCGGTTGTGTAGTGGGATAGGCGGACTGCAGTAGTTCTCGACACGGGTTATCCTAGTGAGGACTGCTTCGCAAAGCTTACTATTTTAGGCTCGTCTCTTTGCTATGTTAATTTACCACGTTAGATAAGGTGAAATATTTAAGTTAAAATATTGTATCTTTTAATTATTGTGCGTGTGTAAATAAATAAATAAATAAATATGATGTACACTATCATCCTGCCAAAATTCGTTAAGATCGGCTTAGCGGTTTAGTCGTGAAAAGCGAACAAACATCCAGACAGACAGACAGAGTTACTTTTGCTTTTATAATATTAGTAAGGATTATTATCACCCACAAAGTCACCCAAAACAATAATAGTATCGATCCTAAAACCAGGTCAAATGTTTTTATGGCATATGTACCTATCTATCTATATTTGAACTTTATGGGAGCCCCAAAAAGCTATAATGAAGCGCAGGCTGACCCTTCCGAGGTCAACTGTAGGGCTGGGAAAAACGGGAATGAGCAAGACTGAATAAAGTCTTGAAGAATAATGTTGAAGTATTAGTAGGGGCAACGCATTCAACTACCAAAGTCAAGTGACCGCATCCAAAACATATTTTTACTATTGTAATTATACTATTAAAATGATGGTTTTAATTTTAATAAACAGAAAATTAATGAAAACATAAAATATAAACAACTAAAAACTACTTGAAAAAATACAAACTAATACTAATATATAAAACTAAACTAATCTAATAAACCGCTGCCAGCAGGCATCGTACCCAAAATGCTGGCTGCATTGCCGCGTTGATTTGCAATGCTTATACGCTGTTATACTATTAAAATAAGTAGGAGCTCGGAAAAATTATTGATATTATTGGAGTTCGTTAAAAAACTACTGAGTCAACAATAATTAAATTTTTGTAAATCTACCTCAAGTGTTTCCTCAACATTATACAGAAAGAAACACGTAAATCGGTATATTAAAAATATCGGAGTAATCGGTGTATTTTTTTTAAAGCGGTTAGGATTGAGAAACTGAATCTTTTTTTGAAGTCGATTACAAATGTGAGTATTGTAATATCTACATTGGCTATTGCTTAGCCTGATTGAAGCCACAGAGAGTGCCATTGGGGTGGAAAAAGTTTGGTCTACAATTTTTCTTGCACCGTCTCATCTTCCGGGAACTCAGAAAAGGGCTGGTGTGGCGGCTGAATCAGCGGAGAGCCTCAAAAGGCGCAAATATAGTACCCTAGATAGCGGGTATTTGAGCCTTTTGGGGTTGAGACGCTTGGACCGTGGGGACCAGGAGCCCATCGAATATTTAAAGACCTATCAGGGCGACTGGTCGAAGCTACTCGTGACCAGAATGCTGGCCTTTATTTTGCCCAAAGAATAAGCATTGCCATACAACGTGGCAATGCTGCCAGCATTTTGGGAACGCTGCCCACCGGTAGCGGATTGTTAGATTAGTTTTAATTTTAGATTAATTTTAGTTTTAGATTAGTTTTAGTTATAAATTTAAATTTAAGATAGTTTTTATTTTACTTGTAATTTTTATTCAATATAAAACACTGATTTTTATTTGAAGACAAAATAATAATTTATGGAACATTGACTCGAAAGAAGAAGACGTATTTTAACACTCACATAACGATTTTAGAATATTTCATGAAGTCCAATATAGTTTATAGAATGGTTTATTATCTATGAGTGCCATCTAAAAATATTATGCGTCCCTCAAACTATAAATTCAACTCGAGTAAACTGACTTTTGCGTCCTTCAGTGAGTACTATTGTCACTTTATTATGTCACTTACATAATAATATATATTGTAATACATACATACATACATTTTTGCTCATAATATTTTTAATTGAATAAGATTATTTAATTTGAATTATGTACACATAATAATATTATTAACATATACTGTTTATATAAGTTTATATACATCGATGTAGAAAGTGTACTGGAGAAGTTTGACTTGTAACTATGGAGTTATTAATAAAGAATTGTATTGTATTGTATTGTACTCTTACAGCGAAAATGAAAATGCTATTTATTACAAAATTATATTAGGATGCTGTTATAAATTATGATAATCATTATCATAGCATCAAGCGAAGAAAAAAAAGAACATAAAAGTTTTTTTCTGAGGTCCATATACTTAAAAACTGATTTGACTATATTTTTTGTTGCTAACAATCAAGACTAAGACTTGATATTTAAATTTTCCCATCACTAACTACGAGGGGACAGGACGTTGGGAAAAATTTGTGGCTCCCTCTTTAGGCTCGGGCCACATAATTACAGGGATGTGACTTTTTCAGGCGTTTTCAGGCAGCTTTGTGACATTTTATAAAGCCGTGTGTTTGATGAGATTTGTTTTGTTTTGGAATGAGGATTTGTAACAAGGTAATCTGAAGAGTAATAAGAGAGGGGATGGTTATTTTACCTTGACTAAATAAAAACCACATGTAGTAGTGCAGGGGTGGGCAAACGGTCGATCGCGATCGACCGGTCGATCGCAAGGGAATCTATGGTCGATCGCACGCATTCCTAAAAATGTACTGACGTGATGGGCTAATTCCAATAACAGTGGTCTTTTCACCAGTCAAAATACCAGTATTTAAAGTGCGTTCATAAAAAACATTGTATTTTACACGCGCGTAACTTTAAGAAAATACTTGTCAACAAACAACCTTTCACTGCGAAAATGTCGATATGAAATAAGAAGGCACCAGATTTATTTGCGGCAGTTTTTGGTCTCTTTTGACTCAAGAAAAATACCCAAGTCTCCAACAAATCGCACAGCAATTAACTGCTTTGTTTGGGTCGACGTATTTGTGCGAATCTGCGTTTTCTGAAATGAAAATAACTAAATCCAAACACCGCAATCGACTTACCGACGAACATTTGTCTTCCTGTTTACGTTTGGCACTTAGTAAATACGTGCCTTCCAATGAGAAATTAGCAGAAAATACGCAGTGCCATGCATCGACCTCTAAGTAAATCGGTCCAGAGAGGCCCGAAAACTGATAAAAACACTCTTAGTTCATGTGATTGGCTTCATACTTATTTTTAGTAGTTATTAGTTATTAACTTGTATAATAAGAAACTGTACTTCTTTAATTGTAAATAAAAGTATGTTTAAATAGTAATATGTACGCAATACCTACAATAAACGATTTAACATAAAAAAATATTGTCTTATTGCAAGTCGATCGCTTGTCGTCTCAATTTATTGATATAGATCGCCATTAGTGAAAGTCTGCCCACCCCTGTAGTAGTGTAAGTGCAATGAAAGGCCGAGGTACGTTCGCCATTACTTTTATTCACTTTCTCCCTTACTCTAGTTACAAACGATTCTGTCTCGCTTACTCCTGATGCTACATGAATGTCAACGTCATTACTTTCATATATTCTTAGATTTGTAGCATTACAAATTTAATGCTTACATGCCCTTTGAAATTTACAAAAGATTAAAATAGTTTTAAATATTTTTAAATTTCACTACAACTTACATGTTCTTGAGAAAAAAAAACTGGTTACTACGTTACAATTTACTAAACAAAGAAACATTCTTTACTTTAAATTGTGGCTTTATATTTAATTTTAATGAATTATTTAATAATTTTCAACGGGGTTTTACAACGGGGAGTGTATTCGCTTCGAGTACAATAAGGAATTACACTAGAAATTAGTCATATACAAATAAAACGCACTTCCGCAAAGTAACGCCTGATTCAATCAACTAACGGGGAGTGTTCTGAAAAACGGTTTGATCTGATGCCGGCGTCGCGGTTTTACTATCGCACTAGCCGCCATCGCCTGAAAGTTCACACTTAGATCAGTGGAAATCGCACAATGTGCGATTCACACGATCTTTCTTGCCTCACACCTGCAAAATGTGGAATGAGCAACCTACCACGGTGTTTCCAAGAAGCTGCAACATGGGGTTCTTCAAAAGGCGAGTTAAGAAGAGTTAATCGAGTTCCAAAGGGTCGGCAATGTATTTGTGACGCCTCTGGTGTTACAAGTATTCATAGGCGACGGTGACTGCTTACCATCAGGCAGCCCGTTTGCTTGTTTGCAAACTATGGCATAAAAAATAAAAAATACATCGACCAAGATTATGTGGACTACGCTACACTATCTCTAAGCGATATAGGCTATGTTAGGTTCACGACGCAGGCGACTCCGATGGCAGAAGCTGGTTTGTAATATTAACGTAAATTATTATAGTTTTGGTACCGAAACAACAAAGTTTTATATTTAAGGCGAGGTTTTCCCACTTTTAAGCAACATTTATTACTACAGATGACCATAAGGCTTAATTTATTGTATTAAAGTCGCATTTAGTGGAGCAAACCCATGGCTTACACACAGTCTTGCGTTTCGCTACGTCTATTTTGAGGTGTTTCTCATATTTATCGAAAAGTATTTATTAAATATATATAGCTGTTATGTAAAATGTATCTTTGCGATTTTCTCCATTATTATGAAATCTGTATAATTAATATATGGTAGACATCATTTAAAGAAGACCGCAACCGCAACAAGAGACCGCAGGGAAACGCTGGATGCAGGCCGCTTCCAACCGGCGCTTCTGGAGATCGATGGGGGAGGCTTCCGGAGGATCAGTGGACGTCCTATGACTGAAATGATGATGATGAATGATAAATAATTTTTAATAAATAGGTATTTGAATAAATAAAAAAAGAGTGGGAAAAGAGCGCTTTGTGTTACTTTCGTATTTTTTTTTTCTATCGAGCGAAATATCCTTTATTGAGTTCGGTTTTTGGGGTTTCCTAGACATAACATAAAATTTTTATATTACACCATTTTTATAATATTAAGCAAACCGTGGAAGTAGACACACTTAAACTAGAATGACCAAAATTCATAAAATTCGGAAAAGAGGGCCTTAAACAAATACCTGCGTAAACGTTGGCTTCCAATACAATAAGTACGTTATTACTTACTAATTAAGCAGTTATCCGAGAGAAAACAAACACTTGCTTTCGGATTCAATTTTCGGGCTAGAATTAAGAACATGTAGTTTGGAAAAAATTACACAGATTTTATTATGGAAAATGACGTGGTTTTAACACATTTTATTATCTTACGTCATTGAGATACAATTCCTATAGAGTCACAATCTCTCAGTAAAACCAGCAAAAAACGTCCGAGCGTCATAGTGCATAAATTGTTTTAAAAGTTTATCGGGGCTTATTACGTATTAAAATCAAACCGCGAAAGTTTAAAAATTACTACATACAATGTATCAATTATATATTTCACAATGCCACATTTACTCCAATGTAGACGTTATGTCGCTTGCATAGTGTTCAACGTTAGTTGTCCGCTATGTCATCGTAGCTCTGGCATCGCGCGGCGTTGTACTCGGAGCGCGGTTACCTTGTAACTAACCAAATAGTCTGCGCAATTCGTAGCGTGCGCCGAGTTTTTGTCATGTTTGTGACTACTAATCCTACGATGTCTGTCTGTTCGTCTGTCCGTCCGTCTGTCCTACATATTAACGGCTGTATCTCTCGAACCGTAATAGATAGACAGTTGAAATTTTCACAGAATATGTAATGTTACGGCGAATTAACTAACTAAATAATAAAATAAGTCAAAAGTAAAAACGAAAGTCCCCATACAACAAAAGTATTTTTACGTATTTTTGTTTTAGCTCTAATGTAAAAACGGTAATACATACAAGCGTCAAACTCGGCATGATTATAATACATACTCTAAAGTATAACAACAAATAATAAATAATGGCCAAGTGTTAGTCGGTGATAAATTTCTGTTCATTAAAAGTTATACCGAGCGTCGCTTGCAAAATATTAACTATGTGACGGCGTAACAATTGCTTGACTTTTTTTTTTATAGGCGTTAAGTTGGTCTAAATCGTTTTTTTTTATAGGATAATTGTTGTATTTTGTGGTGGTACGGAACTAACGGAACCCTCAGTGCGCGAGCCCGACTCGCACTTGACCGGTTTATTTATGAACATTATTTTGACTATGGCAAAAGGTTACCATAATGTTACGCTCGAATGGAAACAATTGAATGCTTTAAGTTACCAAAAGCTACCAAATACAAAAGTTAACCCTATAACGCACAAGCGCTATCCGGCTACTGCAACCACGTTTCAACAATCAATACTTACTTGTCACCGAAATTTCATCCATAAGGCATCCAAAATTGACTACGACCCCATCACACTCTTAACCTTAAAAAAACAATCGACCTCATTGGAACCACTAACTAGAAAAAAAAACTTATTTCAAATCTGGCACATTCGAATTTAATCGTCACGTTGAAAGTTTTTTGTCATGTGCGAACTGTTAGTGTTATTTTTTTTGTATTTGATAATGGAAACTGAATAGTGATGTATAATTAGTTGTTTTTTTTTTTCAGGCGTCGACAGCGCCCCCTAGCGACCGGCCAGCGGCGCAACGCCGCTTCGACTGATACGAATTCTACCCCCAATGCGGGGGTTTTACCTATACTTATGTGTTTACATCTTAAATGGGGTGTGTGTAGAGTAGGAACGGGTAGAGAGTTTTAGAGATCGAATGGGAGAAAGTTTATAGCGTGAATATCTATTATCTAAATAAATAAAAAGAAATGAGGAGATCCGTAGACGTAGTATTTATATTCTCTTTGCGTAGACGAACGAAAGTCACCGACATAGCCCACTGGATCAGCAAGTGGCAGGGCACATATCACGCAGAACAGATGGCCGATGGGATCGAAAGATTCTGGAATGGAGACCACGGACCGGTAAGCGCAGCGTAGGATGTCCACCCACAAGATGGACGGACAATCTAAAAGAGACCGCAGGGAAACGCTGGATGCAGTGTCCAACCGGCCCTTTTAGAGATCGATGGGGAGGCCTATGTCCAGCAGTGGACGTCCTATAGCTGAAGTAATGATGATGATGACGATGAACTAAATAAATAAAATTCATTTATTCCAAAAAAATATGTAAAAAATTAACAATGTAAAACCAAAATATATAAGTGATATAACCCAATTGCCCTTTTGGAGGTAGGCCAAAGTCAAGCAGAAGGCTGGTTATGCTTATTCTAATAATATATGATTTTCTAATACATATATGACTTCTTCACTGCATCTACAGAACCTCAGCGCGAACATGTTGGAAATCTTGGAATGCCTCTGTCTTTTTTTTTTTTTTATTAATATTAGGCTTGCGCTTGACCGTCAACTCCTGATGTCTTTTTCAAGGTTATCATTATTTATCACTATCAGCTAGAAGACGTCCACTGCTGAACATAGGCCTGCTATTAGAACTCCATACTGAACAACAGCCTGCCATCTGCATCCACTGGATGCTGCGATTCTCACGATATCGTTGGTTCATCTAGTGGGAGGCCTACCAACGCTGCGTCTTCTGGATCGTGGTCTACACTCAAGAACTTTTCTTCCCCATCGGTTATCAGTTCTTCGAGCAATGTGCCACTTCAACTTGCAAATAATGGCTATGTCGGTGACTCTGGTTCTTTGACGAATATCCTAGTTCCAGTTTCTATCGCGGAAAGAAACTCCGAGTATAGCTCTCTCCATTGCCCGTTGTGTGACTGAGTTTTTCCAAAAGGGGCCCACGTCTCAGTACGTCATCACTGCCATCTGGCAACATACACTGGCTAATGACCCTTGTCTTTAGGCACTGTGGTATTTTGAACGGTTTGGTCTGTCAAGGTCCCAGGCACAAAATAAAACGCACCTCTCTGTTTCCCATCTACTCTATGCAGAGAACGCGCGCGGATCATACTAACTACGCCTTATTCTGTGTCCCGGGTGCGTATACGAAATATAAAGTCGCCGCGGAGGTTGTTATTGCCGCATCCGTATAGATACGGACCTCCTGGAGTAATATCCTTTCCCAGGAATTCAATGTGGATGCAATCAAAAATCGTTTAAGAAAATAAACAACATGAAGGTGGGTAAGTCAATGACTGTTTTAAAAAGGGGGAAGACGCGTGACATCCAAACATTGTATCCAATAAATATGACTCTGTTTCGGCTCGAGTCAGCGGCGACGTTGACGTGTACACAGTAAACGTCAACTTCACCGCTCCATTAGACACTATGCTAGACCATAGAAGTGACATTTAAAGAAAATTAAGTTCATTAATTTTCTGTTTTTTAAGTTCCATGAAATGTCTACAATAAGTTAATTGTTTTTAAGTATTTACGAGTGAAAAGTAATGCCGTGAAACTTGTTTTTTGTCTTTGAACTGTTGCTGCACCTTGTGAAAACGCAGGAAGTAATTTTTGTTGCTTAATTTCACACAATTTTGACAAGTAATTCACGTGCTATCAAAACGCCAGTTCAATTGTGACTGAAGTGGATTGTGCCCCGGAGCCTATATTGTGCGGTCCACGTCAAGAAGTTCGTCCCGTATCTTCCCCCTATTTATTTACATCAATGAGATAAGTAGGATTTTTTTAACAAGGGCAAAATCTTCTTATGAATCTGGTGCATTGGGATGCAGCCAGGCTATGTGGGATTATTTTTATCTTCTGTAGCTATGTTACATAATTATGTGGGGTTTGTTCGTAGACCGCATTATCGCTTACCAAGGGCCGGTAAGCGCAGCGTAGGACGTCCACCCACAAGATGGACAGACGACCTAAAAGAGACCGCAGGGAAACGCTGGATGCAGGCCGCTTGCTACCGGCCCTTTTGGAGATTGATGAGGGAGGCCTATGTGCAGCAGTGGACAACCTATGGCTGAAATGATAATTATCGCTTAAGAGGGGGCCTCCGAAATTTTATGCTAATTTGCCATGATATTCTAACTAAACCAAATATCCTATCAACATAATAATTGATATATGTGATTTTTCAATTCATTTTCTTTCCGGCACTAAGACAGAAACATAATAGCGAGATATTTACTCGATACTTTATTGTTTTCAAAAAGGTGCCTTTTTGCTGATTTTTTTGATTTTTTCTTGGATAGAACTTCAGTCACATATCTAAAATAAATACTCATCGAAGGAAAATATAGTTTGTTTTCCAGTGCTAAGACAAAATTTACCTAGATTAATTAGTACTCTCATAATAAATTATATTCGATTTGAGACTTACGTCCTTTAGTTCTAAGCAACTATTCGGTCAAACGGCAAGTCCGATATTCAACCTTATTCTGTTGCGCTTTGCATCTAAATGGCGAAACATGCTCCGTTCAACCTCAGTACCGCACTATGCTCCAACGGGGAAGGACGCACGCGCTTGCTATTCGCCTAGATTTATCTTCCGAGTGCGATTATATCAACACCTACTGTATTTTCAAACAATGGATAACATAAAAAATCTATGGCTTGAACGCGACCATTTGATGCGGCAACCAAGTGTTGCCAATGACCTAGAGCACAGACTAGGTAAAGCTACTATGAAAAAATTACAGGTATTAATAATTATGGATACGACTAGGCCATCTATCATTAGGGCATCTATTATTATGTACGCTCGGTAATATAGTTACAAGAGTCTAAGTGTTTCGTGTGGAGAGAGAAAGAGAGAGAGAGAGACAGTCAGAAAGACTATTAAAAATCAAAATTATTAAGTAAAATATAATTTTCGTTGAATAAAAAATAATAATAATAATTAACATTTTTTTTTTTTAATTAATAATTTCATAAATTAAATGAAATTTAATTAAATAATTCAAATATACTTAAATAGATTATAGTTATTAACAACCAGGTATAGAACAAACACAAACGTTCATCACATAACTGTTTGTCCTAGGTGGGAATCGAACCCACGCCTCCAAGCTCAGAAGGTAGGTTCACTACTAACTGGACCAACGGGCTTTCGCGTGCTTCGTTTATTTTAGTATAGTATAGTATAGCATAGCATAGCATAGTATAGTATAGTATAGTATAGCATAGTATAGTATAGTATAGCATAGTATAGCAAAGTATAGCAAAGTATAGTATAGCATAGTATAGCAAAGTATAGTATAGTATAGTATAGTATAGTATAGTATAGTATAGTATAGTATAGTATAGTATAGTATAGTATAGTATAGTATAGTATAGTATAGTATAGTATAGTATAGTATAGTATAGTATAGTATAGTATAGTATAGTATAGTATAGTATAGTATAGTATAGTATAGTATAGTATAGTATAGTATAGTATAGTATAGTATAGTATAGTATAGTATAGTATAGTATAGTATAGTATAGTATAGTATAGTATAGTATAGTATAGTATAGTATAGTATAGTATAGTATAGTATAGTATAGTATAGTATAGTATAGTATAGTATAGTATAGTATAGTATAGTATAGTATAGTATAGTATAGTATAGTATAGTATAGTATAGTATAGTATAGTATAGTATAGTATAGTATAGTATAGTATAGTATAGTATAGTATAGTATAGTATAGTATAGCATAGCATAGCATAGCATAGCATAGTATAGTATAGTATAGTATAGTATAGTATAGTATAGTATAGTATAGTATAGTATAGTATAGTATAGTATAGCATAGTATAGCATAGTATAGCATAGTATAGCATAGTATAGCATAGTATAGTATAGTATAGTATAGTATAGCATAGTATAGCATAGTATAGTATAGTATAGTATAGTATAGTATAGTATAGTATAGTATAGTATAGTATAGTATAGCATAGTATAGTATAGTATAGTATAGTATAGTATAGTATAGTATAGTATAGTATAGTATAGTATAGTATAGTATAGTATAGTATAGTATAGTATAGTATAGTATAGTATAGTATAGTATAGTATAGTATAGTATAGTATAGTATAGTATAGTATAGTATAGCATAGTATAGTATAGTATAGTATAGTATAGTATAGTATAGTATAGTATAGTATAGTATAGTATAGCATAGCATAGTATAGTATAGCATAGTATAGCAAAGTATAGCATAGCATAGTATAGTATAGTATAGTATAGTATAGTATAGCATAGCATAGTATAGTATAGCATAGCATAGCATAGCATAGTATAGTATAGTATAGCATAGTATAGTATAGTATAGTATAGTATAGTATAGTATAGTATAGTATAGTATAGTATAGTATAGTATAGTATAGTATAGTATAGTATAGTATAGTATAGTATAGTATAGTATAGTATAGTATAGTATAGTATAGTATAGTATAGTATAGTATAGTATAGTATAGTATAGTATAGTATAGTATAGTATAGTATAGTATAGTATAGTATAGTATAGTATAGTATAGTATAGTATAGTATAGTATAGTATAGTATAGTATAGTATAGTATAGTATAGTATAGTATAGTATAGTATAGTATAGTATAGTATAGTATAGTATAGTATAGTATAGTATAGTATAGTATAGTATAGTATAGTATAGTATAGTATAGTATAGTATAGTATAGTATAGTATAGTATAGTATAGTATAGTATAGTATAGTATAGTATAGTATAGTATAGTATAGTATAGTATAGTATAGTATAGTATAGTATAGTATAGTATAGTATAGTATAGTATAGTATAGTATAGTATAGTATAGTATAGTATAGTATAGTATAGTATAGTATAGTATAGTATAGTATAGTATAGTATAGTATAGTATAGTATAGTATAGTATAGTATAGTATAGTATAGTATAGTATAGTATAGTATAGTATAGTATAGTATAGTATAGTATAGTATAGTATAGTATAGTATAGTATAGTATAGTATAGTATAGTATAGTATAGTATAGTATAGTATAGTATAGTATAGTATAGTATAGCAAAGTATAGTATAGCATAGTATAGCAAAGTATAGCATAGTATAGCAAAGTATAGCAAAGTATAGTATAGCAAAGTATAGTATAGTATAGTATAGTATAGTATAGTATAGTATAGTATAGTATAGTATAGTATAGCAAAGTATAGTATAGCATAGTATAGCAAAGTATAGCATAGTATAGCAAAGTATAGCAAAGTATAGTATAGCAAAGTATAGTATAGTATAGTATAGTATAGTATAGTATAGTATAGTATAGTATAGTATAGTATAGTATAGTATAGTAAAGTATAGTATAGTATAGTATAGTATAGTATAGTATAGTATAGTATAGTATAGTATAGTATAGTATAGTATAGTATAGTATAGTATAGTATAGTATAGTATAGTATAGTATAGTATAGTATAGTATAGTATAGTATAGTATAGTATAGTATAGTATAGTATAGTATAGTATAGTATAGTATAGTATAGTATAGTATAGTATAGTATAGTATAGTATAGTATAGTATAGTATAGTATAGTATAGTATAGTATAGTATAGTATAGTATAGTATAGTATAGTATAGTATAGTATAGTATAGTATAGTATAGTATAGTATAGTATAGTATAGTATAGTATAGTATAGTATAGTATAGTATAGTATAGTATAGTATAGTATAGTATAGTATAGTATAGTATAGTATAGTATAGTATAGTATAGTATAGTATAGTATAGTATAGTATAGTATAGTATAGTATAGTATAGTATAGTATAGTATAGTATAGTATAGTATAGTATAGTATAGTATAGTATAGTATAGTATAGTATAGTATAGCATAGCATAGCATAGCATAGCATAGCATAGCATAGCATAGCATAGCATAGCATAGTATAGTATAGCATAGCATAGCATAGCATAGTATAGTATAGCATAGCATAGCATAGCATAGCATAGTATAGTATAGTATAGTATAGTATAGTATAGTATAGTATAGTATAGTATAGTATAGTATAGTATAGTATAGTATAGTATAGTATAGTATAGTATAGTATAGTATAGCATAGTATAGCAAAGTATAGCATAGTATAGTATAGTATAGTATAGCATAGTATAGTATAGTATAGTATAGTATAGTATAGCATAGCATAGTATAGTATAGCATAGCATAGCATAGCATAGCATAGCATAGCATAGCATAGCATAGCATAGCATAGCATAGCATAGCATAGCATAGCATAGCATAGCATAGCATAGCAAAGCATAGCACAGCACAGCACAGCATAGCATAGCATAGCATAGCATAGCATAGCATAGCATAGCATAGCATAGCATAGCATAGCATAGCATAGCATAGCATAGCATAGCAAAGCATAGCAAAGCATAGTTTAGCATAGCAAAGCATAGCATAGCATAGATATATTATATAGATACATAGCATTTTTACAAAAATGACCTCATACGTACTGTTTCTGAGACAATCGATGGTTTTTGAAAAAAATTACGAAAATTTTCCGGATTTTTGCGCTTTAATATTTTGAAAGGCATTCTTTGCACAAAAATAGCCGAATTTGGGCTTATCAGACGCGTCTTTTTATTTTCTACACACGTGTGTTTACTGTGTTTCTATTTTATTATTATTTATGCCTACCAACTAAATAAACACATTTTTTTTTTTAAATATTATTTATTTCCTGAAATTGTGAGAGTAGAAAGCCAAAAAAATAAATATAGTCTATTTATTACACCACTGAATTTTTTGTGTTGAATTTTTTTGTTATTTTTAACATGAAATTCCGGTTACGTAATTTCAAACCCAATTTGGGGTTTTTAGGGTTAGGTCCTAAAGCCGAGTTTTTGAGTTTAACGTCTTCGTCTGCCAGAAAATATGATGCCTATGACGTCAGATTTTTGATTGGACCTTTGTGTCCAAAGTTATGGACCTTCAAAAAATCGGGTATTTAGGGTCCGCCTCGCTACTTAGTAACTCAAGTTACTATGTACCTACGAGTCTTAAAATACTAAATGACCTATCGTTGGATAGCCAGTGAAGCTAACTATTCTTGCCTGGATTGACCTGGGACAAAATGTTTGAGGAGCCGGGTATTTCAGGTCGTCAAAATCTTAAGACCTAACTTAGACTATAATATAAACTAAAAACTAGAACTAGTTATATTTCCTAAACCACAATCTTAAAAAATCTGAAAAAAAATTACTAAAATTCAAAATGAGCTTTACTACCTCGAGCCAAAATTTGGGCGTGGTAGGGGGTGGTTTTCACCCTTCTTTATTTCTATTTAAATGTATTTCTCACTGATTTCAAAAGTAAAAATCTAAATATTTTTTTGTAATTTTTTTTGGGTTAAAGGTCTGGTTTAGGAGATATGACCCGGGATCGGGTACCCCGTGCCACGAGGTTTTTGGGTTTTTTGGTCTTATCCCGGCAAGTTCAACCTAGCAAAGCATAGCATAGCATAGTTCAGTTTAGTTTTATTTAGGTTATTTCAATTTAATTTATATACTTTATTATTTTTATATTGTAGAAAACCTAAAAATAAATTACAAATACAATTTTGAAAAGTGAAATAAACAATTTACGGTTCTGCGCGCCGCGACCGAACTCAGCTAATCGCCAAAACACCAAGTACACCAACACTATGCTTATCCTGTGTGTTATTGCTCCTTGCCGCTTTACAAGGTCGAGTGCGCGAGTTGTGTACACTTTAGCTGCGCGCGACTGCCGCGCTGCCGTGGTTGTGTTTCACACTAATGCGGGTGATGCGAGACGCGCGGGTGAAATCAGAAATTTTTCTGGCCTTATACCCAGCCTTAACATCAAGTGGTGGGTCGACGATATTATTACTATCGCGGGTCGAACCTGGACTATATTAGCACAGGATCGAGGCAGATGGCATAGCAAGAGAGAGGTCTATACCCAGCAGTGGGATAAGGAATGCTGTGGATGATGATGATGATCAAGCGAGTAGGAGGTCAAACGCAAGCCTATAGTTAAATAATAAACAACAGCTAGGGCAGCTAGGTTATGTGTTTTTTTTTTTGCAGCTAGGTTATGCGGGATATAATTTAATACTTTAAGTTGAGTTTGGAACTGATATAACTTATGTCTCTATTATCTGTCGAACCAAGAATGTTGTAGGAGACACAAGGTAGGGCTGGTGCAGCGGTCAGTTTGGCGGCGCAGCACTAGCGGCGTGTAGTATGAAATCTTTGTATGCTAATGCTAACCTCTGTAGTGGTTAATAATAATATTCGGGATATTTTTGCACACACGGTCATCTGACTCCAAACTAAGCAAAGCTTGTGATATGGCTGCCAGAGACTGATATACATACATATTATATAGTTTTAAATACATACTTAAATAGATATTAACAACCAGATATAGAACAAACACAAATATTCATCACATAAATGTTTGTCCTAGGTGAGAATCGAACCCACGCCCCCAAGCGCAGAAGGCAGATTCACTACCAACTGGACCAACGGGCTATCTTACGGGTTACATATTTGAGCAGTTTGCCTTGGTTGGAACCTTCCTACTTTTTTGAACTCGGTTAAAAATTGTCGACTCGTCGAACTGTCGATGATTTGCAGGCCGCTCCACTACATTTACGCTTTATGGTTGATATTCCGAAAACCCGTATGAAGCGCTTTGATTCCACTTTTATTATGCGTACTGCTATTCTGTGGAATGCGCTGCCTGAATGGGTGTTCCCCCATAGTAACAATCTGGGTGTCTTCAAATCACGAGTGAATCGGTTTCTTCTAGGCAAGCGTGCTCCATCGTAGACCGCATCGTCGCTTTATATCAGATGAGTTGGCGGCCACCTAATAGATAAAAAAAATATTATGTACTAAGTTTTAACTTGTCAAGTAGGTAGATACGCAGGAGATGCCTAATCCGGCTTAGACTAGTGTAGCATGAATACGCGAAATGAGTTGTTGACGAGCTTCCATCTCGCTCTACAGGGTGTTCTCAATTGTTACACAATATATTTTTTGTTTTAAACTATCTCGGTTGTTCACTGTAGTTATATGATTATTTACGGGATATTCACCGTGGTAAGGTTGTGGAATGAGCTCCCGATATTTCGGTGCAGTTACATGCACCATGTTCACGGGAAAACTGAAAGATTGCGCCGAAATATCGGGAGCTCATTCCACAACCTTACCACGGTAAATATCCCGTAAATAATCATTTAACTTCAATATAGTTTTAGGTTTTAAATCATCTTATAGTTTAGTAATAGTTAATTATTAATATACCACTATAGGTGGCGCTAGTGTAATTTCGACACAGAATTATATAGGTATAATATAACGGCTAAATAAATCTATCATCATCATCATCATTTCAGCCATAGGACGTCCACTGCTGGACATAGGCCTCCCCCATCGATCTCCAAAAGGGCCGGTTGGAAGCGGCCTGCATCCAGCGTTTCCCTGCGGTCTCTTTTTTAAGCGAATAATTCTATACTTTAATTTATTTTTTATATTCACGTATGCGAATTCTAACAGCCCTAACAGACATAAATGCTGTTGGTCCGTCAACCAAGTCCGTCTCGTCTGTACTACTTTAAGTTAGGAAAGACAGAAACAAGTTTCATCTTATCAAGCGATTAAATTTAATTTAATTCTTACTTAATTATTATTATTGTAAATTACGCTTGACTAGAATATTTTATTGCAATTATTATACAGTGGTTACAGAGTGGTTCACTCTGGTGGTTCTGGTCGCAGTTTTACGACGTACCCGGGTCCAATGAGCAATGGGCAGCCACATTGCTCGAAGAACCGATAACCAATGGTGAAGAAAGGTTCATGAGTGGAGACCGCGAACCGAAAGACGCAGCATTGGTAGGCCTGAACTAGATGGATCGACGTCAACTGAGAGTCGCGGGTAGTGGATGCAGATGGGTTAAAAGGGGAGGCCTATGTTCAGCAGTGGACGTCTTCTGGCTGATGATGATGATGACGATGACGAGGCTTGCGTTTGACTGCTAATGCAGTCTGCGACAGAACACGCTTACCTAGAAGAAACTGATTTACCCGTTTTGATAATATAATTATGTAGGCACTATATACCACAATGGATGCATTGAATTAATTGGCTGTTCCGCGCATATTGTTGAATGTGAAATATGACAATAAGTACTTCAACAATGGTGTCGATTCTGTCATACCACTCACTAAACTAAACCAATCTGACAGGACTAAAATTATCTGCCTCTCTTCTCATTTTAATATGTGAGTGAAGGATGGCAACAATTTTAGAGCTGTCAAAATTAGTTTAGTTAAGTTTAGAGAACATCAGAATCGACGCCAATATAACAGGCTGTCATCAGTTATATATTATTGCGAAAAAGAAGAAGTAAAAGTTATTATTCTGGTCATTCACCAAAAAAATAAAATAAACATAGTCATAAAATTTAATGTCTGATATTTATTTTAATTTGCATTTTATGGCATTAATAAAACAAGGTCTGGCATAGTGAGATTGCATCAGCCTGTATACAGCCATAACATCTCCGGAGTAAAACCACCATCTTGCGGATTTGTTGTTTATTTCACTTTTGTTTAATACCTTGTACGTACTCGTAGTACTTATACAGGGTTACGCGGTAAGCCTGTACTAAGCCGAAAGAGGTAAGTTATACTCATCATTATGAACAACTTTTACTATGGGACCAACCATGAAAATCAAGAAAAAAGTCAGCTGTTCCATAGAAACAAAATAAAACAGCCTTCTATTTCCTCAATCTATAAATATGCACATTAGCATGCATTAACGTGAATTTTTCTGAATTGTATATAATAAAAATAAAAAACAGCTGTTCCATAGATAACGGTAATTTAAACTTCAGGATTAGGCCATTTGGGGATCCCTTTCAGCTTGTAGGTACCCCATTTTTTTTCGAGGCGAAATCTTCCAATCCAATATAGATGCATACACTGGATTAATAAATATGCTACAATTAATCTCGAAAAATATACGTTTCCTGTACGATATTTACCATGCAAAAACAGGAACCGCTGCTAGTAAAAACTAAAAGTGGTGTTAAACCCTGAAGGCTTCCCTCCTGAAGAGTTTCGTGCAAAGTTCCGTGCCTTTTAACATACATACATACATTATCAGCCATTAAATGTCCACTGCTGAACAAGGCCTCCCTCTTAGAGAGGGGTGTTGCCATAACCCCCACGCTTGGCAGGCGGCTTGGAGATCGCAGTACGTTCACCGTGTACTAACAGGACGCTGCTGCCCATCCTCCGGTGGTTCTGGTCGCAGTTTTAGGACATACCCGGGTCCCTTTTAACATACCTACTATTTATTTTGTTTTGATACGCAAATTAGTATAAATTATTTTAAACATTTGGGTGGCTGATGTGTGATACATCAGCTATGTAAGCAGCGACCAACGGCTTCAAACAAAACACATTTGACTATACTGTAGGCTCTTTCCTATCTCACTCTTTCATTCACGATATTATCGCGCGCCCTTCACGCGATTACAGATGTAGTGAGGTATAATACCGCGCACTCTTTCCCTCGTAGGTTTACAATCACGCGGGAAAGAGCGAGAGAAACGCGACGATACGACGCCGCGCATTCATGCAACGCCGCGTCTCGTCAGTCGCGCATTCAATCTCGTGTTATTTGGTGTTTACGTAAAATAAAGAGCGAAAATCAACAATAACCTTTATCAAAAATCATACTAAAATATACCCAATTCACAAAGAACCTCTTCTATCAAGGTAAGGAGCTTATTAGCTATCTTATTATAAGTGTTTATTTTCATGTAGTCTTAACGTGCTATTTAGTGTGTCTGGCTGAGAATCTAAGCAAAGGATAAACAATATTTTGGACCGCGGGTTTTCTCTTCCCTTTTCTGGCAGTTTGTGCAATTTCGTCAAATTATCGTCTTTATGATATGAGCGAGATATTCGCTTGAAAGCAACTAGGTACCTTTTTATTGCGCCTGTTAGTCGACGATGTGGTCGAAGATGAAGCACGCAGACTTGGAAGATACCTATTCACTCTGGCCTTGAAAGGCCCAGATTATATCTCTCAGGAAACAAGGAAGCGGGCAGGTTGTTGCAATCCTTGGCCGTACGGATTAGAAACTTAGAATCGAAACGTTTGGTCACGTATCCATGGAAATCCAGGGCTGATTTCCTACTTATCCTATAGTAGAAAGGGGATGGTAGGATAAGGTCATGTAGCTCCGATGCACATTCTCCGATATAAATCCTGTAGAAAATTGGCTAGGTACCTACTTTACGGCGGTGTTCTAGACTGAGAAGTTTCTTAGCCACTAACTTCTCATCGCCTATAAGTCGAGCAGCACGCCGGTCTACCGATTCAAGCTGGTATTTGGCTGAACCGTCCCAAAGATGACAGCAGTGTTCCACACACGATCGCACTTGAGCTTGATATAGAGTAAGCAACTGCCCCGGTGTGAAATACGGCCTAACCTTACTCAGGCAGGGCCTACTTTTGGTGTCGACGATAGACAATGAAAACTTACCTTTAGTCGTACCACGAGGAAAAAATATCCTGAAATTTAGAAAAGAAGAGGAAAATAAAGGTCGTCTTGCCTTCCAAAATCGATTCCTTCTTTTTTTATTATTATTATTAAATACTTAAGGGTCCTGTATACCCTCTGCAGCTTTCTCTCTCGCACATTTTTACATTATTGAAGATATAAAATCAATGAGTGTGAATTTCCAAAAAGTAACAAAATCATGTCATGGTGTCTATTGTAATATTACAAACAAATAAATTGTCAATTTGATATATTTTAATTTGACACAGTAAAATGGTAACAAGTGATTTTTATTTCTCGTGTCATTTTATTCCGTCAAATTACAAGATATCGAAGCAAACATTTCTTTGTTTGTAATGTTACGATAGACACCATGACATGATTTTGTGACTTTTTGGAAATTCACACTCATTGATTTTATATCTTCAATAATGTGTAAATGTGCGAGCGAGAGAGTTGCAGAGGGTATACAGGACCCTTAATAGGCTTGCGTTTGACCGCCAACTCATGATGCGGTCAACGGTGAAGCACGCTTGCCTAGAAGAAACCGATTCACTCGTGATCATCATCATCATCATCATCTTCCACTTCCAGGAAGGAAATGTCATCTTGCCTTCCAAAACCGCTGCGATTCCTTCTTCCGAGACTAATCAAGAAAGTCAGGATTTTTTTCAGTTAATAATGTATTTTACTTAGAATAATTATATATTACAAGAATTTTTAATGTATAATGTACTTAGTCAATAATTTATTGAATTCTTAATGTATAATGTACTAACTTCTATTCCAAAAACTCTCGCTTTTTATAACCATGTAGTCTGCACCTATAATTGTGGTGGCGTTTAGTTTAAGTCTTGTACCTTGTCTCCGTCATATAAAGTAAGGGCGTACATCATGTTGGTGTTCATTAATAAAATAAAATAAAATAAAATAAAATAATTTCTTTTTTTCAGTATCGGCTCCGTATGGTTTGAATATTCTCCAAATTCCTCTGCTCTCTAAGTCTAACCTAAACCTAAACTAGAATATAGGTAGGCACGTAATACGAAATGGCGGACTTACGACTTTGGAGTCGCGAAGTCATAGCAGACTTCATAGAACTGTACAAGTCCCATCAGTGTCTGTGGGACGTGAAATGCGATGGGTATAAGAGTAAATATATCAGATCATTCGCGTATAAAGACCTTGTCCAGTTTTGTAAAAAACGAGGATTTCCAGAGGCGAATAGAGACTTTGTTGCAAGAAAACTGCAGAGTTTAAGGGGATCATTTCGCAAAGAGGTAAGAAAGATGTTTTTTTTAATATAGGTATATGTATTTTTTATGCCATAGGTAGCAAACATCCAGACGGGTTGCCTGATGGTAAGCAGTCACAGTTGCGTCACCTATACAAATACAAATACAAATCATTTATTCGGGCATAATGTATGTTAAGGGTCCTGTATACCCTCTGCAGCTCTCTCGCTCGCACATTTTCACATTATTGAAGATATAAAATCAATGAGTGTGAATTTCCAAAAAGTAACAAAATCATGTCATGGTGTCTATTGTAACATTACAAACAAAGATTAATAATTTTGCTGTCGGTTTTTTAAAAAGATAATTAGAATTTTAGGTATTACTACTAATTACAGCTGCGAAAGATAGAAAAATACAACCGGGCCGGCAAGTTGTACCAATCGAACCTGTGGTACTTTAACAATCTACTGTTTACAAAAGACGAAAACGCTGATGATGAACAGAATCAAACCGATGATGAAGGACAGAGTGGTGATGATTGTGATGACGATGGAGATGAAGAAATTAAGTTCTCTGTTGAAGTGAATCCGGATCCAAAGGTAATTTGATGTTATAAGAACTTTTTAAAGGCTTAATTTATTTATGAAAATCACTGTGATCTATCAGATATCTTCTATATTATAAAATTTAGAGTGGATTAGAGTGACATAAAACGTTATGGAGGGAGTGAAATAATTTTTATAGACGTATAAAACTGTAAGTATCAATCAAAATGCTATTATAAAAAAGCGAAATTCATCTACTCACTCACTCATTAAACACGAAATCTCGAAAACTACTAGACCTACGAAGCTGAAATTTGGCAGGTAGATTCCTTGTGGGGTGTAGAGGTTCGCTAAGAAGGATTTTACGAAAGGGCCGAATCAAGGATGACAAAAAGGGGTTGAAAGTTTATATGAAAGTCTACGCGTACGAAGTCGCGGGCAACAGCTAGTATCTATATATATATATATATATATATATATATATATATATATATATATCTGAGTTAAGTAATTCATATATTTGAAAACGATTAAATTACAGGTAATTCACAATGGTTATTTTTCAGGTAATAGAATTAGACTTCGCATTAATGCAAAGTTCTTAAGTAACCACGAAACAAAAGACGCAGTTTAAGTTAGGCCTCTTACTAGGTGGACCGAAGACATTATGACGAGTCGCGGGCATCCAGTGGTGCCACTTAGGTCATATTTTGCATAGGATACACTTTATGAAAAAGTGATGAACGTAACCTTACCATCCTTTTAAAACGCCTGTTCAACAATACGACATGAGGACGTGCAGAGAATAAAACAATTTCATCCCAACTTTAGAGAGAGCAAAAAAAAATTTATTAACTTAATTATTAAAATTATTGCCTACCGAAATTATAATTGTGCAAAGTTTCTTGCAAATATTACCGTAGAAGTTAAAGGTTCTGAAGAATTAGTAGAGGAAACTCTCGAAGTGGTCCCACATTTTTTTTTATTAACTTTGGTTTAGCAATTTTTGAAGCAGCTCCACATTTAGCGAGCGCCTGTTGATATGGCAATAGCAATAATTTTCTTAGAGCACTTACTAATTTTGAAGTCGGTTTTTAGGGTTCCTTAGTCATACAAGGAAAAGGAACAAGGAACCCTTAAAAGTTCGTTCTGTCTGTTCGTTCGTCCTAATTTTTAGAACCTTCTAACTTCTATAGTTATTTTTGATTTTTAGTAATGATTTTCCATGACATTGTTACTACCACTATTATAGACCTAATAATGGCTGTACTTTAAAATAATGAATCAAAACTAATGTATACGGGTGTAAGGGGAACACTCTCGAAGCCAAAAGAAGGTAATTGTACTCATCATTATGAACTACTTTTACTATGGGACCAGCCCTGAAGTCGCGAAAAAAATATCAGCTGTTTTATAGAAAACGGTCATTGACACTCGACAAAATGTATGGAACAGCTGATTTTTTTTTCGCGATTTCAGGGTTGTATCATAATAAAAGTTGTTCATAATGATGAGTACAATTACGTTATTTTGGCTTCTAGAGTGATCCCCTTAAACCCTGTATATTTTTGTGCTGTTGGTCTTAAATAAATATAAAATAAAATAAAAATATTAAAATGATTGATCCACTTGCGTTAGCGGCCCCACACGGCGCTCTGACACCGATCAGTCGGAGCACACGCTGTCACTTTCGTACGGCCGATTTTTTTTTTTTTTTAATATATACCTTGAATTCAGGCAGGATTGCTCTATCAAAATTTGTACCTTAGTTCAAGTAGAATAGGATAAAAATAGTTTCATATGCGTAGTTGTTCAAGAAAAAACAGGATAAGGCGATTTTGTCACCACCGTGCGTGACGGGTTGGTAACTATAGTGTCCAGCGCTGGCCAGAGCCATCTATGCGTGGTTACTGTAGTCAGCAGAACTACTCAAGTGGTGTATTACTCATGCTAATAACATTATTATTTTTACAGCCCGCCGCCGACCCGTTTCCTCCCCCATCACCACCACCAAAGAGACGCAAACGAACAGACGTCTGCATACAGCCAGAGTTCCTCGACATTGGCCATGAAACCAAACCCAAAGACTTCTCAGAGTTCGAACTGACAGGAATGAACGTGGCGAAGAAGCTAGCACGAATGAACGAAACGCAGGCGATATACGCGGAGTCTTTGATAAATAACGTCATTCGAAAAGGCTTGTTGAATAAGTTGAAAGAGGAAACAGATTTGTGTGACAGCTTCTGTGCTAGGACAAGAATGAATCTACCCTCTCAGTCTTTTAATAATTGAAAACTAAATTAAATGTAATTCTATTTTATCCATAATGCGTGCGCGGCCGCCGACGCCGTTGACTGGGCGACGCGTGTCAAAAAACTTAAAAACTCGTATTACAAGATGCATCAATCTAGATTTTCGGGCATAAAACGGAAAAAATAGCCGTATTTGTCAAGGCGAGTATAAAATAAGTAAACCATAACTATAAATTTATTTTGTGCCATTAATTTAACAAAATCCTCTCTCAAACTAGTAGAGTTTAAAAAAATCTACTTTTGTAAATTGGAGGTAAGTTTTTCCAAAATTTGGAGCCGTTATTTTAAATAAAAAATACAGGTCATACAGAAATTGAATTTTCTATAGGTCTTTCTATGTGATAGAATCAGGACGCCAAAAATCCAGTTTTGATCCTTTTTTGTCAAAAAAAGCGAGTCAAAAGTAAGTTTGTATAGGCTAAAACTACAATTATGCAAAAAAGTGTATTTTGTTCAGCTGCTATAATAGGTAATACATGGTACTACTAAAATTCCTAAAAAGTATCAGAGATTTAAGTACTACTATTTAATTGTAAACAAATTATTAGCAGTAAAAAGCTACTATGAAATTTTAGATTTTGTAATATATTTAGACTAAATAATTGACATAAGATCCCTAAAGCATGGATAAAACACGTTTTGGGTGCGGAACTCTCGGTGCACGAGTTCAACACGCACTTGGCCTGTGTTTATTTTACAAAGAAACCAGGATGCTTAAACTAATCTCTATCTCTTCTCTTCTCTATCTCTATCTCTACATAGTATAAATTGAAGTCTCTTTCCGCGTCTGTCTGTCTGTATGTATGGCCGCTAACTCCTCCTAAACCACGCAACGGATTTTGATGCGGTTTTCACCATCAGTTAGATACATTTTCAAGGAAGGTTTATATATATATAACTAGCTACTAGTTCCGGCTTCGCACGTAAATTACACCCGTGCGAAGCCGGGCGGGCGGGTCGCTAGTTGCATATAAAAATAATTTACAACAAAAGAAAATAATAATAAGAATTTTCAGCCTTATTTTATTTGCAAAATAACAAAAAGTGTGCGTTGGCCGGGAATCGAACCCGGATCAACTGCTTGGAAGGCAACTATGCTGACCATTACACCACCAACGCAGCTGACAAAGCCTCGCGAACCTTGCCTTGAATTCTGTGAAACGGTAGTAGGCAAGTAAAATAGGTACGTGACACCTGAGTAAACAAAATTAAACGCTCAATTTTTTTATTTTTTTTAATAAATAATAGGCTTGCGTTTGACCACCATCACGCCTGATGTTAAGCGATGATGCGGTCTACGTTGGAGCACGCTTGCCTACAAGGAAGGATTTTTTTTAAATTTATTAATATCTTTACTCTTGCACAATGTCAACTTCGCAAAACGTCGCAAAACGTCGCTTTACATCATCTCACATTAAGTCATTTTATCAAAACGCCATTTTCTCAAAAAGTCTTTTTCTCAAAACGTCATTTTCGCAAAACGTCATTTATGCAATTTTTCTCAGTTGAGACCTCGGAGCCTCGGGTAAGAAATAAAAAAAATATACAAAATTATCAATCAGTGTAATAATAGTAAAGTAAGATGTAGTGCCACACCACGTGTTCACTACACGTGGCGTTCTGGCTCAACGCATAAGCATTGCCATTCAACGTGGTAATGCCGCCAGCATGCTGGGTACGCTGCCAACTGGTAGTGGGCTTGAGCATTTGGATTGTCTTTAGACCTTCAACGTTCTATGGGCAATCTAACTGTATTTGTAGTTTTAGTTTTAGCTTGTATTTTGTTTAGTTAATAAAGGCGCTAGCCCAGGAAAAAAAAAACATGTTGTTAATGATAATGAGTACAATGACATCTATACTTATCTATACTAATATTATAAAGAGGAAAGATTTGATTGTTTGTTTGTTTGTTTACATTGAATAGGCTCCGAAACTACTGAATCGATTTGAAAAATTATTTCACTGACGGGAAGCTACACTATCCCCGGATGACATAGGCTATAATCTATACCCGTGCGAGGCTGGGGCGGACCGCTAGTCTATATTAATATTATAAAGAGGAAAGATTTGATTGATTGTTTGTTTGTTTGCATTGAATAGGCTCCGAAACTACTGAACCGATTTGAAAAATTATTTCACTGACGGGAAGCTACACTATCCCCGGATGACATAGGCTATAATCTATACCCGTGCGAAGCTGGGGCGGACCGCTAGTAATATTATAAAGAGGAAAGATTTGATTGTTTGTTTGTTTGCATTGAATAGGCTCCGAAACTACTGAACCGATTTGAAAAATTCTTTCACTGACGGGAAGCTACACTATCCCCGGGTGACATAGGCTATATTATATTTAAAAAAATATATAAGGATCCATACTAAAACTCCAATAATGTAACCCAAGGTGTAAAAAAATAAGATTTACAATTTTAACTTTGTGTGTTTGACAGTTCTAAGACAGGACAACGCCTGTCAGGTCGGGTAGTATTATTATAAACTTAAAGATACTCTGTAAAGAAGTTAGTTACAGTTTAGTCTTCTAGACAAGCGTGCTCCAACGTAGACCGCATCATCCGCCAGGCGAGATGGTGGTCAAACGCAAGCCTATTATTATTATATTATATATAAATAAATAAAAAGTTACTAACTAAATGAAATGTGATAATAATACACAGTTTATTTTGGTGGACATTTTGCGTTTCACTCGTCGGTCGTTTTGAGCTTTTGACGTCTTGCTTATTGAACATTATACGCCTTAGACTTAACGCTCATTGGACATGATACTCTTTTGTCAATTTGCTACCCTTTGTCATTTTGCGCTTTTGATATTATGCGACTAAACTCGGTCTCGTTTTATTGTTGAAATCTTATACAGAAGATAAAGTCGGCTTATAAAGTCGGTCCGAAAATAGAAATCAATAGACCCAAACATCCTTCAGAAGGTGGAATCAGGCTGGTGGATCTCTGAATATCGGTATCAAACTGACAATCTACCGAAATATCTTCAAAATATCATCTCTGACGTCACGAGGGAAAACCTCAGCAACTGACGTTTATTCTATTCTGTCTGCTGTTATTATACCCGTCTCGCTCGCACTTGACGAGCTTGATCTATCGCTATCTCACGCGTCGCAATCTATCGATTGACTGAAAACATGTTGTGCAAGAGATTTGTTGTCGGGGGATAATTCTGAAGATATTTCCGGAGATGTGAATTTTTGTGAACATAAATTGTATTTTTTTTTATATTTGCAAACATACCTAAATCTTTTTTAACAAGTTTTTATTACGGTCACTTGTTACTTATTATTGAACTCTGTATTTAACCAAATGTTGGAAGTCGATTTTATCCTAGATTGCTTCTAATTGACTGTTTTTTATTTATACTAATATACTAATATAATATTATAAAGAGGAAAGATTTGTTTGTTTGTTTGCATTGAATAGGCTCCGAAACTACTGAACCAATTTGAAAAATTCTTCCACTGTTGGGTAGCTACACTATCCCCGGGTGACATAGGCTATATTATATTTTTTTTATAGGGATCCTTTTACTAAAACTTCAATAATGAATAACTGCTAGTCTGTGGAATGCGCTGCCTGAATGGGTGTTCCCCGATGGTTACAATCTGGGTGTCTTCAAATCACGAGTGAATCGGTTTCTTTTAGACAAGCGTGCTCCACCGTAGACCGCATCATGGCGAGTTGGCAATCAAGCGCAAGCCTACTTTAATAAAAAAAAAATCTTTTTCATGTGTACCTCATATTAAATGCAAATTATAATTAAATCATTATCACATGTAGAGCAGTCCATAGCTAATTGCGCTGAGAGAATATCACTGGTTACAACTTGCAGTATTCTGCTTAGAGCGGAGCAACCGTTGCAGCGAAACTGAGCAGATCGAGCGAAAAGAGCAGAAAAAGCAGAGCGGACTGAACGTTAGGAGCGAAACATGATCCAAGAAAACAAGGTATAGCGCTCTGCGAGTTGTCCCGCAATGACGTCACTGTCCAGTTGCCACTTTATTGTAACAAACACAGATATTGGGAAACAATTTATTTATGAAATGTTAACTTATAAATTACACTATTGTATTAGGTTTATCCTGTTAAATAGTTGTAATGAATGAAATAAATAAATTTAATTTAATAATCTATTAAATAAAATACAAAAAGCATTTCAATTGTCATTTGGTTTGTCCGCTCAAGCAAATAATTGAATATACCAAACATAATTTTATCAAAACCACATTGGTTTATTGGATTCCCACAGGTAATACACGGATATTGGGGAGTTATAATTTCACGCTACTGTTAACACAGAAAATCTGCTATTTCGTGGTGTATCGTCATCTCTCTCGAACTTGTTGTAAATTACTTATTCTGCTCTTGCTTATGTACGTGTATCCATGACATTGATGACATCATTTAAACTGATTCATCATCATATAAACATGATTTAAACTAGTCAATATTACATACATACATGTCACATAATCTTATAGTTTTATTAGTAGTTTATTTATTTAATGTTTTATGTTTGGGTTTTGAGTAGGTATTTATAAAATTGTTTTCGTGTTTGTATGTGTATATCATTGGTAATATAGTATTTTAGCAACGCACACCTGCTGCCTGACGTGCGTGACGTCACCTGTCGGTTCCAACGGAAGACCAGCGCTGGTTGTTTACAACCAGCATCACGCTGAGTTGGGATCGGCTTGTGACAGAAACTATTACTTTGTTGTTTCAATTTATTCATAATGATATACTTTCTTTCTTTCTTTCATTGCGGGACGCCCACGTTAAATTTTTTCTCGGAACGCTATACTGCAGGCCTAGCACGGGCCGTGGACTAATTGTCTTTCCACCGTTTTTATCCCGCGAGAAAAAGACAAACGTATCCATATTCTAGCTTTGTCGCGTCTAGGCGTGGATAAAAACGGTGGAAAGACAATATATCCACAGCCCATGCTAGGCCTGCTGGCGGAGTATATTATTATACCATGGAGCGAAACATGAGCGAGTCTAAAAAGCTACTATGAAATTTCAGAGTTCCTTAATGATAAAAATGTTTTGATATGTAATGTAGACTAAATAATTGACATAAAATCGAGACTAGGTATTAGGAAAAGATAAAATGATAATAATAGCTTATATAGGTAGTAATAAACATCTAATTAAGGTATAAAATACAACCAAACCAAAATATGATTCTAACAATATTCTAAATTTCACCACAATTAATTGACGCCGCTGGTGACAAGAGAGCTGGCTCATTCCTCGCGCAGAGAATTTCTTTAGCAATTCAACGCGGGAATGCAGCCAGCGTTCTTGGCACTTTACTACACGGACAACATCTTGTTTTTGATTTTTGATTATATTAGTGTTAATTAGTAATAGTTAAGGCTTTTTTTTATTTTCTTTGGTTGTTTTACCTACCTATGTACATACAAATCGAATAATGTAAATATATTGTTACTTAGACATAATTTCGTTATTTTTTAACTTTAACAAAAACTAATAATAATATATGTATATAAAAAACTAACATTTGTACGCTGTAACAGGCAAGGACATGAGATACGTCTCCATTATTACGACCATGTATGCTACTTTATATGTATGTGTACCTACCATGTTCTGACAAATATATATTTTGAATTTGAATTTGAGTCTTGTTTTTCCCAGTCTGCCTATACTTATTGGTGGAGCGAAATGAGCGATTCGAGCGAAGTGACACCATGTTTGCATTTTTAACGAGGCGACACTCGTTACTGCAAAACTTCTTTCTACATTTTAACGAGTAAAATGTAGTTTTCGCTGTTAATGATTCTTGCGTTCTCGTAAAATATTTTTTTCAAAGGAAATAATATACGAGAGTTAGTTCAAAGGAATTAGACAGAGAACCAGATTTATACCATTTATACTTTACTAGCGACCCGCCCGCCCGGCTTCGCACGGGTGTAATTTACGTGCGAAGCCGGGGCGGGTCGCTAGTTATATATATAAACCTACCTTGAAAATGTATCTAACTTATGGTGAAAACCGCATCAAAATCCGTTGCGTGGTTTAGGAGGAGTTAGCGGCCATACAGACATACAGACAGACAGACAGACGCGGAAAGCGACTTCAATTTATACTATGTAGAGATAGAGAAGAGAAGAATAGAGGTATGCTTCAAATAAAATTAAAATTGCGTTATTCCAATTTTTCTACACTTATTAGGGTTCCGTAATCCGTACCCAAAGGGTAAAAACGGGACCCTATTACTAAGCCTACGATGTCTGTCCGTCTGTTCGTCTGTCCGACTGTGCGTCTGTGCGTCTGTCCGCCTGTCCGTCTGTCCATCTGTCCGTCTGTCCATCTATCGTAGACTACATCAACGCTTAACATCAGGCGTGATGGTGGTCAAACGCAAGCCTAATATTAATTTAAAAAAAAATATCCTAAACCCTAATAGATAGCCAGTAGTTGAAATTTTCAGTTTTTTTTTATAACGTAGGCTTAGAAGAACTACATAATCTAAGTTCGATAATTTATTTAAGTACCTACTATATAAGTCATTTAATCAGAGCCGAGGATCGAACCGGGTGCCGTAAGATTGTAAAACGCACAATTGCTGAGCCACCATCGGTCCTAAAATTAAAATTAATCAATTGCATAAACCACTTGAAATATTTTAACTTTGAATTTACGATTGCTTGCAGTCTATTTCCAGAGTTCTCAAGCATCGCTTGAGCCTCTGAAACTCAGTTAAGGCCTGAAGTGATTACTCATTGAGTTTCCGATTTAGTTTTCTTATTGAAGCATGATTGATTGAATGGATCTAAAATAAACTGACTTTTTACAATCTGACGGCGCCCGGTTTGATCCTCGACCCTGATTAAATGACTTATATAGTAGATACTTAAATAAATTATCGAACCAACGTCATTGGATCAACGCATCGATATTAAAACAACTCGAGATCTCAACTAGCTGATTGTCTCATATTGCCAACCACTTCATCATCATCATTTCAGCCATAGGACGTCCACTGCTGGACATAAGCTTCCCCCATCGATCTCCAAAAGGGCCGGTTGGAAGCGGCCTGCATCCAGCGTTTCCCTGCGGTCTCTCTTAGGTCGTTTGTCCATCTTGTGGGTGGACGTCCTACGCTGCGCTTACTGCTCCGTGGTCTCCATTCCAGAACCCTTCGGCCCCATCAGCCATCTGCTCTGCATGATATGTCCCTGCCCACTGCCACTTGAACTTGCTAATCCGGTGGGCTAGTCACTTATTTAGTACTAAATAAATTTTGTGCAGTTTCGTTACCATAGCTCAAAACGGTGAAGGAAAATAAATCATGAGGAAACAATAATAATTGACTAATGAAATCAAGATCAATATCAAGAACTTCAACAGTTCAAAAGACATATGAAATCCACCAATATGCACTGGGCCAGCATTACATCTTCTCTCTCTCTCTGAGAGAAGGCCTGTGTCCCAGCAGTTGGTACACGATAGGCTCATAATAGCCAGTTGTAGCCCATTTGGGAGACAGCTAGACTTGAAAGCGTGAGGTTGCGGGTTCAAACCACGGGCCCGTACCAATGAGCTCTTTGGAGCTTATATACGGATTTTCATACCACTGGCTTTTCGGTGAAGGTAAACATCGTGAGGAAAAGGAAGAAACGGAGAAGGAATTCAATGGCGTATGTGAATCCACCAACCCGCACTGGGCCAGCGTGGTGGATAAGGCCCAATCACCCTTTCGGGGGTAGGCTAAAAGTCCAGCATTGGACTGTTAAAAGGCTGACTATGATGATGATGATAACTATTAGAATTAGGTAATATCAACTACCAAGATTTGTTTACATTGCTAGTTATTCACAAGTAGGTAAAAGCTAGTGAGAGTAAAACATGATAAAACCGTGACCCAAAGTAAGCTTTCATGTCAGCAATGTTTTTAAGCGCCTATACTTTTTCGATCTAGCCTTTTGTGTGTTGCTATGAAAACTTGGTATCTACGTAGGCGTTGCGTTCGGTAAACTTCGTAACGTCTTCTAGTCCAAAATACCTCAGTGCCTAAGTGCAGTAAACTACTATTTTGCTAAAAAAAATATACATATAGACTGTTTCCCTTTTCTATACATATACATACATACAATATTATAAAGAGGAAAGATTTGTATGTATGTTTGTAACGAATTGGCTCAAAAAGTCCTGGAAAGATTTTAAAAATTCTTTCACCATTTAAATGCTACATTATCACTGATTAATATAGGCTATTTTAATAGGCTATATAACTATACCCGTGCAGAGCCGGGGTGGACCGCTAGTAAAATATATCTTAGCCATAAGGGCCTTAATTTTTCGCGCTTATTCTGCCTTTGAAAAGGAAGATAATAATTTATATTGAGCCATCAGTCTCGATTCATTATGATTTAATTAGGTACGTCTTCCAAGTTTCTTGTGAATTCAAACTTTCGGAGGATTCCGGTAGGTATATTTAAGTCAATACAGGGTGTAAAGGGAACACTCTCGAAGCCAAAAGATGGTAATTTTACTCCTCATTATGAACCACTTTTAGTATGGGACCAAACCTGAAATCACGAAAAAAAACAGCTGTTCCATTACATTTTGTCGAATGTCAATGACTGTTTTCTATAGAACAGCTGATACCTATTTTTTTCGCGACTTCAGGGCTGGTCCCATAGTAAAAGTTGTTCATAATGATGAGTACAATTACCTTCTTTTGACTTCGAGCGTGTTCCCCTTACACCCCTTATACATTACAGAAAATATTTATTTCTAATTACAGTTTCTCCTTATAGAAAATCAATTTACATCATTGTGCAAAAGAAACCTTTGCTCCCTTGACAACGTTACGCCATTATCCTAGTCTATTAAAAGGTATTGATAAGGTTTCCAAGAATTGCGTGCAAGATTATGGCTTCTTAGATAATTAATCATTTATCTGAGGTATGAGGTTCTAAGACAGTGTTGTCGCCACTCCCTTTACAATAGTTTTTTTAAGTATTTTGTATTTTCTCGTCTCTACGCTATGTTGTTGTTTTTCTATTCTTTTAACGCTAACTAAACATTCAGTTAGACTGCCCATAGTCAATTAAAGGTCTAAAGATAATCTATAATTGAAGCCCAATACCAGTAGGCAGCGTAACGAACCGTAATAGATAGCCAGTTGTAATTTTCATGCAATGTAATGCTACGCCGGATTCTCTAAGAAATAATAGTGTGATCCCCATTCAACAAACGTTTTCTAAAAGCGTATTTTTGTATTTTGTCTCGTGTAAAAACGGTAATATATATACAAGCGTCAAACTTAGCATGAATATAGTACACACTCTAAAGTAAAACAACAAATACTGACCAAGTGCGAGTCAGTGACAGATTTCTGTTCATTATCGGTTCTCATAGATTACCGCAGTTAAGGGGCCTGTATAGTGTATACCCCCTGCAGCTCTCTCGCTCGCACATTTTCACATTATTTAGATATAAAATCAATGAGTGTGAATTTCCAAAAAGTAACAAAATCATGTCATGGTGACTATCGTAACATTACAAACAAAGAAATGTTTGCTTCGATATCTTGTAATTTGACGGAATAAAATGACACGAGAAATAAAAATCACTTGTTACCATTTTACTGTGTCAAATGAATATATATTTAATTGACAATTTCTTTGTTTGTAATGTTACGATAGACACCATGACATGATTTTGTTACTTTTTGGAAATTTACTCTCATTGATTTTATATCTTCAATAATGTGAAAATGTGCTAGAGAGAAAGCTGCAGAGGGTATACAGGCCCCTTAAGCAACGTCGGGCGCGGTCAGTACTTAGATGAGTAACCACTGCTGGGGGGTAATGTTGTCTTTTGAACTTCTGTTTTTTTATAATAGGTAGGCTTGCGTTTGGCTGCCATCTCGCACGATGGAGCACGCTTGCCTAGAAGAAACCGATTCTCTCTCGACCTGAAGACACACAGATTGTAACTATCGGGGAACACCCATTCAGGCAGCGAATTCCACAGACTAGCAGTTCGCACAATAAATGTGGAATCAAAGCGTTGCGTACGGGTTTTCGGAATATCAACCATAAAACAGTGTCGATTTTTCGTGCTCGCTGTGGCAGTCCGATAGAAAAATGGTTTTTTACTTCAGTAGTAAACAGTTAACTCAGACTTGGCCGGTTTTGTTGAAAATGTGGTAAGCTCTCCCAATCCCCAAGGGCCCAAATCTTGTTGTTGATGATGCAACGCTAGGAAAACAGATTACGTGTCGTTTCTGAGATAGACATAGGGTTTAAGAAATCAAAATCAAAATTCATTTCACTGTTTTTATTACAACACTTAAATTCGACATTTTAAGTACAAATAAAAAGTTAATTTCAATAGCTTCTCATTTATGGCATCGTTTCTAAACAATTAATATATAACTATCTAAACTATATATTTACAAACTTAATAATACTGTTTCTATACAATGTTTATGTTTTATTTTAATATCTAAATAAAAAAATTAATATCTATAACATGCAAAATGCAGCGCACCTACTTAGCACCAACTTTTTTGAAGTATTATTTATATAATTTTATTATGTGGTAAAATTTGTTTGAATTTAGTTTTTTTGTAAATTTTACTGGTAGTAAAGCTGCAAACAGACTAACGGACGCATCAATATGCCGCGGCTAAAGGACTCGACTGATGGTCGGACGCGTTTTCGGCTGGCAAAAACTTCCAGCGCGCCAAATCGTCGCCCGCCCGAAAGCTAAATGCGACTGCTACTTATGACCCTATCGTTCATAAGTCACGGACGCATTTAGCATGCACAGTTTAGTGTGAATATACAATACTCAATAAGTTTATTGCGAGTACTGTATGCATGCAGACTTTAAATGACATGTTTTTGTATATTTTAAATTACATTTAGTACATATGACCCTGTTAGGATATGGTTACATAAAGAACGGAATGGTCTATTTGTACATCGTCGAAATCATTCTTGAAAAATTCGTCCAGGGCCCAGGTACAAAAATCGCGCACGACATCCACCGCTTACGGACGCGTCCGATTATTATGTATGCAGCTTAAAACTTGACTGTACATTAACAATGTGTATGAATTTAATAAATATACTGACGGCTTATTTTTTGCACAATAAATATACCCGTAAAAAGCACATTAAACAATTTACAATGAATAAATCGTTTAAAAAAAGTATATGACTAATTTCATTTTGTTTTATTATCTTTCGATAAAAACATTACGGACACAACAACGAATAAATGATTACAATAAAAATCTATATTTCTATCATTACCTAAATTTATTTACAGTCATAAATGTAACAAGTATATTTTTTTAAGAAAGAAACCGAAACAAAATTAAATGTTGATAAAACAACGAAAAACATACTTTTTACAAAGTTTACGTATGTATATTTGAATTTAATGATCAAAAGAAACACAAAAACACAAAAGCATCTCTAGTCAATGTAGAAAAATAAATAGTTTTCATAATAAAACAACAATTTCACTAAAACAGAATCTACATACGTTCCATAAATACTTATAGAAGTAAAGGAGTTTTGTGATGATAATTCAAGGAACTTTATAAAAAAGGCACATACGACAATACTACTTAATACTGGTCAAACCCAGAATACTGACTTCACTAGCAAGAGTTTAAAAATCGAAGAAGTCATAACTGACTCAAGCACAAATCTTAAACGCAGACGGCAGATTTTTAATGGTATGGCCATAAAAACTCTAAAGACTGAAAAGAACGGGAGATAACTTCTACCCCAGTAAGAGCAAAATGGAGATCTCGACAACTAAAATTCCATCCGAATGCGTTTATCTAAATCTAGCTACTGAGCTAAATCAGTCATTAGCAGCCCAAGAACCGAATGCCTTCGACTATCGATTTATACACAAAGACTCTACGTATTTAGGATCCATCTCGTCGATCTCTCTTCCCTTTGTCTCGGGGACGAATAAAACTACAAAGAGAAGACACAACACAGATATTCCTGCGTACATCCAGAATAAACCATATAGACCTATATGCTCTTGGATGTCAGCAGCAGTTTTCACATTTACAAAGCCACAGATGTGGCTGAAACTGGTTGCTAAGGCACTGCCTGTACTTCTGTACTCTAAAGGAAATAGCTCTCCAACTAATAGAGATGAAATAGGACTGATACCAAGTGAAAAGGCTATTGTTAAAGTCAGAACACACACTAAAGGTATCCAATCGTAAGAACCAGGTTCTGACGCACTCAACTCCGACGCGTGCCTGATGACTGCTTCATAATACGCATATGACCCAAACCCTGCTAAAGCTATAGACATCATTACTCCACTTATCAAGAGCAAAGGTAGCCTTCCAATCTTATCTATCAACATTCCTGAGAGACATGAGGCTAGCAACTGAGCTACACTGGTCGCAATCGCAACTCCATGAGGATTCAACGTCCTAAAAGTTTCCGAGAACATTTTGACGGCGTAAAAGTTGATCAGATTCGCACCTGTGAACCTTTGGAAGAACATAAGACCGCAGGTGATTAGGACAGGTCTAGTCAATCTTTTCGACATAAGAATTTTGAGTTTGCTAGTATGGCTTCCATTGTACAACTTGCTGGCTCGGATATTCGTTCTGATTGTGGCCAGTTCCTGGCCAATGTCTGCATCTGGGCCTCTCAGCCATTGCAAAGACTCTTCAGCTTCCTGTTCTCTTCCTCTAAGCAGTAAAGAGGAAGGCGTCTCTGGTATGAAGAAGAGTACAAAGAAGAGTAGAACTGGTGCGAAGGCTACTACTAGCGCTAGTTCATTCCAATTGAGATAGGCGCCGATGGAGAAGGATATCAGGATTCCAATCTGGCTGAGAATTTTGAGGACTGAGCTGAGGCAACCTCTAATCTCGGGGACTGCTATTTCCGTGACGTATACCTGAGAACAATAGAAAACGATAGTTAGAATTGATATTTCTAAATTTGAGCAGCGTGAAATATGACATAACAGAGGAGCTGGACTGTTACCTCTGTCAAATGATACAATAACTGTTAAAAACAATAAACATTATCACTAGTGAAAGACGCCATTTTGTGCAATCAACCGCACATCACGTGACCTTAATTGCCATCCACTACCATAAAGAATTCTTGTTTAAATACAGAGTTAACTCAAACTAAAATATATTATAAACTAAAAGACAAACGGCTTCAATCAAAAACTGACAGATGTCACTTTAAAAACCACTGAACCCGCAATTTGTTATTGTTAATTATTTTACTCGGTTGTTCCATTTCTTCGAAGTCACAACAAAACCATGTTAAAACTGACAATAACATGAGAATAACAATATTCTCCAGTTTGTATTGTAAACATAATCTTTTGTGACGCAAATCGCAACTAATTGGCTTTTGAAGACATGGATTTGAGACAAGTGATAAAGGGTTCGACACACTGACGACAATGCCTGGTCAGCGGCGCAGTTTGATTTTGATCAAGATTTTGATTTGGTCTCTCAACTTGTAATGAAAGGACTTGCTCAGAGTTATGACGTCTTTCGCACATTTGTCAACATTTTAATACATAAAAATTCGAAACGATAGAGCATGATTTTTAGATAACATTGTTCGTTTTAAAGTAAAGTAATGATTTATTTTGGCGGAAGTGAAAAGCAACGGAAAAAAAACATTTTTTTTTTTTGAGTTTTCCTCTGCCCTCCCATATAATATGAACACGCAAAATTGCTTTATACATTTGCAATGTTTTTCTAAAGATAATTGACCAATCGGTTTTATAAATTAAAACTGATTTTTGATTCGTCAGCCGATTTTAGTGTGGCCTAGCCTTAACTACAAGACAAGTAATAATTTGACTTGTGATGTCACTCTGAACCGGGTTGTTATAGGACCATTTTATCTGGTTTTCATCCAGTATTATTAGAGCCGTCACATTTCTGACATAATTATTGGCTTTGGTGTTAATTAGTTTTTCAGTTTTTAATAATTAAATATATTTTTTAAATAATAATCTTCTAGGATTACACCATAATCTATACTAATATTAATACTAATATTATAAAGAGGAAAGATTTGATTGTTTGTTTGTTTGCATTGAATAGGCTCCGAAACTACTGGACCGAATTGAAAAATTCTTTCACTGTTGGGATACTGCACTATCCCCGGTTGACATAGGCTATATATCCCGGCTTCGTCCGTGCGAAGCAGGGGCGGCCTACTAGTAAATTTTATTACAGTTAAACACCTTATTTGTTTGCCTATTGCTTAGACTTAAGAGAATCTAAGGTCTATGGTCCCAAAAGTAGTTTTTAGTAAAACTCTCGGAGAGAAAGTTTGGGAGTGAATTACAAACATAAAATAAACAATTCTAATGTTAAGGTTTACTTGTTTTATATTCGTCTAGACAATTGCGGCAATATTTTGGGTTTTATGCCCGAAGATCTAGAAACTATTGCATTCACTATGTAATAAAATGTTTGCTAGGATTTCGATAGCGCATTTTTTTACATATTTGGAGGCCATGTCCCGTTCATCCTCTCTTGATATGGTTGACGAGTTTTTTATTGTTTCAAGAAAGAACCTATGGTATACGAACAAATCGCACACTTGATGGTAAGCACAACGCTTGATCAGACATGGAATTATGCCTTCAAAACGTGTATAATTGGCGTCAATTCTGTCATACTACTCACTAAACCAAACCAATCTGACAGGACAAAAATTATCTGCCTCTCTTTTCATTTTAGTATGTGAGAAAAGGATGGCAACAATTTTAGAGCTGTCTTAGTTTAGTTAAGAGTACTTCATCAAAACTCGCGTGAGGATTCATTATAAATTATTATAACAACGGTTTGCACTCACGATTATGTTACACGATTGTGTTGTGACATAATCGTGAATGCAAACCGGTGTTATAATAATTTATAGTTAAGAGTACATCATAATCGATGCCAATGTCTTCTATTGTACATTTTCTATAGTAGGTAAAGTTATATTATCGAACTTTCACTAGAAACCCAAAGTTTCTTCAACTACTTTCTAATAGTCATTTAATATTGCTGCCTTTATTTCGTTTGCGTCAATAACTTTATAAGTTATTGACGCAATAAGTTTATGATTGATTAGTATATTAGCTTTGTGCTATAGATTTATTTCTCTATCTACTTTTAATAGAACAAAATTAAGTTTTGCAATTTGGATTAAATAAGTCATTAGAATATTGAATATTTAATTTAATTTAATTATTGCATTAAGTATCAATAGATGGAATGAGATTATAAAATAACTGCTTCAAAACAAGTGATATCCGCTTTCTAATTTTAGTCGGATTATTATAAAACTAGCGACCCGCCCGCCCGGCTTCGCAAAGGGTGTAATTTACGTGCAAAGCCGGGGTGGGTCGCTAGTTATATATATAAACCTTACTTGTAAATGTATCTAACTGGTGGTGAAAACCGCATCAAAATCCGTTGCGTGGTTTAGGAGGAGTTAGCGGCATACAGACATACAGACAGACAGACAGACGCAGAAAGCGACTTCAATTTATACTATGTAGATATAGAGATAGAGAAAAGATACGCCAAAATTTGTGTGTAATTATTGTAAATGTTATGGAGGTAATATTTAGTGTAATAAGTGAAAAAAGTGTATGTACACGGAAACATTTGAAAACGAACAATATTGTACTAAGACATATATTATCTCCCTTCGATCGATGGGGGAGACCTATGTCCAGCAGTGGACGTTTTATGATGATGATGATATCTCCCTTGTTTCTCAGATCACTCTGATCCGAAATACTAAATAAATCATTGGTGCATGGACGTGCATCGAACCGGGTGCTGTCACATTGTAAAGGGCACGTGCGAACGCTCGCATACAGCTAGATAAAAAACAAAAAAACTTGATAAATAAGCCACAAAGAAAACCTTGTGCGCACGGATGTCCGGCTAATATCTATCTCGTCGGATCCGATATGACGGTATGTGAGTCAGGGCATAGGTCATATCTACTTTTTTTTCTAACTGCAGAGCTGTAGTAAAAAAGCAGCAATAGCAACTAAAGTATGTGGGTACACCATTATATATGAAATCTCTCCTGAAAGTTCATCAACACATCATAGCCTTCTTGCCTCACACCTGCAAAATGTGGAATGAGCTACCTTCCGTGGTGTTTCCGAGAAGCTACAACATGGGGTTCTTCAAAAGGAGAATAAATAGATTTGTGATGCCTCTAGTGTTACAAGTATCTATAAGCGATGGCGACTGCTTACCATCAGGCAGCCCGTCTGTTTGTTTGCCACCTATGGCATAAAAAATACCTGTAATGCCTTTCCCCAATGAGGGAGCCACTCCTGTGCTCTTTCCACCTCGTTCTTTAGCAACAGCAAGGATAGAGTGAATCAGTTTTCACCTTTGGAAGTAAAGATTCATAGTTGCACCAGGAACCTAATAAAGCAGACGCCGTGGCCGGCCTGGAATAGTTATCATGACTAACAAACAATTATGACTCAGGGGCAATTGCAGGGTTTTTCTGGACGATGAGTGCAGTTGCACAGATAATGAAGATACAGGACTGCGTGGGTAGATTACCCGATGGACCCGGGTATGTCCTAAAACTGCGACCAGAATCACCGGAGGATGGGCAGCAGCATCCTATTAGTACACGGTGAACGAACTGCGATCCCCAAGCCGCCTGCCAAGCGCGGGGATTATGGCAACACCCCTCTCGAGGGAGGCCTTCAACAACATTCCAACAACATTCCAACAGTGGACGTTTAATGGCTGCTGGTGTGTGGGTAGATTAAGTGATGCAGGATATTGGCAGAGGGAATTGAGTGTAGATATGATAGAGAAATTAAATAGAATAAGGATACAACCGTACCTATCTATAACCGATGGTCGATCAACCACCCACATTCTTCAGTCTTCCCGTGAACATGGTGCGTGTAACTGCGCCGAAATATCGGGAGCTCAATCCTAGTCCTAGGCCAAATAGATAATATTAGTATTACCTGTGTTGTCATCATAATGCAGCATATAAGCATGCCCCCGCAGAAGGAAGCTGCCAGCAGCATGTGCACGCCAGTGGAGAGAGCCGTGGCAAGCCACGCCAGCGCGTATGGAAGTGCCGTGGCGATGAGGACTGTCCGTCTGCCCAGACGCATGGCCATCCCGCCAAGGATTCCGCCCACAAACGCGCCTGTGAACAAGGAAACCAAAATGTTAACGGCCTCTTATAGCAAATTTGACGGTTTTAAATCAATTTTATTCAGTTAAATTACAATATTTGAGCTGGAAAAAAATAAATGTCACAGATACATCTGTGTTTCAGTTTATGATTTGGTTCAAAACACGATAGTATAAACTTTCCTCGATCAAAAAAAATCTGAAACAAAGTCGATTCAGTTTATTTTTTCGTTTTATGCTCTAATGAAAGCTCGTAACAACCTGGAAATTGCATGTACTGAAAGGTTTTTTTTTTTTTTTTTTTTTTTGGATAGAATTTTGATTGTGAATACTTTCGTTTTTTAGTGAAATTAAAAGCGTAAAAAGGTAGCGAGAATTTGCGCGCACCGCGTTCAGTACCGCGCCAGGCATCATCGAGGTCGGACCTATGTTCGTGTTTGTCGTTGCAAAATATATCGTCGCTATAACTTGGCGGGGGCTGAGGGAGCGTTTTGTTGCCTACGCGACTCGGTTAACCAGCCGTTTACAAAATGCAGCTATAGCTATGCTATTCTATGCTATGCTAGTTCAGACTAAGCTTCTAAACGGCCGTATGGCCAAAGGTTGGAACAAACTGCCAGCTTCCTTGTTTCCTGAGAGATAACCTATATAACCTGGACCTTTTCAAGGCCAGAGTGAATAGGTATCTTCTAAGTCTGCGTGCTTCATCTTCGACCACATCGTCGCTTACCAACAGGCCAGTTGGTTGTCAAACGCGGACTTATTCGCGTTAAAAAAAAGTCTTGAGCATCATCGACGAAAACTTGCTAGTCTATCGGATTTTTATCGCATACATTTCGGAGAGTGTGCATCGGATCTACATGATCTAATTCCCTCCAGCCCATTTTTCTATCGGACTGCCAGAGTGGGCACGAAAAATCGACTCTGCTTTTAGTTGATATTCCGAAAACCCGTCCGAAGCGCTTTGATTCCATTTGTATTTGCTCAAATATTGTAATCATGTCGAATGTCCATGTTGAACCCGTGCGGATAGTCGTTGGGAACGATACTCTAGAAGTTGTTGACCATTACACCTATATTGGACAGATTGTTCAGTTAGGTAAGTCCAACTTAAGCAAAGTCGCCCGAAGAATCCAACTCGGATGGACAGCGTTCGGGAAATTGCGTGACATCTTCTCGTCCAAGATACCACAGTGCCTCAAGACGAGGGTTTTTGACCAGTGTGTGTTGCCAGTGATGACATATGGTACTGAGACGTGGTCCTTAACTGTTGGCCTTTTGGAAAAACTCAGAGTCACTCAGCGGGCAATGGAGAGAGCTATGCTCGGAGTTTCTTTGCGCGATAAAATCCGAAACGTGGATATTCGCCAAAGAACCAGAGTCACCGACATAGCTGTTAAAATTTGCAAGTTGAAGTGGCAATGGGCAGGCCACATCGCTCGAAGAACCGATAACCGATGGGGAAGAAAGGTTCTTGAGTGGAGACCATGAACCGGAAGACGCAGCGTAGGTAGGCCTCCCACTAGATGGGCCGACGACATAGTGAGAGTCGCTGGCATCCAGTGGATGCAAAAGGCAGGCTGTCGTTCAGTGTGGAGGTTAAAGGGGGAGGCCTATGTTCAGCAGTGGACGTCTTCTGGCTGATGATGATAATGTATTTTGCGAACTGCTAGTCTGTCGAATGCGCGGCTTGAATGGGTTTTCTCCGATAGTACAATCTGGGTGTCTTCTAATCACGAGTGAATCAGTTTCTTTTAGGCAAGCATGCTCGATCATAGATCGCATCATCACTTAACATCAGGCGAGATGGCGGTTAAACGCAAGCCTATTTCTAAATAAAAAATTACAAAAATGCAATCGTTTAGTTTTACTGATCTGGCTTTTCGGGCATAAAATAAAAAAGGCCGTTATTTTCTAGACTAATATAAAACAAGTATCCATAACATTAAAACTTTTTATTTAAATTACACGGGAATTACTCACGTAAGATTAAGCTAAGATAATTAAGATTAAGACCGGCTTAATCTTACGTGATTAATTCCTGTGTAATATAAATAAAATGTGTGAAAACCACGTCAGTTTCTATAATAAAACATTAAAACTGTTTATGTAATTAAACGATATCCACTCTCAAACTTTCCCTCTGAGTTTTTTTGCGAAATTGGTCATTGACAGCATGGAACATATTTTTGGCTTGGTACGAGTTAAAAAGATTGATTTATTGTCGATCATTTTCGGGAAATGATTGAACTCTGTTCTCTCGAACTCTGAACTCTTCGTCACGAACCGGAAGACGCAGCGTAGGGAAACCTTCCACTAGATGGACTAACGACATTGTGAGAGTCGCTGGCATCCAGTGGATGCAGATGGCAGGATGTCGTTCAGTGTGGAGGTTAAAGGGGGAGGCTGTGGAGGTATTCTGGCTGATAATGATTGAACTCTGAATTCTTGTCGGAAATCTTGAAAAAAATGTATGCAACAGCCAATCTGAAAGGGCAAATTAAGATTTTTACAGACCAAAAGCAGGATATTTGACAACCAATAGAAACACAACAGCTTGTGCTAGTTTCCACGTGGTCCTCAACCAGAGTTCCGCTTGCTCCAGATTTACCACCATCACGCTGTCATCAGCGAAGCGACAGCAGATAAAAACAAAACACAATCTACACCAGTCCTGAATGATCAGACATCTTGTGACATCTTGTAGCAGGTTGTAGTCTTATTGTGATGGGAGGTATGGGAGAGCTATCTGCGGAGAGATTTATAGGTGGACTTGAAATAGACTGGCAGGCCTGCGGTGGCGGGTGCACGTCCACTGAGAGATGTGCTAGTGGGTACGAAGATTTCATCATATAGTATCTGCCTTCCAAAGGGAAAGACGCGTGACTGTATTCATGTAAAGTAAAGTAAATCATGTATTTTTATATATCATTGTACTCATCATTATCATCATCATTATCATTTCAGCCATAGGACATCCACTGCTGGACATAGGCCTCCCCCATCGATCTCCAAAAGGGCCGGTTGGAAGCGGCCTGTATCCAGCGTTTCCCTGCGGTCTCTTTTAGGTCGTCTGTCCATCTTGTGGGTGGACGTCCTACGCTACGCTTACCGGTCCGTGGTCTTCATTACAGAAGATCATTGTGTTTTAGTAATTTTGTTATCAAAATATATGTGTATTTTATTTTATTCAGTTAAGGATCAAACAGTATACAACAAGATATTAAATTACAGAAGTATACGAACATGACGCAAAGAAGAAATCTTATGTTAGAATTAAAGAAGTCAACTTAATTTACTCTATGTACTAATTAAATTTTCATGTTTTTTACCACCTTGTACTTTATGGGAGCAGTAAAAATCTCATCATCATCATCATCAGCCAGAAGACGTCCACTGCTGAACATAGGCCTCCCCCTTTAACCTCCACACTGAACGACAGCCTGCCTTTTGCATCCACTGGATGCCAGCGACTCTCACTATGTCGTCGGTCCATCTAGTTAGGCCTACCTACGCTGCGTCTTCCGGTTCGTGGTCTCCACTCAAGAACCTTTCTTCCCCATCGGTTAATAAAAATCTAATCTAATCTAATCTCTTACTAACTTAAGATCTAAAAATACAAAATCGCAGCCACCGCCGTCGCCCGCCACCTTGCTTGAAAGCTAGTTCTCATTCCAGGTTAAGCCTGTTTACCAATTGAGATGATAGAACTCCTTGATACTTTTATCGCTCGCTTTCACTGGAACACAAATCTCGACAGATAAGCAACATTTCCGCCCACGTTTCAGATTCATTAGGCAATATAATTTTGTAATATGTTTTAATTATGAGCTTAATTAGTAATATTCTATCGTCGGAGCTTTACAGCGCGACACAGCTTTGATGAACCCGCTACACACAGCTATCTCGCTCACTATAAACATTTTTGCTGATGAATTTTACAAAGGATTAGCCATTATCTTTAGAATAACATTGCAAACTTTTTAAAGCTACTTTAACCGACTTCAAAAAATGAGAGGCTCATTTTTTCATTTGGCATTATCTATAGAACGTTATGTTTTATCATGCACAACTTAAAAAAACAGAAAATTAACGAAAACTTAAATAAATAACTAAAAACGAAAACTTAAAATAACTAAATACATACATACATTATCAGCCATTAAATGTCCACTGCTGAACAAGGCCTCCCTCTTAGAGAGGGATATTGCCATAATCCCCACGCTTGGTAGGCGGCTTGGAGATCGCAGTACGTTCACCGTGTACTAACAGGACGCTGCTGCCCATCCTCCGGTGGGCAAATAACTAAATAAAAGCTAAAAACTTAAACGAAAAGTCATAACAATGCAAACGTTTTAAAGCTATTTTAACCGAGTTCAAAAACGATGAAGTTTTGGAATTTTATAAAAATAATTGCATTATCTTTAGAATAACATTGTAAACGTATTAAAGCTATTTTAACAGACTTCAAAAAGGGGGGGTGCTCAATTTTATAGGTTTCCGAAGGATGTAAACAGGGCCTATTACTAACCCTACGCTGTCTGTCTGTCTATTCATATGCCCGTCTGTCCGTCAGTCCGTCCTACATTTTAACGGCTGTATCTTTAGAACTGTAATAGATAGCCAGTAAAAAAACCCACAGAATATGTAATGTTACGGCGCAATAACTAAGAAATAATAATGATGTCAAAAAGTATAAGCTAAAAGGGTAGGGTATACAACAAACGTGGTTTTAAAAGGATTTTTGTATTTGCTCTCTTCTCTACATAGTATAAATTGAAGTCGCTCTCCGCGTCTGTCTGTCTGTCTGTCTGTATGTCTGTATGGCCGCTAACTCCTTCTAAACCACGCAACGGATTTTGATGCGGTTTTTACCATCAGTTAGATATATTTTCAAGGAAGGTTTATATATATAACTAGCGACACGCCCCGGCTTCGCACGTAAATTACACCCGTGCGAAGCCGGGCGGGCGGGTCGCTAGTAGTGTATAAACGGTAATACGCACAAGCATCAAACTTGGCATGATTAGTACACTCTCTAAAGTATAACAACAAATAATAAATAACGGCCAAGTGCGAGTCGGTGTCAAATTTCTGTTAATTACCAAGTTATAATTGTATTATACACGCGCGCGTGGCTGAGTAGCAATTGCTTCGACTATTTTGGAGGGGTTATAATAGCTGGTAATTCGGTTACTTGTACGACCTTATTGTATTTTGTGGTGGTACAGAACCCTCAGCCCGCGAGCCCAACTCGCACTTGGCTGGTTTATTTGCTTCGTCGTGTAATAACTTGCAATCTGTAATTCCACTTTGGACCACGTTCAGTAAGCTTACCTGTGTCGCACTGTATGTCGAGGTTTTTGAAATTGTAGACACGTTTATGGCGGTATTGGATTATTTTATACTTTAATTAGGTACAAGTTTTTATGTTTGGGAATGTGATTTAAGTAATCAAGTAATACCGATTTTATAAAGAAAAGTTTTGGGTTAGTATCATACCCTGCTGCTTATTGCAATTATATTTTTTCGTCGAAATAAAGACAAATTTCAGTAACAGCCATTAAACGTTGCTAGACAAAGGTTTCTTTCTTAGAGAAGTGCTGCCATAGTCCCCACCTTAGATAATACACTATATACATGGTCCCCACGGTTGGCAGGTGGCTTGGGGATCGCAGTACGTTCACGATATACTATTCAAATTCAAATTCAAATTAATTTATTTCAGGCAACAAAACAACCCATACAATTCATTAAAAAGATAATCAATACATATAAAAATAAACTAAGGTAATAAATCAAATTCACAGTGACACAATACAATTCCAAATAATAAGTTAATAAGTAATGTCAAAATATTAGGACGCTGCTACCCTCTCCGGTGATACGTAATACAGACAATTAGAAAAAAAATTACCTACTTCATTAGTTATTTAAAACGTATAAGGTTCATGTTAAATTTAAATTACTTATTAGCCAGAAGATACTATATTGTAAAGTTATATGATTATTTACGGGATATTTACCGTGGTAAGGTTGTGGAATGAGCTCCCGATATTTCGGCGCAGTTATGTGCACCATGTTCACGGGATTCACCATGTTGTGTTTTACTATATTGTAATTTTTTACCGACATCAAGATTTTTTTTCATTATTTGAATTTTTAATGAATTATTCAAATCGATTTATAAGTTACGGAGATCTAAGGTATCAAATTAGTTTATTTTTTATTAGGTAATTTTTTAGATTTTAATTATTAGTTTGTTTAGATTTAAGCTTTAGTTTTTAGTTGTTAATTTAAGTTTTCGTTAATTTTCTGTTTTATAAGTTATTTTATAAGTCGATTAAAATATTCTATTCCAAAAATATAAAGGTAAATATATGCGATTCTTCCGATTATTTTTTAATAAATAAAATTAAACATCCTTTGGCATGTCTTTACAAATTAAGTAATAAAGTCCTCCAATCCAAATTTTTGTTAAAGAATTCCGCCAATAATATACTTTTCATACTTGTTGTGACTCCATGAACCGGAAGACGCAGCGGAGGTAGGCCTCCCACTTGACTAGATGGACCGACGACATTGCGAGTCGCTCGCGGGCTGTCGTTCAGTGTGTAGGTAAAGGGGGAGGCCTATGTTTAGCAGTGGACGTCTTCTGGCTGATGATGATGATGATGGTGATGATGGCGATGATGATGATGATGATTTGTGAACCTTTTCCCATAGAGCCTTGATTGCAAGATTTACTTGATATTTAGAGCTTTTACAAATACCTAACACTACAATAATTAAACAGTCTATTAGACGGACGGGCCAAGTGTAAATATATCGCAGTCCGTCTGTCGGTAGGTTTATTTTTGTCTGGCTCTAAGATAAATAGCGGATATCATTTGGAGCGAACAATTCTTGCGTTTATTTTGCTTGATACAGTTGTAACTTGTATGAGGTTTATGGATTTTCAGAAACAGATTTATGCATTTAACTGCGATAGCCATTCATTTGACTGAATGTTTACAGGCAAAGAATATTAATCTATCTATAATTCTACTAGCGACCCGCCCGCCCGGCTTCGCACGGGTGTAATTTACGTGCGAAGCCGGGGCGGGTCGCTAGTTATATAATTATTTAAACTATCCTATATCTCAAGTTGGATCGAACTGCACATGGTGTGCGAATTTTATTATAATCGGTTAAGTGGTTTAGGAGTCCATTGAGGACAAACATTGTGACACGAGATTTATATATATTAAGATATACATATATAAAAACGAATCCCTATTTACCTTGTAGCTTGAGAACGACTTTACCGATTTCATTCATCTTTTTTTAAAGTTTTCTTGAAGGTACTTTGTAGAAGGTTCTTACGAGAAGAAAAATTAAGAAAATTGGAAAATTTTCAAGTTTGACAGTTCTAAGACAGGACAACGTCTGTCTGGTCAGCTAGTAGGTACTTGATATTTTTTTGTGGACGATCCCAAGCTCTCCGAACACCTAGAGCCACTCGGCATGCGCAGAGAGGTTAGGCTCTCTGCATCTTTTATCTCATTTACATCGGAAAGTGTTCTGCAGAACTATTTGACCTAATGCCGGCGTCGTGTTTTTACCATCGCACTAGCCGCCACCGCGTGAAGGCTCATCCACATAATTATCATAGATATATGCGATTCACACGATTTTTTTTTGCCTCACACCAGCAAGTTGTGGAATACCTCTACCTTGCTTTTTTGCCACTAATGTCATAAAAATATTATTCTGTAAAGTAAATCGGCGCCAAAATGGTAAGTAATAAAAAAAATCGTGTTGCAATATAGGAGAGAATAGAGAGATCTTTCAATTAAAATTTAGAGTTTTTTTGCCGGTAGCTCACCTCCCTCCGTAAAACCGTAGTACCGAAACCGCTATGTGAGGGTTCACTGTCGAGTGAACGTACGCAGTGCTTGATGTGTTTGGCGTAACTCCTATGAAACTAAGTTTTACCCGCTTTCTGGGGTTTTCTTCTCGAAATAAGTAGTTTGTTTTAATCCAGGGTTCACGTCACGCAACAAAACTTCATCCAAATACATACACACAGATACATACACAAAATCTCTCAGATTTATAATAATTGTGTGATTTGCATATTTGGCCTTAGTTGTCTGTGACAGACAATATTATGTATTATCTGAGAGATGATATGGATACATATTACATAATATTCAACATCATTATCTAATATTTTTGCGATACTCATTTATTCTAACAATCAGTATTGATTGACAATACAATCAGACAAGACAATACAATACAATTGATCAGTTTTGATTGTATTGATTGTCAGATGTAAAAATTCTAAATAAAATGTCAATACAAAGTACTTAATAGTAAGTAAAAACTAATAAAAATAGTAAGTAAAAACGAAAAAAAAAAACGAATAATAATTAAATATATTTAGTACTTTTAGAGCCATAAATTCCTTGTCAATGTCTTAGATAGACGAGGTAGTATAGCTAAGGGAGGCTCGTATATGGTTCATAATTATTTCAACGACCAGCGGTTTTGATGTTACGGGTTCGCGGCGGAAGTGTGCTATCGGCATTTGTACAAATGTAGAGATGTACCTTCTTCCATTTCGCGGCGCCAAATCAGTGCTTGTACTCATTCGATTTTATCATCGATTTTCCAGACAGAATTTATGTTAACAAAATAAAGCGAGTTTGCAGAACGCGATCGGTCTGTCTTCGTTATTTTGCGGAGTTATTTCAAGAGCCGATGGGGAGAGTTTGTGTATCGAGATTTGAATTTTGAGTCGATAGTTTTTTATCGATAGTCGATAGAAAACTATCTCGGCATGACTGATATTTATGTAACTGTATGACTCTTCTTTTGTCAGGTTTTGACAGTCGTTGTTATCATTTTATTAAACAAATATGGTACGAGTAATGATTTACTTTTTTAAATAAATGGAACTAAACGTCTGTCAATTTCTCTGCCTGGTGTAAAAATATGCTCAATCAAGTGATTTGTGGTCAAATAGTCTAGGTACACCATCATCATCAGCCAGAAGACGTCCACTGCTGAATATAGGCCTTCCTCTTTAACCTCCACACTGAACGAAAGCCTGCCATCTGCATCCACTGGATGCCCGATGCCCGTGACTCTCACAATGTCGTCGGTCCATCTAGTGGAAGGCCTACCTACGCTGCGTCTTCCGGTTCGTGGTCTCCACTCAAGAACCTTTCTTCCCCATCGGTTATCGGTTCTTCGAGCGATGTGGCCTGCCCATTGCCACTTCAAGCTAGGTACAGTAGGTACAACTAATCATAATTTAAAAAAAACTGTCCAATACCCTACAAAATTTACATTTAAAAAGATATTTACGTGAAAGTATTTAGAAAAGACTGCGTAAAAAATTTATACACGCCATAATTATGTCACAAAACTTTTACAAAATTTAGATATTATCACAATTTACACATTGTCACAATGAAGGTTGACATTTTATTATCGACATTGATTTCTACCGGACTTTTCCCTCCCTATATTGAAAACATTCGTTTTCAGTTAACAAGAAGTATGGCCAATAAATTAAAATCAGCATGCTTGAGTATGTCTGCTATTCTTATACGGAGTATAAGGGGAACACTCTCGAAGCCAAAAGAAGGTAATTGTACTCATCATTATGAGCAACTTTTACTATGGGACCAACCCTGAAATCGCGAAAAAAATATCAGCTGTTCTATAGAAAACGGTCATTGACACTCGACAAAATGTATGGATTTTTTTCCCGCGATTTCAGGGTTGGTCCCATAGTAAAAGTTGTTCATAATGATGAGTACAATTACCTTCTTTTGGCTCCGAGAGTGTTTCCCTTACGCCCTGTATATCTTGTGTTGTTTTTGCGTGTCTGAGTTATTGGGCTGCGATAACAAGTGGTATTGGGGTATTATTAAACAAAAATTATATCTATAGCACAAGTACTTTAAGTTTTTCATCAAATAAATATATCGAATCGAAATTCTATATTTTACTGATTTACAAGTCGGTTTTTTAAAATGAGAATTATTGTATTTTGTGGTGGCACGGAACCCTCAGTGCGCGTGCCTGACTCGCACTTGGCTGGTTTATTAGATGGACAGACGACCTAAAAGAGACAGCAGGGAAACGCAGGATGCAGGCCGCTTCCAACCGGCCCTTTTGGACATCGATGGGGAAGGCCTATGTCCAGCAGTGGACGTCCTAGGACTGAAATGATGATGATGATTATAGCGTTTTTAAAGTAGTTTAAATAAGGTTAATGTGGGAAAAAAAAATCGATATTTTAGTGAAAGTACTTTAATTACCATACATTACTTTAACCCCTGAGGCAACGCATCTCTATCAATAAAATCCCGTTCAATAACACCGAAGCGTGTAATTTATAATAATTTATTATCATTAATTGAATCTGAACAAGTTTTGTGAAAAAATTGCACCAAAATTATACCTCTTATGATGCCTTCAAGCGATTTTATTGAAACGTTACTGTGTATAATATTATTAATGTTTAATATTTCCTGAATTATAAGCATTTCTTCTGGTAATCTATGCTAATATTATAAAGAGGAAAGATTTGATTGTTTGTTTGTTTGTTTGTTTGTTTGCATTGAATAGGATCCGAAACTACTGAACCGATTTGAAAAATTCTTTCACTGACGGGAAGCTACACTGTCCCCGGGTGATATAATATAAAGGCTATAATCTATACCCGTGCGAAGCTGGGACGGACCGCTAGTGAGTTATATTTATATTACAGTTCGAAAGATGCAGCCGTTAATAGGTAGGACAAACGGATAGACAGACAGACACAGACAGACCGACAAACAAATAGACAGACATCGTAGCCTTAGTAATAGAGTCCCGTTTTTACCCTTCGGGTACGGAAACCTAATATGAACTATTTACTAGAAGACGATGATCTTTAACCTTATAGGTGTTTTTATATAGTAATAGGCTTGCGTTTGGCCGCCAACTCACCTGATGTTAAGCGATGATGCGGCCTACGATGGAGCATGCTTGCCTAGAAGAAACCGGTTTACTCGCGATTTGAAGACTAGATTGTAGCTATCGGGAAACACCCATTCAAGCAGCGCATTCCACAGACTAGCAGTTCGCACAATAAATGATCCGAAAGAAATAAGACAGCAAGCTCAGAAAAACAAACCGGCCAAGTGCGAGTCGGGCTCGCGCACTGAGGGTTTCGTACCACCATAAAATACAATAATTATCATAAAAAAACCCACTTCAAAACTAGTAAAATGTGGCATTTCGATACGGTGAAAGAAATGAATAATGATAAGGCCGTCCAAGTAAAGAAATTGCCAGTTCTAAATTGGTAATAAACAGAAATTTGTCAACGACTCACACTTGGGTATTATTAATTATTTGTTGTTATACTTTAGAGTGTGTTCATCATGCTAAGTTTGACGCTTGTACGTATTACCGTTTTTGTTTAAGCAGTTTAAATTTTATCTATCAGTTTGCAAAATGTGGAATCTACAACATGAGGTTCTTCAAAAGGCGAGTTAAAATCGTCAACGTAATTGTGATTCTTCTGGTGTTACAAGTAGGTATCCATAGGCGACGGTGACTGCTTACCATCAGGCAGCCCGTCTGCTTGTTTGCCACCTATGGCATAAAAAAGCTAGAGTATCCATACATTGACGTTATAAATATACAAATTCCATAAAGTATGTTCTTACATCTAATTTTATCTTAATGACCACATTTGCCTACAAAATCGCATCGGCGATGGAAGCCTGCGGTCCTATTTTAACGTGTATCTAGAAGCCCATAACTTACATTTTGGTTCGGCGGTTCTTAAACTTTTTTTTACATGTTTTAAATGTTTATCGGGAGTTACCACGTATTATTTAATTTAGGTATAAAAAATATACCTTTCGCTCGACGTTTCGACCATGTTACAATGGCTGTGGTCACGAGCTGACTGAAAACTGCGGGTGAGTCCGGCGAGAAGAGCGGGTGTTTTGTTCTCCTACCCTCACTTAACCTTGAAAAATCGTTTTTTTTTTTTACATAATCATGACAACTCATTCCCAATTTTCCATCATGTTTTGGAAGAACTATATTCAACAATGTTTCTTTGACTAATCTCTAGTAAATTTCACACTTTAGTGTATTTCCTCTTAGAGAGGGGTGTTACCACAATCTCCACGCTTAGCAGTCCAGATGGGAATCGCAGTACGTTCACCGTGTTCTAATAGGATGCTGCTGCCCATCCTCCGGTGGTTCTAGTTTCTGTTTTAGGACATACCAAACATTCCAAAAACCGAATAATTATCTGAAATGTCAAATCTCTTTCCGAAATAGGAATGCGTTCTTACCACAAGTTTGAGGGCCTCTGCCCTACAGCTATAACTCAAGTTGCACGGCTTTACGATAATGCTTTAATACCCTCGCTTCTGAGTTACGATTCTGTTGCACCAAATTGTTGCAGAAGATTGATTTTAATAACTTTAATAAAATAGTTTCATGTTTGAAAATAGAAATATCGCTTTCGTATACGCGAATATCTTAGAATATTGCTGATTAAATCTTTGGGAATTTATTATGCCATAAATGGCAAACAAGCAGACGGGCTGCCTGATGGTAAGCAGTCCCCGTCGCCTATGGATACTTGTAACACCAGAGGCATCATAACTACGTTGCCGACCCTTTAAGAATCTATTAACTCGCCTTTTGTTGTTTGCCTTAACCCCATGTTGTAGCTTTTCGGAAATTCCGCGGAAGGTAGCTCATTCATTTTGCAAGTGTGAGGCAAAAAAGATCACATGAATCACACAGTGTGCGATTTCCACTGATCTATGATGTGTGGATGAGCCTTCAGGCGGTGGCGGCTAGTGCGATGGTAAAACCGCGACGCCGGCATCAGATCAAACAGTTCTTCAGAACCCTCCCCGTCGTAAATGCGTTACAGACAGACCCAACGTCTGTGTTAGTCGTGGGCAACAACTGGTAATAGATAGTACTGCGGTGAGTTAGGACGCTGTTTTAACATCCCAGTGCTCTAAACAGCTGGGTATTTGCGAAACGTGTCCAACTTCATGTTCGAACTAGATTTATCCCGGCGTGAATGAACTGAGAAATTATTACACCAACTGTTGTGTGTTGTATTTACCATAGTAGCTTTTTAAGGTTCCGTACCCAAAGGGTAAAAAATATTTAATGTTACGGAGGATTAAATAAGCAATAATAAAAAAAAATGTGCGTGGAGTCCCTCCGCGCGGAAGAAGTTCTACAAGGAACCCTAAAATTATAACTAGGGCAAAAATATCAACA